>OZ034967.1:2335000-2642500 GCA_964030785.1 Siderastrea siderea | reverse complement strand
CTCGTTCAAATGGCCAAGCGGAACGTTTTGTTCAAACATTTAAGCAATTTTTTAAGGTAGAGGGGAGCAACTCGATTAAGCAAAGTTTAGCTCGATTTCTGTTTAGTTATAGAACAACGCCGAATAGCACGACAGGTCAAACACCCGCGGAGTTATTTTTGAATCGTAGATTGAGAACGAGATTAGATTTATTGCGCCCCGATCTCGGTCGAAAAGTGTTTGACAAGCAAGTCGAGCAGAAATTCAGACATGACAAAGTCAGCAAGGAACGAGAGTTCTCAATCGGAGAACAAGTTCTAGTGCAAAACTTTAGAGGAGAGCCCAGATGGCTGGAGGGCACTGTTGCGGAACAAACAGGTCCTGTCTCCTATAAAGTTCTCGTTGATGACCAACTTTGGAAACGTCACGTTGACCAGATGCACAAGAAACATGCATATTTTATGGATCGCACCGCAGATCTTAGTGTTACCGCTCCAAGCCATGCGGTCAATCAAGACAACGTTGACGTCGAGCCAACAACACATCCGCGCACGGAAACCGCTACACGAGAACCGATTGTAGCTCAAAGCAGCGAAAATAGCAGCGATGTGACAGCACAAGCGATTGCACCAGCGCAACCTCAAACCCAGCCACGCTATCCAACTCGAGAACGCAAAGCTCCACAGCGTTTAGGTTTTGACACTTGATAATATAGCAAAATATGATCTTTAGAATAAGTGTGGGGGAATGTAGTGTTCATTACTATTTTAGGATGAATTCCTTAGTCATTAGATAAGCGATTATCATTGGATGGAATACCTTAACCGCAATCATGTGATTATACCACTATATATCATTGTAAATAGCTTTGAATGATTCAGTCTAATAAAGCAGTTGTGTAAAGCACTTGTCAGTCTTCAGTGCATACTCTATAGTAGTACACCGAACCCCAGTACACAACACGTGCCTCTCGTCAAATCTTGAATTCCATCGGCTGTGTTCAGCAACGCGCTGGTGTAGATGTCGGTTAGTATAACCAACATAGACCATATGCACGTAGACCACGTTGAAAATAATACTGAAACCACGCATTGCTGGCTGACGAGGTCGGGTGTTGATTTGCCTCCCTGACTTTTAGGATACTACCGAATTTACGACTTCAGTACACGGGTTGCAAGCGAATTCCAATTTTGTTTCTGAGGCCAGAGGCATTGTAGTTATTATTTCCTTGTATTATCTGGGGATTTCTGATCGTGATAACGTGACGGACTCCAACATTTTCAATTGGCTGGCTGGGTATACTGTCTGCGTCTTGATCATTAATTAATGACCCTCTTGACTGTGGAGTCAGTTAAGTTGGCAGAATAGCTGAAGTGTGCGAACATGGCCTTGAGGGACTCGCGTTCCTCAAGAAAGGCTTACAATTTCCCCTGGCGTCGATGACAGTCGATAGGCCCTATTCATCATTGTTTCCAAGGGACCCGTTTTGTAGCTCTGATCGACGTGGCTGTGATAAGTGGATAAAACGTCCAGTGTTCGTAGGTTCCCTGCACAAACTAGATTCAAGAAACAGGAGAATGTTCTAGATAGCATTCACATTTCCAATATTTGTCAATTACTGAGCTAAAGTCAGCATTTTGTGCACTGGGAACGACATCGGTGAAATCAGATCTAGAAACACACCAAAGTTCCTAAGAAGGGTCAAAATATCATGTTATTGCATATCTTAACTTATAAAGGATCGGATGAGATACTGTTATGTAAGTACATAATTATGTTTTTCAGAATAGTATCAGATCAAGAGAGATCCTCTCTTGATCAATAAATCCATAACCACGAAAAATTCAGTCTGAATGATCGTCCATCCAAATTGTCTACCTTAAATTTTTAGTTTTTGCATAATTGTGCGATTGTTGAGAACACAAGAAAAGCCCCAGGGGCATTGGACCCCGCCCTTTTTCCCCCTCCCTTCGGGGTACAAAATACATTACGGTCACTCAAGATGTAAGCCCAAGTAGTGTACATTTTTGAAGTTGGTGATTTTTCTTACCATTGCTCTCTGCACCCTTCTCCTTGTGACAACATGGTCCCTAATAGTTTGAACACCCTTCCCATCCCTCATTCCTTGGTCATCCACCTGTTCTGGCACCTGCGAAGAAGAACGTGACGAAATAGATTTGACCATAGCATGACTCAGTTAAGTCACGTTTCTTTTTTAAACCAACTGACAGCTCAGCGTAATTCTAAATAACAAGGGCACGGAAATTTAAATAGATTTATTCAGAATAAAGAAAAAAATATCCGAAAGTCTAGGGGGAATGGTTATCTACTGAAAAAGGAAACGTAAAAGTCTACTTTTAGGCCATGATTCGATGAATGCTTTAGTGGTGATCTATGCTAATAACTCTACATTCGACATTGGAGCCGAGGACTTGATTATTTCACAAGAGTATTAAGGTAAATTGATAAGTTTAAAATGGCAAAAATAAGCAGTGAAAACAAAAAGGTTAAAAAATACAAGAAAGTAATATAAAACAAAAAACTACCAAAGCATGTTTAGTCAAAATTTAAGGGAAAAATTACTGACTTTTGCTCCCAAAGAGCAATTTTTTTAACAAGTAGCGCTGTAATATATTTTTCTTGAACAAATCTACAACAATGAAAGGCACTCATGATCATCTCGTAGAATTTCAGGGTAAATACGTGTGTCTAATAGTTTTGCTTAGTAGCTGTTGCTCAATCCCATAATGTGGTGTTAAGTCCTCAGATTTAGCGCCAATTATTTAAACGAATTTCACGCAGTGTTTGGTGAAGGTCATCACGGTGGTAAGCAAGACCAGCATGCACGCCGCGCCTTGAGTAATTCTCCTTGCTGTTTGTGACTCGTCCAAGTTTTATTTAATTAATACTGTACTTTCCAATACATCCCACCAGCCCATGTTTGCACGTCTTGGAATTAACTTCCCCGAAAAACAAATAACAATCAAACAAACAGTTAACCATAACAGAGGTTTTGGTGAGTTATACGGTGTTTTAATACAACTCAAATTCGTGGTTTACATGTCTTTGAAGGAACCTCCGTTTATTTTTAACTTACACTTTGTACAACAATCTTACTTACGCCCTGAGAGTGTTTGTTAGTTACACGGTAAAATGCAGCCAAGCACGAATGCCAATTAGGTATCTTATTCCTGTTAGTCCTAAGGAAGAGTCTTTGCCAGAATTCAAGTCCGTTGACAAATGGCTTAAGTTCATCAGTTGACATGGAAAAATATTTGGACGTATTCCACGCTGCAAACGTCAACGGCCTCCACAAAGTCACTCAAGAGAAATGGGAATCACGAAAATTGGACACCGAAATAAGATGCACAAGAGTATAAAATCCATGAAAGCGCAGTTTGTTAACATGGGACTTGATGATCATGAAGCCGCAATGTAATTCACATGCCTATATGTCGCTCATATAAGCTACTTAGAACTGTATATGTTTGAGAGATTCTTTGACAGATGCCACTAAAATCATGATTTCAATAAGCGAAAGATAAGTCGTTATACATCCTGATAGCTGAATGTGACACAATAATGCGCTTAAAACATGAAAGAAGTGTTAATAATCCACAACATTGACAGTTCTGGGTGTCCCATTCAGCATCGAGGCTGGTGTTCAGAGGAACATTTTGTCATATGAGATAAAGAATAAAAGCTATAATTATGTAGGCTTAGGATAGTTAATGTTTTTTTTTCAAACATGTGCTTATGACTCTAAGCCGAAAATTATTTCACTAGAGCATTAAAGGCAAATTGATAAGTTAAAGATTGTAAAAATAAGCAGTGAAAATAAGAAATTTGCAAAGTACAAGAAAGTAATATACAACAAAATTTCTATCAAAGCACGTTTGTGAAAAAAATTAAGGAAGAAAACTTGCTGACTTTTGCTCAGAAGGGGCAATTTATTTAACAAGATTGAAGAAACATGGAATGATTTTCCAGATTTCCAAGGGTGCGTCATATCAATGTCAATTAAAAACACAACAACAAACTCCTAGACCACAGTTAAAGTTTCCAACGAACACTGATCCAGACAAATTGTATTTTCTAAACATCTCGAAGTACAACAGAAGCCTAAACCTTGGTTTTAACCTGTAACACAGGGGTAAATTACCACAAAAAAATGACTACAAACTTGAATAGACCATAATTATTCAAATTAAGGTGCCCTTGTTTAATCTTTCCGCAAACAGAGGGACAACATAAGATAGCAAAACTTTTGAATTTGAGGCTAAACCTGCAAACTTATGCGATGTTTTGGAATAGCTTTACAATTATAATGTCTCTTTTTCACACTTGTTTTTAAGATACAAATGGAGGGTGTACGCTGGTACGTACACGAGAATGAAATGGAAGATGCATGTATTTTCAAAAATTCAAGATAATTTAGCAGATAGTTTTTTATGGTTGTTATAAAATAAAATGTTTGTACGAAATCTTATTGTGTGTTAACTTTCTTTATTTGGTCCTTGAATAAGAAGATGACCAATCGAGTACTGCATGTATGGAAAACAACGTTAAGCAAATTGAAACGCCAAGTTCGGTATTTGACTTTAGCATCTCCGGTCTTAAAAATGTACCGTATGCGGTTGATTTTCTTTGATCATCATCATCATCATCATCATCATCATCATCATCATCATCATCATCATCATCATCATCATCGCGGCATCCGTAAAGTCATTTATTGCGCAAATTTTCTTCATTTTTTGTGACGATTGGCTGAATTTAATCATTTTCCTTCTGTAAAACCATATTTAAGCAAGCCAGGAAATTGCATCACAGTTTTGATTACAAAAATTGAAAGCGAAGTTTAAGCGGTGCCATTTCAGCTATTTCATTGAAGCTTTGAGCTTCGAGCTGATGGCAGCCGAATTCCATATTAAGGCATACAAATTTCTTTGATTTTGGTTGGTCGGGTAGTTAACGTGGATTTGAACCACAAGCTTGTGAAAACGGAGCTTTTAATCCTCCAAAACACTTTTACTAAATTTGATGCTCTGTTGTGAATGCTACTTAGAATTCCTAACAACGATTTTGGTATTAAACAGTAGAATTACTGACGAGGCCAAGAAGACAAGGGTCAATGCAAAACTTTCGATATTAAAACCTAAGCCGAGATTATCAGATCAATAAAGCTTGGCTTAAGCTCAGTTGCTCACAGTCCTATATTGTTTGTCATGCGTGACTAACAGCAGGTTTGACTGTGTATCGTCTGCAAATTATTCAACGGTTCCTTTCAGCGTATTCATGACGCTATATTGAACTGTTGATTTTGCGAGACTGACCATTATTTGAACACACAGCTGAGATTATCTCTTAACTAAAGATCCATTCTAAGATTCCCCAGCTTGTGAGAAGGTTGGTGTTATATCATAGGTCTTGTTATGTAATAAGTTTTGTTATGCGCTTACGCAGTAGCCGAGTAATGAGGATCAGATTAAAAACGGGTTGAGTTCGTATGCTTCGTGTTCATTCTTCGGTCTTGCTGAGATACAATTCACGGGTTACAACATCTGGCGACGAAGATGGGATCCTTTTGTGATATACTGCTACTTCGTGTTGTTTATTTTACCGTATGATATCCTACAACTTCGTTTGGTTCTTCAGTACGTTCACGCACGTGCTTGCTTGCTTGTTTACAGTTTCCGCCATGGCTTCGCCGCTTCTTGGTTCTGTCGGAGAATTCGACCCTGCTTCTGAAACTTTTACTGCGTATTTTGAAAGACTTGAACAGTTCTTCGTGGCCAATGGCATAGGCCAATGTCCTGCTGATGCTACTGCGGCTGTTGTTCAAGAAGCCAGCAAGAAAAGGGTTGCCGTAATGATCTCCGTAATCGGAAAGAAAACTTATGGCACTCTTCGTGATTTGTGCAGTCCCGAGAACCCGAAAGAGAAAACTGTTGAGGCCATAATTGAATTACTGCAGCAACATTTCAAGCCCAAGCGATTGGAAGTCGCGGAATCCTACAGGTTTCACCGATGTTTTCAGGAAGAAAATGAAAGCGTGTCGAGTTACAGCGCTCGTTTGAGACATCTGGCTTCGACTTGTAATTTTGGTGAATTCTTGAATCGCTCGCTTCGAGACCAGTTCGTATGTGGAATTCGCAATCCAGCTACTCGAAAAAAACTCTTGAGTGAAGATCGTACATTTCAGCACGCACTCCAAGTAGCTATTGCCGACGAAGTAGCAGCCAAGGAGACGATGCAAGTCCAACAACAACAATTATCTCAACCGGAGAATTCAGTCACTAAGGATCCTCTCACCTTGAGTTCCTCCTCCAGAGAAAATTCACGTATACGGCCTTCTGCGCGACAAGTTCTTCGCCAAACTTCGACTTCGTCCCAACAGGCAATTTCTTACGCGTGTTTCTCCTGTGGGAATACTAATCATCTGAGATCTAAATGCAAATTTAGGAATGCTGTATGTCGTAACTGCAATACAAGAGGACATATCTCTCGAGTTTGCAAGAAAGGTGGAGTAAATGCTATGTGTATCGAAGAAGAGTCACCCGAGGAACAGTTATCCGATGAAGACGAGTTGTTTGTTATGTATGATGTTAATGCCATGGTGAGATCTGAAATTTCTGTGCCACTGAAGATTGAAAACAATGATTGCCATATGCAGTTATACACTGGGTGCGCCCTCTCTCTGGCTCCAGCTACGTTCTTTAAAGAGGTTTGTCCTAATGTTGAAATGGAACCGACCAATGCTGTGCTGTCAACTTACACAGGTGAAACTGTGCATCCCTTGGGAGAAGCACGTGTGAATGTTGAGTACATGGGATCAAATTACTCACTTCCCTTGCTGATTGTGCGGGAAGGAACTTGTGCTCTGTTTGGTCGAAACTGGCTCATGGATGTCAAACTGGACTAGGAAAATTTGCCAGGCTTGAATCACATCGGATCCCTGCCATCGTCATTCGCTTCTACAAACCCAGTTTCTACAGTAAATGAGAAGCTGGAATCTGTTCTTGAACAATTCAGTGAATTATTTCAGCCCCAACTTGGATGTTACACCGGGGAGCCAGTTGTGTTAAACGAAAGTAAAGGAGCCAAATTTTACAAAGCCAGACCAGTTCCGTATGCTTTGCAGTCAAAAGTGGAGAACACGTTGCTGAAAATTGAAAAAGACGGTGTGATTGAGAGAGTTACCTCTGCTGTTAGTGCCGCTCCCATTGTAGTGGTCGGGAAGAAAGAAAGTGATGAAGTTCGCGTTTGCGGAGATTTTAGCGTAACATACAATGCATGTGCTAATGTGGAGACCTACCCTATGCCTCAGATTGAGGACATGCACTCAGCATTGATAGGATGTACTGTGTTTAGCGTCCTTGATATAAAACAGGCCTATCACCAGGTACCAATTGCAAAAGAATCACAGCCATATCTTACAATTAACACTCACATTGGATTGTTTGTATTTAAGAGACTGCCAAATGGTATCCATTCTGGTCCAGCTATTTTTCAAAGAATTATGGACAGCTTACTATCTGACATTCCAAAGGCTGTGTGTCGTCTGGATGATATCCTGGTTGCTGGCACAGATGAGGAGGACCACCTTCGCACGCTCTCCCTAGTTTTGGAACGACTTCTCAGTGCCGGTTTCAGGCTCAACAAGAACAAGTGCAAATTTCTTCAATCGTCAGTGGTTACATTGGTCACAAGATAGATGGAGAAGGGTTACACCCCACTGAGGATAAACTTGCAGCCATCCGTGATGCCCCCAGACCTAAAGATGTTACTGCCTTGAAGTCTTTTCTGGGACTCATAATGTTCTATTCACGTTTCATGCCTCACCATTCTACTGTGCTTGCACTCTTACACAACCTGCTTAAGAAAGATACCCCTTGGAGGTGGTCTAAAGTTGAAGACGACGCATTTGTTGCTGCAAAGAAACTGATACTTGACTCACAGACTCTGATACATTATGATCACACATTGCCTCTCTTCCTTTCATGTGATGCTTCATCTTATGGGGCTGGAGCTGTTCTGTCTCATCAAATCGATGGACAATTTCGACCTGTGGCCTTTGCTTCTTGTACGTTGACCCACGCTCAGCAAAACTACTCCCAGTTAGAAAAGGAGGCTTTCAGCATTATCTTTGGATTAAAACGATTCCGACAGTATTTGTATGGTCGTCCCTTCACGATCTTAACGGATCACCGACCTTTGCTGACTCTCCTGGGTCCCCAGAAACCTGTCCCTGTTCATGCAGCAGCTCGACTTCAAAGGTGGGCTCTTATCCTAGCTTCGTACAATTACAGAATTGTGTACCGTGGGACTGTAGCACATGCAGATGCAGACAGCATGAGTCGTCTTCCCTTACCTCAGACATGGTCACCCAGATGTGAAAATGTTGAGTGCTACTTCTTGGATACTGAGGTTGTTACTAATGTGACCAGTCAGATGATCAAGAAAGAGACCCAGGTGGATCCAGTGTTGCCTAAAGTGTACAATTACATAATAAGTGGTTGGCCAAGTGCAGTGGACCCCACACTTGTACCATTCAAGACCAAACGAGATGAACTGAGTACCCAGCAGGGTTGCATATTATGGGGTGCTCGGGTTATTGTTCCTCCTTCGCTCCAAGAGAAGGTTTTGCAAGAACTGCATGACACTCATCCCGGAATCTCCTGAATGAAAGCATTAGCAAGATCTTACGTGTGGTGGCCCAGTATTGATTCTCACATCGAAAGAACTGTTTCTTCATGCAGTACCTGCCAATGTATGAGATCAGACCCTCCTACTGCTCAAATTCATTCCTGGATATTCCCAACTAAACCATGGTCTCGTATTCATGTGGAATTTGCTGGACCAGTCTCTGGTTGCACTTACCTTGTTGTGGTTGATGCCTATAGTAAATTCCCAGAGGTGGTCAAAATGAACAGTACCACAGTTCGAACCACCATAACAGCATTGCGTGACATCTTCAGCAGGCATAGTCTTCCAGAAATCATTTTGTCGGACAATGGGCCACAGTTTACTGCTAAAGAATTTCAACAGTTTTGTTCTAACAATGGAATTTTGCACCGCACATCAGCAGCATACAAACCATCCACAAATGGTCAAGCTGAAAGAGTTGTGCAGATTTTGAAATCGGCCATTAGGCAAGCCCAGCTTACTAAAACTGATGTAGCTACCATCCTTGCTAAATATTTACTGGTTTACCGAAACACGCCACATTCCACTACTGGTGAATCACCCTCCATGCTTCTCATGGGCAGGAGACTTCGAACTCGCTTGGATTTGCTAACCCATTCAGTTGAAAAACATGTTGAATCTCGCTAGTACAGCACCATAGTGAGTCGCACTGCAAAGAGAGGCCTCCGCCAGTTCCATGCCGGTGATACTGTCCTGGCCCGTAATTATGGGAGGAGAGAGAAATGGGTGCGTGGGATAATCAGTGAGGTCCTAGGTTCCCGACATTACATGGTCAAGGTGGCAGGTGGTTTGTGGAAACGACACGTGGACCAACTTCTGAGTCGCCCTGTAGAAGTCAACCCAGCGTCTAATTCTTCAGAGTTTGAACACCGCTCTGAGACGCCCTCCAATATGGACCAATCAGGCGACATAGTCCCTGACTCAACTATTCCATCTACCCCGGTTCCTCCCACGTCAACGCTGGATGAGTTCCCTTTGACTGGCAATAGTGAGGAGTTTAGTCTTGAAAGACAGTTAACAGGAGTTTCCAGACATATTGCTGATTCGGACACTGCCAATGTAATTCTTACTAGTCCCTTGCCAGAGAATTCTGATTCTGCTGATGTTGATGATACTTTGCTAGTTCTCTCGAGTTTCTCCGGTGAAAATCTCGTTTCTACTAATACTGAAAAACGTTATCCTACTAGGGCAACACGTAGATCACCAATCTACTTGAAAGATTAAGAATTGAAGTAATGATACAAGTTAACTGTTAATATTGAGAACTGTCTCCTTTGAGATTAAGAAACTGTACACTTTCCTTTTGAGAGGGGAGATGTTATATCATAGGTCTTGTTATGTAATAAGTTTTGTTATGCGCTTGCGCAGTAGCCGAGTAATGAGGATCAGATTAAAAACGCGTTGAGTTCGCATACTTCGTGTTCATTCTTCGGTCTTGCTGAGATGCAATTCACAGGTTACAACAGTTGGTGCAAAGTTTAGACACCTAAAGACCTAGAAAAACCAAGTCTTATATTGACAAGATGTTGAATACAGTCTACGCACAATCAAGTAGAGCCGCTAGTACGGTACTGAGAGTTGAATCCACTCATTTCCTGTTGACAGCGTTTGGTAAACTGGTAATTACAGGTTCAACATTGCCCATTAATAAAGTGTTTAATTATGCAGTTGATTAATGAAGCAGTTTACCACGCTACGTTCCAATGGGTCATTCAACATGTTGAACGTTGTTTAACGGAGTAGGAATATTAGTGTTGCTTGATGTTTAATTAACCATGGGATTTCCACATGCAGAGATCTGGGTGACCTAGGAGGTTAATTTCATTTGTCTTTTGCAAGGTTATGCAATTTAGGTAGGTAAGGCTTAATGTATGTCCAAACCAACGGAGCAAACGAACCACATGGCTCATCAAGGCAGTGCTTAGATCTAGCCTCTGTAATAGGAAGCGAATAGGAGCAGCACCACTCCCTCCCTCTACCCCCAGAGGGGTTGCTAGTCCAAAGCAGGGCTACTCCCCAGCAATTTAATAGAATTCCGTAACAAGTGGCTGGCTTGAACGTATATTTTTCAAATTTTTTTAACGTGGTAATGTAAGCTATTTAATCTTACTTTGTTCTAGTATCATATTGTATACCCCTCAATTTAAATTCTAACGTTTTTTTGCCAGTAGAGTCATTCTTTGAAAGACCCTGAAGAAAAAAGCCCGTGCCTTTTGAAATATTTTTTCCCTACCGTTTAACGAGCACTACTCTTTTTTTCTACTAGTACTGTATTTGAATAACTGAAATCAGGGAATTTTCATGCCATCGCTAAATACTTTACTAGAATAAGTAACCTTATGGTAAATCGCATGCAGGCTTTCCAAATATATATCTATAATTGACTTATTTAATTATTATTATTATTATTATTATTATTATTATTATCATTATTATTATTATTATTATTATTGAAGCAAGAGAGGTAAGCGCAAAAGTTGATGTGAGACTGGACGTTGCACGATCAATAACTAGAAAAAAACCGTGCAGATTTACACACAAAAATACTAGGAATTCTTAGCTGCACAACTAGCCTGCGAATACAGCCGCCCCTCATCGCTCCCCGCCGCTAGGGACGTTACGCAGTCTACAGCACATCGAACACTGGGATGAAAGTCCTTAGATGTTCGTTATCGCTTCTTACCTCAACTTTTCTTCTTGAGAATCTCCTCAAACATGAGCTCTAAATTTCAAGATAGCGTTCAAATTTGGCCACCTGCATGTTCTTGGAAAACCTTACCTACAAAATAAGTCGATATTTTTTTATCGAGATACTTTCTTATCGACCGTTTTCCGCAGTAGTTGCACGTATATCCCTAAGACATATTTTGGCATAAGTTTGATGAGAAGCGGTTGCTATGGTTATGAGACATGACGTCATAAGTAGCAAGTCGACAAGTACGAAGTTGTATAAACCATATAGGCTTAAAAAATTTTATGGTGCACCGATCAGGTTCTGTCACTTCTAAGTACTAGTAGGGGATTAACCAGTTACCTGGCAGTAACCATAGCATCAATCGGTAATTTATGTAAGTAGCATAAGGCAGAAGTTTTGTCAAGTTAAAAGTTAAAAGACGAGTGGCAGCTGATCATTACTGAATAGTGCATCTTGTTTACTTTTTTTTTTCAACAGCTCTTGGATTACCGCAGTCTGGCAGCCGTAGTAAATGGATCGTTGTCTTTTTATTACTCAGCTCATCGGAGTTTCTTTTTACGGAGCAGTTTCAGACCAAGGTAATATAGCACAACGAGTACAAGAGTGTCACAGTCTTTCCTCGACATCTTGCAAAATTGATTTTAACCTCATACGTAAAACAATTAGCCAACTACTAGTTTGTATAGTCATAATGGCCTTGTATGGGGCTGCGCCTTTGAGATACAATCAGTACCTTGACTTACGTAGGCTCAGGTAGGGCTACCATCATTTATGGAGGTAAATATTCCTGTAACAGTTCCAGGTTCCCATATCTACTCCTTCAACCCGCTAGTTTGTGCCCTCTGTGCAACGTAAACCCAAATTTTGACGTTTTCAAATCAATCAGGCCAGTCTGCTTGTTTCACCCGGTTAAATGACGCACTTTAATGTAATGAAATGACTAGCCATTTCTGGTAACTAAATGAACTTTCCTTCACAGTTGTTCTAGAGAAAAGATTGTTACCAGGAGATGGGTGGCTGTGGAGGACAGCTAAACCAACTGTCACAAAACCAGAAGGCCCCGTGGGGGTAGGAGCTCGCTTATGTTTAACTTTCAGTTTTATGCGTTATACACATTATTTGACAATCCGACTGCAGTTTCAATATTTTTAACAGAAGTAAAACACTTTTTGTTTTTACCACTAATATCATTATAAAGCTTATTTCACGGCTATACCAACAACATCAACAAAGGGCTTGTAATCCATCTAGAGTTTCTGTGACTGACTGGCCAGTGCCACATAAGAACAGAACCTTTTCACCAAATTGGTCTTTTTTCATCCTCTGACATTCTGAACAAACAAGTAGGAGAATTTGCATTTAAAAAAATACCTTTAATGGCAAAGGTGATTCTGATGTATCCTATTTTTTTTTAAATCAATATAGATGCGCTTTATAGCAGTTGATGGGGGCAACTGGACGTAAGCACACTAAGGCGAGAAAGGCAGCCGTTAACAATCGATTTGCGTCCGTACTCCACCCTCCAAGCCCTTAAATGATCATTGTGGCGCAACGCGTCTAACAGTGGCCACCCCACAGACTTTTTAACAAGTTGGCCAATCGGGGAGCGCTAATTTGTCTGACGCGCACGCCTCCTTGTAAAGGTTTTGAGAGTTTTAATTCCGTGTCACGCAAACCCTACACTTCAATTTGTGGGCTAGGTGCAGCTGAAGTTCTCTTTTTTTTGCCCAGAGAACGGAGTAAAGTATCCATGACACATGGAATGAATATGTAATTTTAGGAACCCTTGCAAGAAATTGCGCATTTTCCTATGTGTGAAAAACTAAAGAAATCACCAAAAAGAAAAAACGAACAAACAAATAAACAAACAAGCTATACAACAAAAAATCAATACAAGTACGTTTCGACAAACATGACTTATACATTCCTCTGATAATCTGTAACTTCTCATGCTATAATTTGTTCTGGTGTCTTGTACAACAATGATATTTTCAAGTCGCTAACGGAACGATGAAATGGACCAAATTCTTGCAGCTGTAGAACAATTTCAGTCCTTTGAGCTGATTTTAGTTTATCGATATCAATCCTCTTCTGTTTGTGTTGCTTGAGTTTAAAACCACCTTTAATTCGTGGTCTTAGCTACTGATACAAATTCACTAAGAGAGAATTCTCTATAATTTAGCTATTTTGTACCCAGAAAATTGTGCATATGCTGGCCATTGAGTTAGGGAGCTTCGAAGGTGGAGCTCGATCTAAGAAATCCGTATGCTGCGGTGGTTAATTCACAAGATTGGCATCTGTCAACATTCATTATCAGTCGATCAATCCGTCAGATGCCCAGAAAGACTCCGCGTCTTGTAACTCCAGTTTTCAAACCAAAATCACGCCGGGTCCAGATCCGGTTCACTGAATTACACCTTTTTGCTCTGACCCGCTCGTTTTACCGCTCAAACCTTTATCGTCCTGATTTAGGCTGCAAACCAAATTGTTGTTTAGCGTTGTTTCCGACAACGTTTATCCGGATAAGTGCTTGTACAAGTTGATCTCTACGTCCGAGGTTTTAAAAACGGGGGAATATCACTTAGGAAATTTATTTGTTGTCTTCCAATTTTAATCGGGGGACATCACACAACGTGACGAAATTTGACCAATCACATGCAAGCAAAATATCTTATGATTAAAATACGTAATTAATAGTAAATTATGCCCTTACTTCCTTTATGTCTTATTTTTTTTTAATATTTTTTCTCCTTAGTGGCATTTGTCATCAGATGATCTTGCGTATGTTACATGCGATATGAATGTTGATATTAATATTCACGGAAGACCAGATAACTGGCTGTATAGTAAGTTCATTTACGTTGGAGAAGTACAAAGAGTGGACATCACTGTTGTGTACACAATAACGAAGCAATGTAAACAATCACCCGCACATTGTAAAGCGTTTTTTGATGCTTATGTCATGGAATCAAATAGGAATAATGAAAGCATACCGAGCCCGTTAACAAGCAGAAATTTATATCGAAACATCTCTACCTTTCGTGTCCAATCGAACACGATTGGAACCCGAATGACGTCAGCCACCCTATCTCTGGAAAAAACCAAAAACATTGTACTTGCATTTCATGATCAAGGTTCTTGCGTACGTTTATATTCTGTAATAGTCTCTTACAACGTATGTTCTGGAGAAACGCTTAGCGAGAGTTTAGTATCTCCGCCACGAACGGTTGCTCCCGCAAACGAATCACTTCTTGTGGAGGGAAAGTGCACTTCAGACGCTGTTCAAGTTGTACAGGGCAGTTTGAACGTTATTTGTGAAAGCACTGGCAAGTGGAATACCAGCCAACTTGAAGGAAAATGCGCTTGTAAGGAAAACATGGAGAACAAAGGAGGAGTATGTAAAGGTATGCCCATAAAAAGTGATCTGTTCTTCAGCTTATGTGACATAAGTTTAAGTCGGCTGCCTTTTAGCCGGCTTGGACACTAACGTTGTGCTAAGGATGTCCTAAGTTCAGTCAAACGTTTCCCACGGTCACTAAAATGTCATTGAAGTTTGGATGTGCGTTAGGGATGTTTTCGCACCCATAAATCTGGTCCAGAAAAGCAGTTGGTTTACTGACTTGTTTTGCAGTGAGTTACATTTGCTTGGACGTTCAAAGATTATTCCTAAATCATGGCTTTATTCCAACTCCAGTTAAAACAACAACAACAACAACAAAACAAACAAACAAAAAAAAAAGCGTGCGCCACCTTTTGCGTTCTTCACTCTCAAAAAATTAATTTCTCTCATCATAATAAGAACAACAAAACTGGCACGCCAGTACATCTGGATTAGCTTTTCCTTAAAGCATGAGCAAGCGTTAGCCAAAGTTATTTACATGCTCAGATAAGCGCAAGCGCCATACGTAGACACAGTGCCTTTAATCTTTTTTATGTTTGGTTTGTGCTAATGCTTGCGTCGTACATGTAAACTAGCTCTTAAGGCTGGTTTTCACTAGCGAAGGAGTCGGAGTCGTAATCAGAAACAACGGTTATGATCTAGTGAAAATCAATCAACAGAGTCGTAAGCAGAGTTTCCGATTGCGCTTACGATTCCGTCGCTTACAGTCAAGTGAAAACCATATTGTCGGAGTCGTAAGCAGAAGCGGATGAAAATGGAGACGTTCTGATTGGTTTATTCTTCCGCTTCTGCTTACGACTCCGACAATCTGGTTTTCAATAGGTCGTAGGTGACGGAGTCGTAAGTGCAATCGGAAGAAAAAGGAAACGTTCTGAATTTTGCGACTCCGATTCCGTCGCCCTTACGACTCCGCTTACGACTCCGTTGTTTGATTTTCACTAGATCATAAGCTTTATGCTCATGCTTATCCTTGAGTGGTTGATAGGTGCCATATTGTATTGATGGTAAGTTCATTTCTAATTTTTATCTTAGTCTGTCCAGCTAGAGAATACAACGACCAGAAAGGCCTCAATTGTACAGGTAAAGAATGCTTTATTGTTTTGGTGCATTTTTGATGAGAATGAGTACATTGTCTTTGATTTTCACCCTTACACTTTGAGAGTAAGTGAGACTTAAAAAGAATGTGACCTGAGTTTGACGCATTGCCAATAAGTACGGGTATATTTGCTTCGGTTTTACCGTCAAAATATGATTCACCGTGGCATGAGGTAAAACTATGCAGTGGCCTCGTTACCACGGAAATAAAGCGTTAAGATGGCTTTCACGTGTAAACCATTTGTTATTTATGCCTGTCGTTTAGCTCTGACTAATTTACGTATTTAGTAATTATTTCTGACGAAAATGGCTGATCGAGATTCACCTTCAATTTCCCTTACAATTGGCACAAAAAATGCGAGATATTGTCCCGGTCTTAAAACATTAGTGCCCATTTGAAGTTTGTACTTGTTAAATGGGAAACGCAGTGCCTTGGACAGGTAATGCAAACTGAGTTGTTTCAGACCTATTTTATTTTCTTACGAATTTACAGAGCCATAGCCTCTCAGCAAAATAGTGTACTATGTGGGAAAATAATGTAACCCTCAGGCGAACAAGGGTGTCTTTTGATAAGTACAATCCTAGATGACGGCCATCTTGGTTGACGTCACTGGCCACCTGCAGTGCTACAATCCATAATGTTTACCTCATCTTATAGAGCACATCACAGGCTATTTCTAAAAGGTTTAATCATTCAATTCCCATGAGTTGTTGGAAACATTTAGTTGGAGTTCCTCTCGAACAGTGACCGAACGTTGTTTCAAGCAACTTAATAGCGCTGAAATATGTGGATACTTTAGTAAAGATTATTACCGTCAGTTCTGCTGTCCTGTAGGCAGGAGTGGCGTAGCCTGATTGAGACTGCTTGTGGAAACTATACCAAGAAGAGAGTTCTTGCATATGAAAGGAGAACGGCACTTAGGAGAGAAAAGAGATAAAACTATGTATTTCACCCGTCTGCGGGGTCAAGGCGTATATATGTTGTCCTGTGTCATTCATTTCCACATCTTCTGCAAAATTTTCCTGTTTTCCTCCGATTCTCGAGTAGTTTGATAGTCAGCTGAATCGCCCGCCGTTTTGTAAAACCATTTGAAGTGTCCAAAGATGTCCACATATTTAAGCTCTGTTTGCTTGATACAACGCCGTTTGGTCACTGCATGTTCAGTGAGAACTAGAACTGCATGTGTCCTACAGCTCATGGTTAAATCATTTCGAAATATTGTAACTCAACAATACTGACAACGAAAGCCAAGGGGGAGGGGGGCATCAACCTCCCCGTGTTCCCCGGTGGGGCTATAAGTTGGCTTGTACGTCCGAGGGTTAAGTGTATTGGAATTTATATTTTTAATTAGGTTTGCCAACAACTCCAAGGAATGCTAACATTACATTCGTCAACCAAAGTACGGTGGCCATAAGATGGCAGCCTCCCGCTATAAAGGGTGAATCAAGTCAGTTGTTTTATGACGTCGTCTGTCGTAAGCCGTGCATTAGTGTCGACTCGAACTGCGTTGGAGAAGCTTGCAGTAATCATGTTGCCTACATTCCATCAAAAGAAGGATTACACGAGACCCAAGTGATGGTAACAAATCTCTCTTCTTACGTGAATTATACATTTGAAATCTACGTTAGAAACAGAGTAAGTGAAGTGGCCAAAAGAATATATGGAGTGGAAGGAACCTTCACATCAATCACAGTTACAACTGAAGGAACATGTAAGTTATAAATACTCTACAGTAAAAGATATAAGTTCAATAACCGAGATTGAGAAAATGTAATAAAGCTGGCAAATAATAAAGGTCATGGTACGTAAAACGTCTCCGACGTTTCTAGGGCCGTTTCATTAGGAGACACTAAAACCGCCTTCAAATAATCATCAGTGATTAACACAGGTGTACGGTTAGGTTACTTGTTCCCTTCGGTCAACGTCAAAATGGGGATTAATCGACAACATGATAAAGCTTAAATGAGTGTGAATGATTTTAATTAAGTGGCGATAAAGTGGGATAATTTGAAGTAAGCCAGGCTGAAGTAATTCAGTTAAAAACTGATTCACTGATTCCATAAGAAGTTTGTTCTACATTACACCACAGTTCCTGGTGAACCGGAAGTCTCCGTGGAACAAGTAGAACTCACTGTTTTGGTATCGTGGGTGTTGGAACACAAGAATGGTGTCATTGAAAACTACAAAGTGGCATACATCAGAGATGATGATTCATTAGATAGACTGACTGTCACTACAAACGAATTGAGGCAAATTTTTGAAGACCTGAAGGTTGGAAAAACATACGAATTTCAGGTACATTTGTCTGTCTAGATCTCTCTTTCTTTGTTCATGTTTTGTTAGCCCTCGCTTTCTTCTCTCTTTACGGAAATAAATCTGATCTTTTCCCTACTCAGTATTGTGTGACATTTTCAGGTATATGCTGTGAACAACTTCGGGAAAGGACCTATTGGCCTAAAGAAGTTTACACTTAGAAACGGTTCGTTTTCTGTTCATTGTGCTTTTTTTAATTTTATCATTAAAGGAAGGCGACAATGTTGTCGCCTTAAGAATAACTTAAAAATCGCTTAAGAATAATTTAAGAATCGCTTTTCCACCATATTGAAAACCTTTTAGTATACTTTAGTTTCATGCTTACCATTAACAAAAATTGGAAAATTATGTCATTTTATTGATTTAAGCTGCTTGGTTAATTGCTTCATTGTTTGATTTACGCGTGTAAATTTATTACCTAAATTTATTACCGATTCTTATATGCTAATAAGAATCGTTAAATGTTAATGCAAAGAACAATAAAGAACGCACGCACCAAAGTTAAAACAATTGTTTCAACTTGTTAATTGTCATGCTGGTACGCTGTTGTGTAGAAATATCGATCTGAATGGTTTGCACAATTAACGGACAACAAGCCACTATCCTTCATATAACTTGTTTCAGAACTTAGTTTGTTTTTCGATCCCCCTATTTACGTACGGAAATTTTGAAATGTTAACCCCGGTTTAACCTCTGAAAAAAATGTTCCTGTTTGAGCATGTTTTGCTACGTACGCGTGTCCGATATGAAATAGTAAACATATGGCTTTACAATGCCGGGTACAAGTCTTGGTCCTGTAAACATTGAGTAACGTTTACCCGCAATAGTAGAACAGTTCAAAAAGATCATTTTTTTCAAAAAAAATCCAATCAAATTTCTTTTTTGCCGTTGTCTGTTGTTAGTGTAAACCATTCAGATATCACACACTAGCATGTACGCATCTAAAAATTGAAACAACGGTTTTAACCTTGGTGCGTGCTTTCTTTATTGTTCTCCACATTAGCATTTAACGGTTCTTATTAGCATATAAGAATCGGGGTTTGTGAAATCATTCTAATTATTGAATGATATGTTTTTGATTGAATTATTGAGTGAATGAATGATTGATTGATTGATTGATTAATTGATTCATTGATTGGTTAATTTATTGATTGATTGAATAACTGATTTATTTTTAGGTGGTACTACGGACAAATTACTAGTTCCTCTTTCTACTTCCGGTGGAGGCCTGCTGATCTTTCTTCTCATAGTAGTTGTTATTGTCATTTTTGTTTTCCGTAGAAAGTGAGTATAGTAAGCCTGCACTGTACACCGACCAGCAAAGCACCTACTGCTGCCTCTTTTCTATACTAGCCTACCTGTCTACCCACTTTCAGTTAACCGGTGAATTAGGTCTTAATGCTCGTCAAGATTTCATCAACAAACGATCTTTGTTCCGATACCCCGCCTAGCGAAAAATGACAAAATTATTTGACAAAGTGGAAATTCAGAAAACGGCAACGTCACCGGTTTGTGTTTTGTAAAAGTCCAAAGATATTTTTTTTCATTTTGCTCAACCATGCAACTAGTTACCATATTTACTCGAGTAAGCGCCGCGGCGCTTATTAAATTTTTCGAGGGCGGCGCTTATTTGAGGGCGGCGCTTACTTAAAAATTGGACGCGACAAAGAAATCTTTTCTTTTAATTTAACGGACGGGCGTATTTTCTAACTTTTCGAAAATCTTACAGTAACTAACAGAAGCGTCTTTTGAATGACACCATTCGTTTCTTCAAACATTGTCACTAAAATTGTAGACAAGGAACAGAATGAAGTACTCGGTCTCCTTGGTTAAAACGCTGTTTAAGCCAAACTCAAAAAAGATGCATCAGATCTTTCTAGGTTATTTCCAATGCTGTTTCAGAGTTGCTTTGTAGTGGTCTTTTAGTTATTCGGAATTTCTCGAATAAGCACCGCATCGGGACCGCGGCGCTTATTAACTTTTTTGTCCCAAATGTGGCGCTTATTCGAGGGCGGCGCTTATTCGAGTAAATACGGACCTAAGTAATTACATGCCTGTCTTAACCTTTATAGCTAACTAACTGTAATTGCATCGCTTTAATAAATCTGAGTATAACTACCAAAATCTGATTTGCAGGAGAAGAAGCGTAGAAAGGGCCTATATGCGTAGTATCGAACAAGGTAAGTTCCTCCCCTTTAGTAACAGGGCAAATAATAGTAGAATAGCCCATCCCAGCAAAGAATGCGATGTTTGTTTTCATTGGTGTTACGTATTGAATTATAGTACTTAAGGTAAAACTGAAAATGATACATTCACTCGACAGCCTTTCCTTAAACAGGCGAAGGGATTTGAAGCTTATAAAACACGTTGTCATAGCTAGATGTCACCCATCAAAAATGTAAGAAAAGGCAAATCTTAGGTAAAAAGCTTCATAAGGCTTAACGTCTGCCGGGTCGGATTTCAAGCAACGTTTTATTTTTTGCTACATATAGCTCAGTCCCCTAGGCCATCGCTAAAGGCTGGTGTATTCAAATTCAAAGCATCTATCAACGCAGTGCAGAACCAAGAGCTACAAATTGTCATCCCCGTTATGACAATCCTAGTTTGTGGGTTTAAAAGGTTTTCCATTTTCTTGAGATGATACCTCATTACAAGTTTAAGTTCTTTGTTTCACTTTTAACAGGAGGAGAGCTTGATCAGCGGCGGTACATCGACCCTGCAAATTACGTTGATCTCATGGAACTACTATCAACGCTTACAACAGAAATCGAAAGAAGTAAAACCAAACTAGAAGGACTCGTTGGGCAAGGTAAGGACTATGCTCTTTCAAGCAGCTTAGCTAGTTTATATGTTGTTTGGTTATCGTTATTATAAACTAATTGCTATTATTTCAATTTTAGGGGAATTTGCCGATGTCTACAAAGGAACGTTGAATACTCAGCGAAGAAAAGATGTCGTTGCAGTCAAAGTATTGAGGGTAAATTTAGCTTCATCTTACTTGAAATGCATTAAAGCTAGCCATTGCCGCGGAGCTGGTCAGAAATATCCTAAACTCGTTATTGAATAGAATCCAAGAACTGGTGGTACATTTATAAACTTTGAAATTATTAAGACCAGTGTGAGTTATGTGTTAAACATGAAAGTCAACTTTTAAGAAATGCTGCTCTCTTTTTTCCTTGTGTTTCAGCCTGGATCGAGTGACAAAAGCCAAAGAGATTTCCTATCCGAGGCATCCATCGTGGCCCAGTTTAATCATCCAAATGTGGTCAAACTGGTTGGAGTCGTTACACGAAGTAAGGCAATGAATGCGTGACCTTTTGTTTTTACATTGTAAATGAGCCGACCTATTTAGCGTATTTATATATTTTTATATAATATCCCTCGGAAGTACAAGGGCGGAACGGGGGAAGGGGGTTGGTAGCAAACCACCCATAATATTTTTAGTGAATTTTTTGTTGACGGTTTTTCATTTACACCTGCCGTTTTCAGGAGTTGTAATCATGTGCACAAGTTTCGTGAGAATTAAGTGCTATTTTTCATTTTTGAATACAAATGCGCGTTTTTTCACCTTTTTTATGTGAAAAAATCAGAAAATGTTGAAAAAAAAGCAGATAAGTGTTTAGTTACGTCATGTTCTACATGTTTACCAGAAAGTTTCCGTTTCACTGTTTTCCACTGTTTTTTGATCATTTAATATTTTGGGTAAAATCCAAGATGGCGGCCATCTTAGGTGACGTCACAGGACCCCAGCAGTGCTACAACTCATAATATATGCCTTATCTTGTAGATCACCTCACAGGCTTTCTAGTAAAGGCAAAATCTTTTCGAAATATTGAAACACAGGGGACCATGATGGGGGTGTGGCTTTGCTTGTACGCCCGAGGATTATATAGGGATATATGTTGATACAGTAGATTCCCACTATCTCGAACACTCAAGGAAAACCAAAATTTTTCAGAGATGGCCAATAATCAATGAAAGTTAGCAACATCTATGAAGGGGAACGAGTTTAAGATAGCGGGGGATTCGAGATGGCACTGAGTACGAGTAAAAAAGTCCAGTTTTCCCCTCTTTTTCAGGTGTGGTCGCATTATAGTTGTTTTACCAGAATTCGTACTCAAAATTGAACGTGAAATGGAAAGCACATTACTGGCGAAACTCAGAGAAATAATTAACTGAATCGAAGGGAGCGTTTCAAATAATACGTTTATAGCAATTAAAGAAAAAGCCTTAATTATTTAATAAGACTATGGTTCATCGTGCAGATGCCTTATCTTCAACAACTGAAGCTTTCGATCAAGAATGCACTAGATTACGCGACATCTTCACTCGACTAGATTATCCCATTCACCTCATTAATTCCACCATCAATAAAATCGTCCAAAACATTGAAATACATGAAATAGGAAGAAATATTGAAGATGGCAGCGCTATAAGAATTAGTCTCCCATCCAAAGACCAAACATCAGCGAATGCAGTCAGGCGACAAATGCGGGATCTCAGCCATAAGTTTGGCACCACATTGCAAAAAGTGTTTCTCAGTAAGAAAATCGAACAGGATCTCAAGCCCAACTTAGAAATTGAGCCTCAAATCGTAAATCAATTGTTTGTTGTGTATCAATTTAAATGTAATCCGTGCGATGCGGATTATGTGGGCTACACAGCCGGAAATCTCCATCAACGCATTGTTGAACACAAGCACTCCGCGACTGGTAAACATTTCATGCATTGAAGCCCATAGGGACATACGCCTTCTCAAAGAAAGCCATTTTCGAATTCTGAGAAAGTGCCAAGGGAAATTCGAATGCCTCATATATGAGATGCTTTTCATAAAAGAACTGCATGCAGTCCGACTCTCGACAGCATTTTTGTTCATTTTATTTTTCTTTATTAATGTCCTATTGTTTATATCTTGTATTTATAGCTTTTATGTTTAACTCAATTTTTGGCTTGATAATGACGTTCAGCCAACGTCGAAACGTCGTCAATTTCTTACGTATTAAGCTTTTATAGTTTTAAGAAACCTTTTATCGGCTGCTTGTATTGTAGGTAGGCCGATGATGATTCTCACTGAGTTCTTGGAAAGTGGATCGTTAGATCAATTTTTAAAGGTAACTATATTAATTTTCGCAAACGAAGTTTGAAAAAATAAAATTTTGAGCATTTTCTGTTTTGTCTTTTTTGTAGTCACATGAAGGTCAGCTGACGAGTCTTCAGCTGGTAGGCATGGCTAGAGGCGTTGCCTGTGGAATGGTCTATCTTTCAGAGATGAGCTTCATTCATCGGGTTTGCAATAAATTTGTTGACTAATCGGTCTTAGTAATCTACTCTTTTGTGTTAAGCTCATCCCTCCAAAAATGCCAATACGTATACTAACATAGAAACCCTAACGATTCATCTTGGCGTACGATGAATGAATATTTAGATGGATTGGCGTATCAGTGAAATCCAATAATTCTGTTATCACGCACTAGCTAATGCAAAATGGGCGAAATTAACCCTCAGGCGTTCAAGGGAAGAATGGATACCACACCACAAGGTTTTTCTCCAACTTTATCAAGCAGGTTGTATACCAGCACCTGCCGTTTTCAGTAGCTGTACGCTTGTCCCTAAGACATATCTTGGCAAACTGTGGTGAGAATCGGTTGCTATGGTTATCATATATCACGTCACTTTTTCAGGTGAAAAAGGCATAAAATACAACAAAAAAAGCAAAGTGTTTGATTATATCATGTTCTTCAATTTTCAATTTCCAACGTTTTTGATACTTTCTGATTTTGAATAAAATTCTGAGATGGCGGACCGCCATTTTGGATGACTTCACAAGCCCCTAGGAACGCCACAACCCATAATAAATACCTCTTCATTTAGAGTACATCACAGGCTATATACCAAAGGCAAAATCTGTTCAGTATATTTTAACACAACTAAAACCCAAGTGGGGCTCTTCAACCCCCCACGGTTGAAGGTATGAGTTTGTTTGTACGTCCGAGGGTTAAACTGACCTCCTGACACTTCTGTCACATAAACTAATCGCACAAAATTTTCTTTCCTTCAGGATCTAGCTGCTCGTAACATTCTTGTTGGTGAAAACATGTTCTGCAAGGTGTCCGACTTTGGTCTTTCAAGGGAGCTAGCTGATGACAATCCGGATTCTGAGTATGAGACTCAGGTATATTCAGCAATTGCCTTTATCTTTCGAAACCTGGAAGCACGACTTTTGGCTTTTCGCCGTTAAAATTCCTTGTGGGGGCGCCGTGGTGTAGTGATTAGAGCGTTGGACTTCAGATCTGAAGGTCGGAGGTTCAACTCCCAATTCCTGCCATCGTGTTGTTTCCTTAGACAAGAAACTTTACCCTACATTGTCTATCTCCAGCCAGGTGTAAAAAAAATGGGCGGCATACTGCTAGGGTTAACCATGCGATGGACTAGCATGCCGTCGAAGGGGGAGTAGCAATACTCTCAGTTGCTTCATGCTACAGAAACCGGGTTAAGCTCCGGTTGTGTGGGCCTCATTGGCTCGTGTGCGAACCTTTACCTTATGCTTATTTATTTATGAATGTTTAAGAGGCTGTTAACGATGCCTTTTTGCGTACCTATTAAAGTCTGAGTCACTGAAAAGTACCTGCAACTGATTTTAAAGGGAGGTAAAATTGCTATTCGCTGGACAGCACCGGAAGCACTGCAACACCGGAAGTTCAGTTCCGCTAGTGACGTGTGGAGTTATGGTATCGTTCTGTGGGAGATCATGTCGTTCAGTGACAGACCATACTGGGACTGGACCAACCGTGATGTGAGTATTGTCATTCATGAATCTTGCAGATACTTAGGCCCGAGGCCGGGGGCTTAATTAATCACGTTTTTGTAGTTTCAGTGGCATAAAGCAGCTAGGAGTATAACTACCCTCTACAAGGAACGCTATGATTGTTCAGGATTACTTCATCATTTTGTTTCATTCTCTTATGGTTCGCCGGTGGCTATTTATACACTGGAACAGACAGAACGTTAAACGATCAACAACATAGCAGAGAGCAGTAGAGCCACCGAGACGCTGACCATTTAAACCACCGCGGTATCACTTATTGCCGTGCTATCACTGAGCAATGTTGAACTTGCTATATAGCTCGGTCAGTGAGTCGAGAAGTGTACAGGTAGAGTTTTGTTTTGACAGGGCCATTTAACGAATCAGGATGAGGTCCTTTAATTAGCTTGCAAATCGAACGAGACCTTTCACAGCCTTGTACACTGAACGCTTCTTCCCAGAAACAATCATTGGCTTGTACATGTACAATAAATACACCATATTTTGCATGTTCTCCCGACGTGCAGTGGAATGACAAGGTTTAATAATTGTGACTCAATTCTTAATTTGTCTATAACCTACGTAAGGTATCGAACGGTAAAATTCATGATCCTTTGTCCCCATTGAACATATTTTACTCTTAATGAATTCGTTTATTTTTGTCTAATGACGGAATTCTTTCACTATTTTTAATCGACCTTCTGTCAAAGGTGATGAGCCGAGTGACGACTGGATATCGATTGCCACCTCCTAAGGTACATGCATAATAATAATGATAATAATAATAATAATAGTAATAATAATAACAATAATAATTCTTTAATTAATTAATTAATTAATTAATTAATTAATAATTATTATTATTTTTATAATTATATTATTTTATAATTATAATTATAATAATCATAATCATAATCATAATAATAATAATAATAATAATAGTACCAATAATGATGATAATGATGATGTTGATTATAATAATGATGATGATATGCAGGCCTTAACCTTAAACCTTAAACCAGACCTTGCAGACCTTCTAGATACTAAATTTTTGCTTATGTCTGCCTTTAAGGACTGTCCAAAAGTCGTATACAGCTTAATGTTGGATTGCTGGGAATCAGACAAAAATAAAAGACCGAAGTTTGCTGAAATCGAGAGTCACCTGGATGAAATTATTCGTTCGTCTGAACTCTTAAAGGGTTTCTCTTTGCGTTTTCAAACAACGTGAGTATTGGATTTTACCTGTTTATCTTCTACATTTAAGAGACACTGTTTGTAAGTAACCACCACTTCGATTTAAAAGTATCTATTTTATGACTTTATTATGATTTGTTTTCTGGGATGAGATGTTCCTGTTGTAACCAATTTTTTGACAACTCTGATAAGACAAGCCAAATTTAAATTCTGTTTCATATGTTAAATCAGTCTCCGTTTTAATGCTTATTCAATTTCTGGTTTAATGAAATACTGCCGCCTTAACATTTATAAATCCTTTTTTATCATTTAAATAATCTGAGACAAATTTCTGACAACATGGAACATCCAAAATGGCGGATCCTAGATGGTCGATTTGGGAAGTCGTGACAGAATTTCATAACATGTGACATCATAATTGACTGAAAGTGAACTAATAGAAAAACACGCATCGGGTACGTTAGTGGCATCAACATGTCGATGGCATTTTTAACTGAATCCAAAATTAACTCACCAAAAACAACGCCCAGACTAAAGAGTAAACATAATCTTCAGTAAATACGCTGCGTGGTGGATCCAAGAGAGAGGCACCTTTTTTCAAAAGGAAAAAAGGCCCTAAGGGCCGGAGTTTTCTACTCCCATCTCTGCAGCCTAATCCTGGGCCTAATCGTAACTACAACCCCCATTTTCTTCGGAAAAGAAATGTCCTAACAGCCAAAGTTATGTATTCTTCCATCTTTTTTTTTACCCCGGGCAATAACGGTTAACACTTTACAAGTGCATTGTCTCTTTTCAGGTCTGTGTTAAATGATGTGCCAGACCTCAAGTTCATTAACGAGTGGCTGATCTCCATAAAAATGGATAATTATTTGGAATTATTTCAAGCAGCAAACATCGATAACCTCGATAAAGTTGCTAAGCTGGAAGAAAAGGACTTGATAGAAATGGGAGTAAAGTTGATCGGACATCGAAATAAGATGATCAAGAGTATAAAAGCCATGAAAGGGCTTACTTTTAATAAGGAACTGGATGAAGATGAAGCAACCATATAATTCACACTGGTCAAACTCTATGCTGTAAGCTCGGTTCAGTTCTCAATTAGCTAAAACCGCCTTTTTTTGTATACAGAAAAAAAAATTAAGAAGGACACTTAAAAAACCTGAATTAAAAAGGCTCAGTTTGTCATGGAAATTGTCGAAATATTTACACCAAAAATGAAATAGTATGAATGTTATACTGGTATCTGTTGCAAATTTGTAAGTATACGTGTAGTGAACTTATTTATAGTAATTTAACCAAATATAACAATAGTCGCAAGAGATAGTTATTTTAAATAGTAAAAACTGATAGTAATACTGTATAGGTTTTTATGAGAAATTAATATAGTACGAAAAGCTATTAAGACCTATGCAAAGCTATAAAAAGATAATTTGTTAGTGTGAGAACTGAGGACATTTATTTACCATTGTCAGTTTTCAACAAGAGCTTCTCAAACTCATTAATAATTCATGAAGAGAAAACAAAGGAAATCACTAGCGTGACGGTGGTTTGGATACCGGATCTTAATTAGCATAAAATTTTGCGAACTTTTGCTTTGAATTTCTCCAAGAATTATGAATGGTTTGAGAAGCCATACCAAAAACTCGAAAGAGTGTTTCATCAGGTATCCAACACCTCGAAGTCGGTAAAAAAAAATTCGGCTGCGCCTCTTTTCTTCAACCCACTTCTCGGTGTTTGGATATCCTGATGAAACACTCTTTCTCGTGTTTGATATATTACTTATTGTTAAAGTACACAAAAAAGGCGTGGGAAAACAGTCTTGCTCCCGAGGAAAGATTTACTTTACAAAATAAGACACTTGAAAAAATTCTAGCCATAGCAGATCTTTTCAATAAACACTTGGAGAAAAGAGGTCGAGACCTAATGAAAAATCTATCTTAATTCCTCTATAAAGCCCTCCCCCTCCCCACCCCGCGTTTTTGGGGTGACGGCGTCAGAGAGATGGGGATGCTTGTTTCAGTTGGTTGAAGGCTTGTAGATGCGCAGTTTGGTAGAGTGAATATATGGCATATTCAGATATGTCAACTGCAGTTCATATATGTGATACGCAGTTTACCATTCATTGTAATTTATAAAACGTTCCCATAAGTGAGGTAAAAGATGTAAAGAGTAAGTTGACAATACCATACGTGTAACTTCACTCAATTAAATCTCTATCAAATCTCTGTTTTTCTGACTAACTGAGAAGTTACTACTTGTGTACAAGGACCAAGGCTCCCGCGTACTATATGTGAAATAGGGCTAGGCTTAGCAGGGATGGATCGGTTATATTGCTCATAAAGTCAGTTGTGACCAGTGTGTAGTGATAGAGGGAGAGAGAGAGAGAGAGAGAGAATGAATGAATGAATGAATGAATGAATGAATGAATCACTTTTATTTAAACACGGTAATTTCGTAAGTTTACAACTTCTTTACGCGAAAGCCGTATGTAAATATAAGTAATAGATTTTATATTAGCCAAACAAATCGCCTATAATTATATAATAAATATTATACATTTGTAGATAAAAAAATATTTAATTTACATGACAATGAGAAAAAAGGAGAAATTGAGAATGAAAATACGGATTAAGCGACGGCTTGACAGTCGGTAAGGTCCTTTTTAAATATGGCTTTAGATTTTGCTGATTTTACATTCCTATAAGAAAAAGAACCTTTGAAGGATTCAGTTCTTGGAATATTCGTCATTTCTATTTTTAATGTAAAATATTGCAGAACTTTTTTGTGAATAGTGTCATACATTAGAAGGCAAAGCCGTTTGTTCCTTCTCAATGCTAGATTATCCCAATTAAGGAATTCAAGGAGATCTTCTGATCTCGTATTATAGCCCTGAAAGGTTATTACACGGGCAGCCCTGTTTTGTAATTTTTGAATTTTACTCGCGAGTCCTTTGTTCAGGTTACCCCAAACGGCATCACAGTAGTCGAAGACAGGCTGGGTTAAGGCATTATATATTGTTTTCAATACATCCAGATCGACATAATCTCGAGCCTGCCTTAGACCATTTATGGAGCGATTTATCTTTGAACATATATTATCAATATGTTCTTCCCATTTGAGGTTTTCATCCAAGTGAACTCCAAGGTATTTCGTATATTTAACTCGCTTAATTTGTTTATCACCTAAGAAAATTGGGACTGTTTTTCCGAGATTGGACAATCTAAAATTTGAGCCGAAAAACATATGTTCAGTTTTATACTAAGTTTGTTTGCCACCAACCAGTTTCCAGCATTAAATAAATCTTGATTTATCCTCGATTGAACTTCAATAGTCGATTCTGCCGCAGCACTTAGTATAGTGTCGTCAGCATACAGGTGAGGTTCAGTAAATTGTAAGCACTCAGGGAGGTCGTTAATGTATAAAAGAAACGATAAAATTGACCCCTGAGGTACCCCACAAGCAACTCTTTGGGATTTTGAAATGCTACCCTCTACGACGCAATGTTACTGCCTAATTGGACAGATATGATTGAAACCAGTCAAGAATAGTTCCTTTGACACCATAAAGCTCACGCTTTCGTAATAGGATTGCGTGTGAAACAGTATCAAAGGCTTTCGCTAGGTCTAAAAATACCATACCTGTATGTATGTATGCATACCTCTGTCAATGTTCAAATACCATTCATTTGTAACATCTAGCAAAGCTGTAACTGTGGAATGGAGGGAGCGAAAACCAGACTAGAACTTAGTTAGAAAAGCATTCTCCGTTAAATACGCATAAAGTTGACTCGTATACGACCCTTTCACAGACTTTTGATACAGTTGATAGGACTGAGATCGGCCTGTAATTGTGCGGATCGGTGCGGTCATTTGCTTTAAAAAGAAGAAAGATTTTTGCTATTTTCCATTTTGAAGGAAAAACACCAGAATCTATACTTCCATTAACAATCATTGCCAGGGAAACAGAGAAAGAGAGAGAGAGAGAGAGAGAGAGAGAGAGAGAGAGAGAGAGAGAGAGAGAGAGAGAGAGAGAGAGAGAGAGAGAGAGAGAGAGCCAGGGGAAAGGGCACTTTTGTAACGAAAAAAGGGAACTTTCGTAACGAAAAAAGGGAACTTTTGTAACGTCGGGAACTTTTGTAACGAAAAAAGGGCACTTTTGTAACGATTAATGGGGAACTTTTGTAACGACAGGGAACTTTGGTAACGGAAAGGAACTTTTGTGACGTAGAAACAAGGAACTTAAGTAACGAGTGAAGGGACAGCGTCGCACAGTCACCTCTTTAATCAACCGAGAAAAATGGGGATTGTTCCAATTGTCAAATCCAATTGTTGATTTCGTCAAAAAACATAGTTACAAGCTGCTGTTAACGATTTGTTTACAAAACAAGCTGGATCACCTTCAGCCTCCGTACGGAATTTAAGCGGCAAAATTCCATACGTTTGTCCATACTATTTACCAACCTTTTTTGTAATTTTTGCCAAGCCTAAGCTGTCAAAAATATGACATAATTTTTTTTTCATGCAGGCAGGATTTATGTAGCTCTATACTTTTTCAGACAAACAGGTCGGATAACCTGAAATGATTGGTATACTGGACTTAGTTCAAACTGCGACTGCGACATTTTTTGGAACTCAACGCACGCATAAACCCTCAATTTAAACTGCCTTTTAGTCGACTTTTTGCTCTAAAAGTAAGATGCAGTAGTAAGCAATGAACGGTCATTTTACGTAACAAAAGAACCGTCTTGGTCCAACAAATGTAAGTGTTGTTGTACAAAAATCAAAAACTGACAATAAAGAAAATTGAAAGGATTTGGGTTGTTACAAGAATTAAAAGAACATCATATAATTAGTAAACACAAAGAACAAGCGAACTGGTTTAGGTATCACTAGGTATCAGTGGATTCTGTGGAAGGGAGAAAGCCTTCTGACATGCCATGAAAAATAATACAACACTTAAGAAAAGACAGGACCTGGAAGTGAAATGTAAGATTCGTGATTGTTACGGGCCGATGATAGGTTGGAAAAGAAATATCACAAACGTCGACCTGTGTTTTCTATCTCACACCAACCGTATCTAAGACATGCGACGCTTATGTATAAATGTTTGAACGGTCTAGCTCCCGTGTACTTCCAGAGTTTGTTTACCTTGAGGTGTAGCTTTCACAGCCTTAACACCTGGCGTAATGCTTAGTCGCAAGTCCCAAGTGCAGGGCTGCCCTAGCACAAGATGCCTGGCAATTTGATTTATGCGGACGTTATACTTTTTTTTTTCATTTTTTATGTTAATCAAATTTTTCTTATTAATAATCTTAATTTTTTTCTTCACTGTAGTAATAGGTTTTGATAGTCAAGAAACGTTGTAAATTGGTTTTCAAAACCCTCAGGAGAAAATCAATAAACGTATTTGTAATTTTATTCTATCCAGCGTTCGGGTAACGCAGTGTTCACCTTGCGGTCTTATTGCGTAGGCCCATAAATTGATATGGAAACTGAACGTTCATGTGGCATAAAATAGACGTTTATCGAATCTCAACGACGCGCTTCATCCCAACAACCTATTAGTTCAAAAAATGAAGGAGAAAAGACTTCTTGCAACTAATGGTCATCTAACAAGTTGTAGCTCCTAAAAGGTTCTTAAGTGGCTTTCCTTAGTAATTTGTAACTAATTACTTCCCTACCCTGCGTGTAGCTAAATAGACAAGGACTTTTCTTGGTGGTCTAGGTAACGGTATAGATCGGGTAACAGTCTTACAGCTGATGGCTGTAAACCCTATTCAGCTTGGGAGGTGGGGCGAACAAAGTGGCCGCGCTGACTTTGTACGTTAATATCTTTTTTACTATGCAAGCAAAAGCCACCAAACTAAAATTTATCTAGAAACAATTTGGTGTGCCATATCTTTGTTCATCCAATTTGGTGTTGCCATGGCAACTATATTTTGACAGGTGGATTTTTCACAATTTTAAGTTTTACTGTTCTAAATGAAAAAAATTATTTCCATTTCACTAACTTTTACATTTTTACGCCATTTGAGTGTTCTTTGTTGCTTTTCAATGCTTTTTGTCCAATGTTAATGGTTTCTCAAGGTTTTTGAAAAAGCAAGGCAATGATGATGTACTTCCTATGTCAGGTGACGTCATCAAATGTTGTTGTTTACCTTAAAGGAAACGTTTTGGGACACCTATATCACCCTCGACATTTTCTTGTCAAGGCTTTAGTACTCTCGGAGTTGAAGGCAATTCTTGTCCTCTCAATTCTTAACCTCGGACGTACAAGCAAGGGATCGGGTGGGGGGGGGGGGGGGGTGCCAGCCTCCAAAAGGCTTTTCTTGAATTTTTCTAATACGATTCTTCATCAGCACCTGCCATTTTCAGTAGCTGTACGCATATCCCTTAGACACATTTATCACATTTTGACCTAAGTTTGGTGACAAATGTTTACTACGGTTACGAGATATGACGTCATAAGGAGCATTTTTGAGTAAAAATGCGTGTTTTTAACCATTGTTAGGTGATAAAAGAACAAAATGTTGACAAAAAGAAATGTCTAGCATTAAAAATGTCAATTTCCGCCGTTTTATGATAACTTCTAACTTTGGGTAAAATACAAGATGGCGGCGTCACAGGCCCCCAGCAGCGCCGCAACCCATACTGTATACCTCATCCTGTAGAGCACATCACAGACTAAAGGTAAAATCTTTTCAAAATATGGTAAAATATAAGAAACCGAATAGGGGTCCCCCCCCCCCACCATTGTACCACGGTGGGGGTATGACTTTACCTGTGCATCCAAGGGTTAAGACTCCGCTCCAAAAAAGCCTCAGTGTAAGAGGGAGAAAAGGAATATTTTAACTTTGTTGTGCTATTTTTTTTACATTTTAAGATCATTCTGATCATTCATTCATTCATTGGTTTAAATTATTTTGGACCAATTTTCGTTGTTTTCAGAGGTTTTGACAAAAACATGAAATCTTAGATGAAGGATTCAAGATGGCCGCCATTTTGGAAAAAAGAAAAAGCCCAAGCTGAATAGGATTAAGAGTGGACGCTGCAACAGTTAAAAGTGGAATTTTTAGCAACTTAATATACAAAGATATCAATCAAGGATAAGTTAAAAAGCAGAGCAGACTTTCAGGTCGTCGCTCCTGCAGACCAGTAAATAGATTAAAAGGTTGTCCTAACTTTTGCGCTACAAGTCACACCGCGTGAAGACTTGTTTATCATTCTTTTGTTCATCATACACGTTCTCATAAACACTTTTACTGCTAAATTCACTTCTCAGCAATATTTCATTAAAAGTTGTCCCGGAGCTACGCCCTCTTTCCTGTACGACAAAACGATGGTAATTGTCTCGGGTACTGTACAAAGCTTCACTTTTTTGTGCATCGCTTTGGAAATGTTTCTAAGGAACGGAATACCCCAAAGGCAGTTAGTTGAATATTACAGTTTTAAAATTACCCAGTTGTATTATAATTCAGTCATATATTGAGTCATATGTACAATTCTTGCAGCCATATACCGTTACCGCCATTACCGTAACAAGCGCCAAAGTGGAATGAATACCTTTTAACACCTCTAACTCCTTTTCCTTTTTAAGGACAAACTTGAATTTTTGGTCAGCGTTGCTACCATACTAATGTTCAATTTGATTGTGTTGAAGTCCTTTATCTCTCAAGAAATTATGGCGAAACTCCCTCCTGGAACCTCTAGCAAATAGGGAACTTTTGTAACTTCGCCGTTTTTTAGACGTGGGTAACTTTAAAGCGTCATAAAAAAATAAGGATTTAACCGATTTACTCCAAGGTTTCTTTGTTAGATTGCCAATTGTAGCTTCAACTTGTTCTAAAATTATAGTGCGATTGATTAACTGAATTTGTCAAACTCGTCTTTTGAAAGTCACTATGTAAAAAACAGGCTTTTTCCGAATCGTGATTCTTTTCATGGGCATGAAAAGTCAAACACATACATGGCAGATTTTCGTAGGCCAAAATAACTCAAATTTAAAGTGCTGTGGTAATTGAGAGAATCGTGTGGCGTATAAATGGTAAGGTAATAGCTACAATTTGGCACAGAAATGGATTTTATTGCTTTTAAACAAACAGTTACCACAACATAGGGCACTTTCGTAACCTCTCAACGACAAATCAGAGCGTAATTCATGCGGATTTGTGTGGTATGAATTGACTACTTGCATGCAGTGGGTTTACAGCAATAAGTATTCCCATGATTTTATTTAGATTTTTCTGCAAAGATCTAAGCATAGCTATCATCAAGAGAGACAAAAGTTACAAAAGTGCCTGGCTTTTCTTCTGGAGAGAGAGAGAGAGAGAGAGAGAGAGAGAGAGAGAGAGAGAGAGAGAGAGAGAGAGAGAGAGAGAAAATTCAAATTCGTTTTTGAATGGGTCAAGTTCATGAACATGGAAAAGTATTTGAACGTATTCCAAGCAGCAACCGTCAACAGCCTCGACAAAGTCCGGCACTGAACTGCAAGAAAGTTTTTCAACGGGGGACTTGACGAAGACGAAGCCGCGATATATGATTCACTTGCCTATATGTTTGGGAGAGATACGTGATAGATGTATGCCATAGGTTTGAGAGAGAGAGGGATCCGTTTTTAACACTGACTTTGAGAGATACCACTAAAATCATGATTTTAATAAGCAAAAGGTTAGTCTTAATACAAACTATGATATCTGAACGCGGCATGATAAGAGTGGAAGTGATGGTATAAACATGAAACAAAAGTCTAGATTCCACCACATCAAACATAGAGCCAAAGCTGAGTGCCCCATTCAGCAATGAGGCTGACGTCCACAGAGGCTCTACATAAAATGAAAGGAAGTAAGACGTTGTCACAAGAGATAAAAAGCTACAAGCTATAACTATGTAAGCTGAGGGTAGTTCAAGTTGAAACAAAATGGTCTATGCTAATAACTCTAAATTTGACATTCGAGCCGATGACTTGATTATTTCACAAGAGTATTAAGGTAAATTGATAAGCTTAAATAAATGTAAAGAAGATCCTCGCAGTTATTAACGCAACTTATGCAGTTGCGAAAAGAATTGGCAAAAATAAGCAGTGAAAGCAAGAAGTTCGTAGTATAGACATATTACCAGTTACCACAATAATTTTTCTTTTTTTAAAAAAGTTTAGCATTGCAGAAATTGAAAGTGTCGTTTCAACCATTTCAGAGAAGCTTTGAGCTGGTAGGTAGGTAGGTAGGTAGGTTTATTAAAAAACAATTAAATAGCAGCCAGAAGGCTGAATTGCCTAATTATTTACAATATGTTATAAAAAAAAGATAAAATTTTATGATATGAGCTATTTACAATTTTAATGGTTACGTATACTACTATTAGAGATAGGAAAAGGGGGAATCTACAAAGGGGAAATAACATCACTAAGGGAAGGTTTCAACTAGTTTACGTGTTACAATACTAGTTTGCGTTTGCTCGACGGCACATCGCCAGTATGAATGACTGTTTAAAACGGTTGGTGTAAAAACGAGGCAAGTCAAAAACTCTCTCATGCCTGATGTTGTAGTGGCCATAGTGTTTTGGGGGAAGCAGGCAAGCGAGTTTGTGCTGATCCGATGATATACTATTGAACAGCTTGACACATTGTTCATTGCTCCTATTACGTAAAGTGCGGAGACCAAAACTGTCTAAACAGTGTTTGTACGATTTGTCAGGTGCAATTATAGAGAGCGCTCTTTTTTGTACACGTTCGAGATCGTCACTTAGATAGTCAGGCAGACTATGGTGGAAAATTGGTGAGCAATATTCAAGAACGGGTCTTATTACTGTACAATAGAAGTTGTACAGTAATAAGAAATATGGCGACGCGAAATACCAAGGGTAGTTACGCGTCGCCATAGGTCGGGGGCGAGTGGAGTTTTGCTTGGAAACGACGATGATAATGCCTTTAGAACAGAGCTGGTGTAGGTCAGAGCCATCTTGGAATGGTTTGAATGATTTTGCCGAGTTAGATGACTATTATGCAGTGTTAAACTGCAAAAAAGGCCGATGTTAGTGCGAAGCAAGTTTATGCGTGTGCTGCCTGTCGGGCGCTTACTCAGTCCTCGAGCTTCAAGATGATCGCCAACTACATTCGTTGTTAATAAGCTCTTCGTCGTCCTTTGCTCCAAAAAATTCCCTTTGGAATAACTCTAATAGTCAATAACCTTTTTTTTCCTCTTTTCAATTTTTGAACCAGTGCTTTGTTACTGAAAGAAAAAAAATTAAAACGGAGCTGTGCATTTTTCCGAGGATCTGCACATGCATTTACATTTATTGCCCTGCCTCCTCCTCAGGCGCTTCGTTTCGCACTTTGCTCGCGAACAATGACGAGCGCGAAACACGAGGCTCGTGTCACGGTGACTGGTGACGAAGCGCGAGGGACCACGGGAAGGAGAAAGAAGACAGGCGAAGCGCCTGTCAGGTCATGTGTCGATTTCTTGGCAATTTTGTCGTTTTCTTGTCATCGTCTTTTTTCCGAGTTTTTAAGTCTTGGAAGCGCTCGATTTTACTAGCATATTGTTATAAACTTTGTAAACGTTAAGTGGACAGGCGAGTGGTTCAAAATTCGCAATTCTTCGGTAGAAATGGCTGCCGTACGTGTGACGATTCATTCGAACTTGAAGACCTTGAAGAATCATTTGATGACTTGACGATATCGGGTAGGTCTTATTTTAACATTGAATTTGTAGTTTAATTTAGAGTCCGGATTAGCAAATTACAGCACTGTCGGTTAATATTTTTGTTTTCCTTTCTTTTAACGCAAATCCACCGAACAACGTACAAGTACCCCTGTGAAAGAAGCGAGGCCTTCTTGTGCAAGGAGTTTAGCTGAAAGAAGGTTACTGCCACAAGATTCTGGAACACCGACAATTTCGAGCGAGTTCTTTCGCGAGTATTGTTCCAAATCGTCCAAGCCCTCCTGTAGCTCATCGTCAATTTCGTGTCTTTGCTGAGAAATGTTTCGCTTCGCAGCGTCGAGTTCGACTCTAAGTTCTTTGTTGGTGTTTTACACCATGATAATAGTTGATAGTTTACTGATTTTGTACTCCAGTATACAGTACAGTGCAAGTTAAACTTATCTCGTCAGAAACTGTAACACGATTATGCATTCTTATGATAATACAGTACTGTGAATGTAACTCAGCTACACTCAAGATCATAAGATCGGGAAATAACTGCCAAATACGTGATCTGTTCGTTGCATTAATAAAATCAAATTGCTGTAGGTTAGCTAATGGGAGATTTCAATGGGCATCCGTGGTGAGTTACAAGAACGAGAATTCGAGTTATCGGGGTAAATTTTGATCAAGGGAAACGAAATTTAGTTCGAGTTAGCGGGAAATTCGAGTTATCCGAGTTCGAGTTCACTGAGTAAAAATGACTAAAAAGTGGGGTCAAATCCAAGGGAAATGGGACTTATCACGTTAGCGGGGGAGTTAGTTACCGGGGTTCTACCGTAACTATAACTGACCTTTTCGTACCTCCTGTTCTCTGCATGGCCATGGGTATATTGCACTGGAGGACTATATTGCCAGTCTAGGCGCTGCTTTTGTATTTAACCTGTACTAATCTGTGCTTCTCTGTAACTTGGTGGATAAACTGCCCTTGCGAAATAACTCTGAGAATTCCTAGGAATTCCTAAGAATATCCTAAGAATTCCTAGGAAAAAATTCTTAGGAATTCCTGAGAATTCCTAGGAATTCCTAAGAATTTGAGGTGTGAATTTTCACGGTAAATTTGGACTTGGAATTCCTAAGAATTCTTAGGAATTCCAAGGTTAAATGGTGCTGGCTTGAAATTCCTAGGAATTCCAACTAAAAGAAAGTCAAAGATAGAATTCCCAGTTACTTTCAGAAATTCCTAGGAATTCCAAGGAATGTTAAAGAATAACTGGGAATATTTGGGAATATGTGGGAAAAAATAGGAATATGGTCAGGAATTTGTGGGAATAAATGGGAATTTCTTAAATAAGTGGCGGAAACATTAGAAACTTGGCCCGAAATGGTAACAAAAAAACAGCTGTTGGACACGATACAATATCCCTCAATTTAAAGGTCAGTTGCTGATATTTAAAATAGACAAATCGAGGGTCTGGTTTTTTAACCAGGCTTGGACCGGGGTAAAACCCTGGTTTTCCCGGGCTCTTGGTACAAGGGCACATTCAGTTTACCTCTGAATGTCTGTTTTCAACATATCTTCAACAGGAGTTAAATGATAAAATTAGTTCAATATCATTTTGTACCTTATATTTTTGTTTATGAGGCAAAATTGGAAATACAATTCAACAATCATCAAGTACCGCCTTCACTGATTTTACATATAGGTCTTATCTGTTTTGGCTGCCTTAAGTTTACTTGCTGTTAACAGTCTTCTGAGTTCGGTCCTGGCCTTATACATGTGGTCCTAGGAAAAAAATTATTAATAGACATTATTAATAGGTTGCAGCGTTAATTTTCAATAAAATATAAGGTACATATGTACATGTACAGGTTGTGGTTCAAATTTTTCTTTGGTTTAAAAATTTTCAAAACAGTATAATTTTTATTTCCCTTTGTCTCAGATTCAAGTTTCAAACTAAAGAAAAATTTGAACCACAACATACATTTACAATTACAGTTCAAGTAGTAAACAAAATAAAGTAAACAGTCAAGTAGAGTGTTCCAAAGATGTGGAGGCCTGAGTGGCACAATAAGAATGATATCTGAAGCTAAGCTCTCACTTGAGTGACATTCACATTGCTTTAGCATTACAGTGATAGACCATTTCAAATCCTTAAAAACACTAACCAGGGAAGAATTCTCTGATACACCATAAAAGAACACTGTAGGTAGTGAATACATGGTGATGGCTTTCACATGTTCATGTATGGGATTCTAAAATTCTCAGACTAATAATTATGTTCTAATTGAATGAGTGGGAAGGTAAGACAAGAAAATTTTTGGCTTAAGGCTTAATGTTTGGCATATCGACCAAATGCAGGAGGTATGTGTGCCATGCCTGAGAGCCAAATACATGGTATTTAACCATCCACCTGGACCTATGAGTGTAGATGTAGGTGTTGAAATGGAATGAGACCCCCAGAAAAGCTGAATCTGAGGTGTTCCCTTTTAGCAATCAGGAGCTCTAACCACTTTTATTGTACAGAATGTAGCTTACACATGAGTCTAGAAGGAGCTATTATTGTAGGTCATTGCTTACAAGGTCACCATACAGTCAGGATGCCCTCAACACTGCCCTTTCTAGCAAAATGCAGGACATGATGTAGTATGAACCTACTAAGATTATCTACCTCACTACCAGTTTCCTTGCAGCTTAATTTATTTAGTAAAATGTATCATGTACACTGTAGTTCAGCTGGAGTGCAGAAGGTCAGGGGTTTGATTTAAGTCAAGGGATTATTTACTATAAATGTTCTGCTTGCTATACGCAACATGTTGAGCACATTTTTAAAAATTTTAATATGTTTCATCCTGGTTACTCTCCCATCTTAAAAAATATAATCGTTTTTGGTTAATGCATGACCAATCTCTGTAGTTATTTACAATAATTATTTAGCACATGGTGTTTGTTTCAGTGACTGTTCAATACTGTAGTCACAATGTACATGTACATGCAGTCCACTATAATCTACATGAAGTATTCATGTCTTAATAATTCAAGCAGTTATCACCAAGGAGATACTTGTATTGCCTTGATATGACATGAATCCATGGAAAAGTTCAACAACTCCAAACTCTGTGTACGTAATTCTGTCATAATCCCTGAAGAACAGCCTGCGACCCAAAGCCTAATTACATGTTACACGTACTACCGGTATGTTTAAAGAAAACAGATCTAAGCAATACAAACTGAAGTGTTACAATGAGGATTCTAATGTATATGTTTGAGTAACTTACCTGATCAAGTGTGATGCATTTCTTTGCCATGTACAATGTGCATCAACAAACTGTTTTCCTGTAGAACTGGGATGTACAATGTGTACATATGTAGACCCTGAAGAAAAATATTCTGACTAATAAAACTTTGGCTCATAAACAATAAATTAATTTACCATGCACTAATATTAAGCTAAGGTGAATGTAAACCATACTCTAATTCTATCTACACCACAGTACATGTAGTACAGTACTTTGCAGATCCTAGGAGATTGTTGAAGGAATGTATATGCATGCAGAGGTTCAGTTTTAACTGAAATTTAACTTCTAGTATGTAACTAACAGTGTCAGCCATCTAGCCCAGTTGATTGTGTTACAGACTTTTCAATAATTTTGCAATCAAAACAAGAATTAAGGTCATTCCCCCGAAATAAAATTTAACATATGATTTTTGTCAATCTTTCACAAGTTATCTATCGTGGAATGTTTTCAAATACAAAATAAAAAGAATAGGTCCCCATGTCCGTTCACGAGATATCATCGTCTCAAGTTACCCCATAATTCCATGCAATTTCGCCTGACAAACACATGTGTATTTGATCAGTTTATGCTACTTTCCATAGGAACAGGAAGCACATAATTAAAGCAAATCTTGAAACAATCTACCAGATGTGAAATACCGATAACAAGGAACAATTTACTAGATGTTTTATGGCAGATGCTCGAAGCATCAGACGAAATTGACTTCAAACCTTCCTCATGTGCGTGTTTTCGAGGTCATGATTTCATCTCCATGAGTAATGCATTTCTAGCAATAACCTTTTTTTTGAACATGTGTTTTTGTTCTAACTCTTTGAACAAAAAGGGCATGAACGGTAGCTCAAAAATAAGTGGAAAAAAAGATAGGTCACCATGCTTGTTTAAGAGTAAATGACCTTTCTTTTCCCTGGTGAGCTTAGCCTCATAGGAAATCCATTACTCCCTGGACATGCGCACGCTGTGAGCGCACGCTAATGACGCCACAAATCGTGCGCACTAAGGATGCGCAATGCAACACAGGGCAATGACCTTAAAAAAAATTAGTGTGATACAAAAGATGTTCAGTAAGTTTAATTAATATTTTTGGTTCATGCAAGTCGTGTAAAGAACTTACTAGAATCTAGCCTGCGAGCAGGCTCACTTAGTGTGCTACTGTATTCGTGCAAGTATCTTGGCGGCGGAAGTCGGCAAGAAAAGCAAGCCGGCGAGAAGAATGGTGCAAGGAAAAGTGAGCCTGCAGAAAAGCCACTGAATTTTGAATTCTCGGCGTTCGTCCATGAACACAGCATTGTGATTGGTTTGAAATGACACATGATAACAGACTTTATTATTGTGACAAATAACAAGCAAAGTGGTGACAAGCATTAGTCTTCTGAGGTAGCAGCTCGATACTCTATGTTATTGCAAGTTTCATATCCCTGGAGTTTGGTATTTTTAACTTCTACAGTGTATACTGATTTCGAATAGAACACATTTTTAAAATGTAGACTTTCAAAAAAGTCCTTTGTCCCATTTTATATGGTGCAGGACTTCGTCGCTCCACCGCTTCGCAGCCTAAATAGCTTACTCCACTCACTTTATGGCTTTTGTGCTCTGAAACTCATGAGGTCGACTTGTGGCAAGTCTAATTTAAACGCGGCAAAAATTGTCAACTGTTTTTATAATTGTCTTGCTTCGCTCACCGACTTCCGCCGCCAAGATACTCGCGCGAATAGCACACTAAGTGTGCCTGCTCGCAGGCTGACTAGAGTCAGTCCAACACACTTTACACAGGGCACGAAATTGCGCCTAATACAGTTGCCAATGTGCCTAACCTTTCCGCATTGTCAACCAAATCCTGAAAATTAGTTGCCAAATTGGTAACAAGAATACTTCATCACACCCTACCCAAAGACCATGTGAATTTTTCAGTTATAAAATTGTGTGTATCTCAGACTTTCAACCAATGCTGCTTCTTGCATTTTTGTAGTGGGTTTAGTTTGGAGGATTTTCAAATGGTGAGTGAATTGAGCATTACAACTTAAATGTCGCATTTCCAAGACTTTGATCTTGAGGTCACATCGATCTTTCTCAGATCACTATATGATGGAGTTCAGTTAAATACTGTATGACCTCGGATTGTCTGTTAAGCAACATATAAGGTACGTTGAATTTACCTCATTTAAGAACTCTATAGGTTTTTCAGCCTCTCATATTTGAATTTGTCACAGACAATTATTAAAGAATCTAAATTACTACATGTATAATCTGCAACATGATGAGTTTCTTTCCTGATGTTTGTAATGCCCAGTCCGGCTTAATATTGTCTTTAATTCTGTCGCAGGAAGTTGTGTTTCTCATCACGGAGTGTGATCCAAAGACCCCTTTCGTCAAGAAATTGAAGTTTTAACATTTTTAAAGCTATGCAACGTGTAATAGATGGCCGAGCTCTGCTTCATTCAAACATGTGTCTTTAACCCTCTTGACAATGTGAGTTTCATGTCTTGGGGTTATATATGCCCACATGATAAAATTAATTACTGCTCAGTACATGTATCTAGGCACACACTGGACATTCACAAATGCTGGGAACAAACCCATGAATCTGGTAACCACTTTAAAATTGTTGATTGCAACGAAAATCTTCCATACATGTATGCAAACCCCTTAAAAAGGAAACTTTTAGAAATGCATAAAATTCCACCTTAAGCCACTGGAGCATTGTCAAATGCAAATGGAAAGACCTGAAGTTGCTATTATTCTAGGTCTCATTCTAATTTTATGAAATCATGTTCTTACATATCAGTATCTTTGATTTAAAAAATCAATAATATATTTAAATCACACAAAACGTTTAAGAACTCACTCCTTCTAAATTGGCAAGTTCAATCGCCTTTGACTGGTCATTGAAGAACAATTTACAGATGTAGGCTTTTAATGCATTCAATTTAATGTGCTCACATATCTGAGAGAAACCGAATTGTTGCTTAGCGTGTAGGCAACATGAAATTACCTTCAACTAAACTTATTATGAAAAGCGTTAGTCACTCTGCTAACACATGGTTTTGAATTCGTTATTACTTTTAACCAGTGAGAATTAACACTGTCCACCCTGGGGGCAATTTTACTGAACAACGGCCCTTTTGATTTCTGTTCCTTGAAGAATTGCACGCTTTATACACTGTATTAAGGCTTGTTACACTCATTTGGCAGAATGTCGCAAAGAAGGGAACTAATTTGTTTAAGCCCTCGATAGAAAATAAAATGTAAGTTACTCACCTTGAAATCGGTTAGTCTGTTTACAACCATCTTGAATCGAACAATTATCCACCATCTTTACTATCAACTTCCACTAAAGCAATTTGGGTTGAGCCTCACTTATCGTAAGCGAAAGTAGTCCAAAAGAATAGTGTAATAAACCATTTTCGCGTATGATAAACTTGCAACCTTGGCACATCACCTTAACGTACAGTAATTTCAAAATGGCCGCCTCGCCGGTTAGACAGCCATGCGACCGGGCCGCTTTCAAGAGGTCATGTGATTTACAACCGCACGCTTGAAAATTGCAGGCGCGCGTAACCAGTGACCAGTGATTCTTTCCTGGAGTGTCGGAGTGTTCGTATTTGGTGACCATCGCCGTGTCGTTTATGTACGCCAGAAAGGAAAACATGGATAGTTTTTTTATTCCAGTGGTTGAAGAGTTGTAGCATTCGATGCAGAGCTACCTTCTCTTACATAAAGGTACAGTATTCATCTTTAATTTCTTGAACAGATTCTAAACTATGTCTTATGCAGTTGGACGCCATTGGGCCATTCCATTTAATGTATGCACCCCCACTAAAAAGGGAGATGTTTTTGAGAGATCAAAGGAACCGACATAGTTACTCCTTCATAAATGACTTTTGAAACCCCCTCCCTTCCCTCTAGGATTTCCCTGTACCACAATGGGAGTGGGGGGGGGGGGGGGGGCAGTTGCAGACATAAAATGGAATGGTCCATTTTGTGTCGACAGAAAAGCCGAGTATGGCGCCCACACGTAAACATCCTGTGAAAAAAAGGGAGCTTCATTTGAAAACTATTCAAATTTTAATAATGAGTTAGACTTTAAGAGGAATATAGAAATTATATATAATTCGGAGATATCGACTTTTCTTGCCATTGAATAGGTTGAATAAAAGAATTATTTGTATGCTCGAGTTTATACAGCTTTAAATCATCAAGGAGCACTCTCGTTCTGCAACCAGTTCAGAAATAATCTTTACAACAGCTCGCTTTGTATACAGTGCAGCAGCACAAACATTAATATTAATCAAACTGTTACTCAGTCAAAAGATTGGGTACAGCTGACCCTGTGGTCGACAAGCAAAAAATTAAGAATACCTGACCCCATTTGCATGTCATTGAATAAGAATGGTCTCTTTTGTTCATATTCAAAACATTGATGCACTTGTATATAAGTGGCTGGGGGTTCTTAAATCCCTTCCTCGACATTACCTACTGTTGTATTCATTTTCTTTACTAACATGAAATCCACAAGAAAGTGAAGTCATTAGAGTGAAATAATCACAAGTCCTGTCGTCAATTGCGTGATACGCTCTTAAAAGCCGTTGTTGTATAATTGTCTCCTAATAATAATATGTACTTATTGACTGAGTGGGAGGGCTGGATGGGAAAGTATTTGGCTCTAGCGCATGGAATACGGGCAGAGTAGTTCCATGCGCCATGACCGAGATCCAAATATTTTGCCGTCCGGCCTGACCTAACTTACAGCATAGTCAAGAAGTATTTTATCATACCACCATTTTAGGGCTGAATTTGATTGGTAAGTTACAGAAAGGTCTTGATAATACTAAATGAATGAAGACTTGCATGCGCACTGTAGTAATCAGGTGACAATGTGTGCGGAGCTGGACAGCTCTTCTGGACCAGCTCACACCAACCTACATGTATCTGCCCCTACACACATCATCACCTGAGTATGTTTTCAATAAAATTGCATGAGTGAGGTCGTACGGTGGTATGATAATAGTATTTATTTGAAAGCATCATTTCATGACTTCTCGTTTATTTTATTTTATTCTTTATTTCAGAGGTAAATTTCAACTGGCAAAGTAAGAGGACATTGTGGAAAAAAGTGTTCTTTCTCAAAGGGAACTCTGCAAATCCATGCCTAGTACACTGCCTAACTTCAATGCAATGTGGTTGAAGCTGTGTCATGAACAATTTTTTTAAGATACTTTATAGTTACTTGTGTCATGGACAATTTTTAAGGATATGGTTTTTTTGTAACAGAAAATAGTAGCATAAGAAGATGCTTTTGCTGCTTTGGTACATGTATGTATTCATCCTTTATTCAGTTGGTGTCCTCAATTCAACAAGCGAACTAACACATAATTTACACAAGGAATTTATTTATTTATTTATTTATTTTTGAGTCATGTATGTGCCTTTCAATTTTGTTTGCCTGACCTGTCCTCAAAGGTTCAGGAATACCGCAATGTTTAGAAAACAAGTTAAGACTTGTTTGACTGTGTGATACATTAAATGTCCTTTTTCATAACTTCCTGGAAGTTCCAAAGACATTTTACTGAAATATCCTCAACTTGAAGTCTGTCAAGTATTTAAGTCAGGGACTTAAATTTGCTATTCCAAGTAAATTGCCAATATTTCTCATATTTAATTTAGTCATTCCTATTTATTCTCATAAATTCCCAACCTTTTGTATTAGCCCAAGCCATTTAATTTAGCCATTCCCATATATTCTAAGACATTCCCAAGCCCTTTCATTATCAGTTTCGGTATTATTGGGAATTCCTAGGAATTTCTAATAATTCCAACTACAGTTTTAACACATTGCCATATATTCCCAGAAATTCCAAGCTTTTATGTTTTTCCTAATTTGCATGTCTTGGAATCATTTGGAATTCCTAGGAATTCTTAAGAATTCCTAGGAATTCCATCATTTCTGGGAATTCAGTTCGCAAGGGTGTGACCAGGGAATTGTTGTTCGCCGGTTTTCGCAGTAATGCTCTCATTTGCTTCGCCCTAGGAGGTCTTTTCTGCTCTAGACTAGTATGGACCTACTCAGCAATTTGTGCCCTGTTAAAGCTGATGACTATCATCTTACAAACTAAGATGGTTAGAGAAAACATGGGCAGAAAACCTACCTGGGTCTTCCGTACATAGATGTCGTGTTTTACATCACGTGCAAGTCCAAAGTCTGAAATTTTACAGATTTTGTTTTCACCAACAAGAATATAACGAGCAGCTAAATCGCGATGAACCACCTGAAAAAATGAGGGTTTTGGTAAATAATTGAGGTTGGGTAAAACTTGGAAGGGCGTTGTCTAGTTCCATAGTGTGAGCCAACTGGTCACTCTGTTGCCAGTTGCGCGTCTTAACCCTTGAAGCCCTAACAGTGATGAAAATGAAATTTCTCTTTACATTATCACTACTTGTTCAAACATTCAAGTGATGAGTATAAAGGAAGTGATCACCGAAGATAGGATGTCTTGATATTTAGACAAATTCCCCTTACTAGTTCCACAAGAAGTGTCTGGAGAACAGTAAGGAGAATATGCGCTTTTATATAAGGAGTAGGGAGAGGAGATGAAAGAGGAAAAGTCAAAGAAGGTGGAGGTGAAGAGGAAAGGGGCTGCCTGAATTGGAAATAATGAAACCTTACCTTCATGTCGGCCAAATACATCATTCCATCAGCTATCATCCAAGCAAACGATAGTAGATCTTTCGCAGTAAGCCATGATGTAGGTTTCTTCTCTCCCGTGTTTTAACTGTCTGCGTGCCCTCTGCTGAATCGTAGATATCCTAGTAAATCACCATACGGTAAATACTCTAACACGATAAGAAGAGGACCTGCAGATATAAAGGCAGTCAATCAAAAATGATGCAAAAATGTCTTTAAATATTCCTTAATTTTTTTCGTGGGCCTTTGGGACCGTTTTCAAGGTTCTTATCTTAATTAAACGTTAAATTTGCATGGAAACAGCAGAGGTTTGCATAAAATGCAAACATAAATGAAATACAAAAATGAGTTGCTTTCGGAATGCGGGAGAAGAATGGAAAGCATAGAAAGACTAGAAATTCCGAGCATCTGTTGTTAATTGTTCAAAGCTTCACTGGAATGACCTTTGCCTGAAGTGCGACTTACTATCAAGGCTACAGCAGCCAATCAGCCTTACGACATGAGGGTGAGGCTCAAGACCTTTCATCACGTTCAGCTCCGTAATCATGTCTTGTTTGTCTTTAGCAGTGGCGGATTCTTCATGACCCAAACGAGGAAAACAAAACATACATATATATTAATGCTGTAGTAAAGAGATTTAACTGATCAATATACAAATGGAAGCAAGCAAACTGCCCGTGTACTTTGAGCAGCAAAATATACTTCAGGCAGAAGAGTGTGTAGGTATAGAGAAAGAACAAAAATTCTTTAGCTAATTAGTTTCTCAAATCTAAGATCTCTGGACGCAATTAGTAAAAATATTTTATTTTGCTATGCATCTGTTCAATTATAGATCAGGCCTACATGTACATCATCACAACAGAATGGCTTTCTGATAGTCGCACTCGGCTTGTATTTTCATTCTGAAAGTGGGAAAGGCGTAATTTAGGGAAAATAATGAGAGAGAAATATTTTTTTTTTGAAACCAGCACATACAGCCGAATCTAATAGGTGTATTCTCAAAACGCATCACTAAAAGGGACTATATGTTAGCTGCTTTTAATAAAACTTTAAAAATTAAGTAGTCAAAAGTCACAATAGAAACCTAAATATCATGGTCCAGATTTGTTCAAAAGCACTGTACCAGTGTGGTGAAACGATCGATGAGTGTCTGGTCACAGATAGCTAGGTGACAGCTTACTTTTTCATCTTCTGCGGTTTTGTCTTGTACTGAAACCGGTAGAAACTTATAACGGTTTGCTCTCCTTACGGAAAACCATTTGTTATCTTCCTCTTGGTTTCTAAGAAGCATATTGTTTGTAAGTGAAGATATTTAATCATTATTTTTGCGCAGCTTTGACAAAACGCCGGCAAAATTCCCGTGGTAAATCTCACCTGTAAGGCGTTTCACAGCCACAGTCTTGCGATTGCGACCCAAGGTGGCCTTAAACACTTCACCAAAGTTGCCTCTGCCCAGTAGCCTCACAAGCTCGATATCGTCACGTTCCAATTCGAAAGGGTCTATGTCATTAATATCCATGCTATGAACGCTGTTTATGGTATCTTCTGTGTCTAGTACCACGAAAACTTCCATGTTCACATGCCCTCTTTCCTCTTCAATTAAATTCCAAACGATCAAAGTTAGACAGCAAGCGAACTATATTCACGCAAACAAACAGTATATCTTTCGTAACTCATCACTTAACACGTACTAAAACAAGCCGTTTAAATTGTGCTTCGGATACCATATTTATGGGCAGAGATCCACAAAGAAACAACTTTGCTGTAAATGAAGTCTGGCAAAATATGCATGTGCTACATACAGCTCATGGCTCGTGAAGGTAGTGAAATTTGTGTACAAACTTGAATCCTCTCATCGATTTTTTTCGATGTCGTCAATAAAAATTCGTTTTCTGGTAGCATTTTATTTATGACATTTTCAGTTGAAAGTTGTTGCATGGCAACAAATATGATGTGCAATGCAATGAATTTGCAATGATTGTTGTTTGAAGACCTGCGTACTATTTACCCACTTCCAAAAAAGCAACCGACATCAAGTAAATGCGACAACTTGCCTTCTCACACTCATATACGGAATGACCATAAGTTGTTCGCTACAACTGAAAATTGCTATCGCGCATCCGTCCATGCATGCAATAATATTACATGGACATCAATATCAATAATTCAATTATTTGGTATTCAGCGATCTGTTTACCCTGAACAGTTTGTTCGTTGTCTAGTCTTTGCTGAAATTTATTTTGTGGGTTATCCAGTCTTTGCTCAAATCTATTTTGTGGGTTTCTGCAAGAAAGGAAAAGAAACGATCAGAAAGAAAAGAAAAGAAAATTAGCCTGAAAATTGCAATAACATAATAAGATTATCATTAACAACTTAGAAAACCTACTTGAACTACTGAAGTATTAACATTTTTGTAAACATTTTCTTCTGTTAGGTATCGTAAATAAATTTTGCGGGATCTGTTTTGAAAATTAAAACAAACACAAACAAGCAAAAGAACATATATCGCAAAAGACGAAAACCCGCAAAATTTTATACCAAACTGTAGTTGCTAGAACTAAACGTTTATAATCTCCTACGACCCTTCCGTTTCCAGTATTCCGCAGATGGAATGCGTAAGTCATAAAATTAACTGTACTGCATCCTTGGTGACTGTACTTGTCGAAACTGGGTGATACCTCAGCTAAACGCCTGGGGTTAAAGGCTTCTATTGAAAAACAAATCCTTTACGTAATGCAAACGTTTTAACCCTAGTCGTTTAGCTGACGTATCACCTTTCGACAACCGTTTCATTCAAGTGTAAATTGTTTTCACCGCTTAATGTTTTGCTTTGACAAAACTAACCCAGTGTAGATTCTAGCGCGTTTGTGCCCTATTCATATGAGTTTGATGGATTGGCATATTATGTTTGAACTCAAGGACAGACAGCTTCTCAAAGCTGTTCATTGTTCATGTAGATGGCAATAGAAGTCTCTATGAACGTATGGTTTTCTCGAATACTTAACCGCATATTGTATTCATGAGTTCAATTATACAATCATAAGAAAATATTTTCACAGGAAATCAGCAATAGAAAAAGCCAGCGCCAGTTTCGATGTCTTAGTGACATCATTGGCAAGTTCAAATGTCGAAAGTTTTTAAAATCTCACGCGTACCGTATTTACTCGATTAAGCGCCTCCCCCGATTATGCGTCGCCCCCGACTAAGCGCCGAATATGAGGGCAAAAATATTAAAAAGCGCAGCCCTCAAATAAGTGCCGCATTCACTCACAACTGCGGAGCTTAATCGAACCATCATCAGATTGAGACTACTTAAAAACGAGTAGGGTACAACTCAATCTAAACCAGCCTCGGAAATTTATTCTCCTGTATTACAATGTTTTTCAGTTCGAAGTAGGTATATTTGATTACTTTGTTGTTAAAAAAAATTGCTTGTTATCGTTTACAAATGTCAGGTGATATCTTAAACAGCGCCGCCCCCAAATAAGCGCCGCAACTGAATAAAGAGCGCCGCGGCTCTTAATCAAGTAACTACGGTATACTTATTATTAAGTAATTGTGGATATTTGTAAACAAATTCACGTTCAAATTCGCGCGCATTGAATCGGATTGAGGGTTGAACGTCGATTAAATTTCTCTAATATAGAATGTTTCGTGGATCAAGCAGTCCAGTTTACTCTTGACTACTTATACGTGTAATTTACTCCCTTGCTTTTATCCAGAGAAGGCTTCAAAAATCCTCAGATAATCCAAGGCCCGAAATGTATGCCTCATTTGGATAAGCCTTCTTTCGTTGCTTTGAGCCCTTCAATATCCGCTCTATTTGCCACCGAGTCTTCTAGAGTTTTCCCATTTGTTTCAGCTTTTAAATGGCGTGTTTTGGTCCGTATAATGTTCAAAAACCCCTTCAAAATTGTTTCGTAATAATTCTTTTTAAATATGTCCGGTAACCTTTTTTAAAAGCATTAATTTTGATCGACTAACAAACTCTTTTCCATTTATAAGCGTAGTGGATGGATTGCAATAACCTAGCCAAGTCCCTAAGAAATCCAAGGTCAAAACATGAGCCCCATTCTCCCCTCCCCCCCCCCCCGCTCTCCCACAGAATATCGTGATCTTGAATACCCTACTAAGACAAAACTCTTGCAGAATTAAAGACGGCGCCCAGGCCTCCAAGACTCTTAATACTACACCTTCTATTTATTTATTTTTAACCAGAAAGACATAAAAAGTTCACAAATACCTTCGCCTATACACGTATATACTAAGCAGGGCAAGTACGATCAAAAGACCAACGGCAAGTGCAGCAGAAACGGCAATAACAGTAGTATTTGTTGTCTCTTGTTCGTTAGACCCATCTGAAGAATCGTTGGACCCATCTGAAGAGGAAATGGTCAAGCGATTACTAGAAGTACTGAAACTAACTGATTATCCAAGTATAGCACCAACGATGATAACAACAACAACAACAACAACAGCAATAACAACACAACAACATTAACCACAACGAACCTCTTGGTTTCGACATCTTTATTTCTTTTTCAGGACTGGTAGCTCTTCCTGCACCGTTTACTGCAATTACCTGTGTAAAGTGACAGATATTATCCAGTCATTAATCCAAAAACCCTCCCTATCAATTGATTACGGAAAATATCATTCTGACTCCGCAACCCACTTAATCCGCCCCTCAGATCAATCCTGTTTCATCATATTGGCGTCGCTGGCGGGGGGACGCCAGTGTAATGAGATTAGGGGTTCAGTTCGGGAGCAAACTATAGCTCTACTGAGCAGTCTATAAATGGAAAAGAGACTTGGACAATAACTGGAAACAACTAGTTGCCATAATTTACGGCGAGTGTAACTAGCAAATGATATTAATTAAATTTAATTGCACTTTTTTCTCTAAAAGTTTCAACATTGTTGTTGTTCCAGGGAGTTTTCTAAGGATAAAAAAAAAACTGCTTAACACCACTTGAAAGAAATCGTGGTATCAATTAATTAATATTTGCCGATTGTACCGTATAATTTCGATGTTACGAAGGTGTGGCTACGTTCTCTTCGCAGCCTGAATTTAGGTTGCACATGCAAACACAAAGACCACGCACAGTGGCAAAAGTATACTACAAAGCTAAACTATATAGGACACTGAAACTTTGCGAAGACAATCTTCACTGAAGAAACAGGGACTTTTCAAAATAGTTCATGCCAATTAAATGATGTTTTTAACTTATTCGTAGTCAAAAAGAACTCACCACAAAACTATACGTCTTTCCAGGTTTAAGGTCAGTTACAACCTCAGACGCATTTGTTGTTTTGATGGTTTTTGTGTCTTCTGGATCATCCGCTCTTGTGTAGGTCACGTAATAAGCCTGGATGACGCCATTCTTGTGGCCTAATCTCCATGATACACGGATCGTAGTATCACTTAACAATTCAAGGAAGACCTCTAGTTTACCAGGAACTACAAATGTGTGAGATATTTGATCGGTGAATGTAAGAGAATGTTGTATAAAAAGAGTGCATGAAGTTGCTTTTTGTTTCCTGCATGACTTGAGGGCGAAATAACTGAAACATCGACAACGTACAACAACAACAACAACAACAATAATAATAACAACAACAACAACAACACGCTGCTTGTACATGCATGTATCCGCTAGAAGCCTGAGTCTGTATTAAAAAGAAATCTAGAAATCATCTTGATCGCTTTTAGTTAAGTATCTCGCCGTTCATTTAATAATATTGCTATCTTGTCGCCTGAATTGATTGGACCTCAAAGGAGATGTAAGGGATTTTTGTGCCTTGTGATCGCTTCTCAACAAATTTTCTAAGCAACTTACCAGATTCGTTTGTCTTTACAGACAGTGTGCCAAAGTTTCCTTGTAAACCATGCCTTCTCTTTGCCACTTCACTCACTCTGTTCTTGGAGTAGATAGTAAACGTGTAGTTCTGAGAGGGTAATAGGTTTGTCACAGTCACTTGGCTAACGCTCAGATTCTCCTTGCTAGGAACATAACTGACTTCATTTCCGCAACTTGTATCAACGCAATTGTCATTATTGTCACACGTCTTCAGGCATCTAACGTCATAGAACACGTGGCTTTGGCCAGTTATAACTGGAGGGATCCATGTTATCGTCACTGCACTTTCGTTTACAAATAGAGCATTGACATTCCTTGGTGCTGACGGTAGAACTGCGTGGTAATAAAAGATTAATTGACTTGTACATGCATTTCATTTGTTAGTTTAAAAAAACAAAACAAAACAAAAGGACTTTACCTGTACAATTGCGTCCCATTTGGTCGTTAAACATTCCAGGCGCGCAACCTAGTTCCAAATTAAAATCAACAGGAAAAAATAAAAACCCAAAACAAAAAAAAAAATTGAAAATAAAAGGGGGTGTGATATCATTATTGACGCTGCATAAGGAAGTACCAGGAAATGCACTTTACAATCAGAAGCTCTATTTCAGGAAATAATATAACAGAGCGCCTTCAGCAAAAAATGGCCGAAAGTGAGGGAGTAACTTTTCAAGCATAAAGGGCAACATACCGGTTAAATATGTATTAGAGATATGGACTAACATCCGATGCAGGGTGAGGGTGGGGAGTAGTTGCTTCGCTCTACTGAAGTCGGGTTAAGGTGGGACCATGTGGCCTCCTGTGGCTCTTTTACCTAGCTACCTACCTACCTATCTACCTACCTACCTACCTACCTACCCACCCACCAACCTACCTACCTACCTACCTACCTCCCTATCTACCAACCAACCTACCTACCTACCTACGTACCTACCTACCTACCTACCTACCTACCTACATACCTACCTACCTACCTACCTACCTATCTACCAACCAACCAACCAACCTACCTACCTACCTACCCACCTACCTACCTACCTACCCACCCACCCACCTACCTACCTACCTACCTACCTACCTATCTACCAACCAACCTACCTACCTACCTACCTACCTACCTACCCACCTACCTACCTACCTAATACCTTCCTTCTAAAATTGGATGGTTTAAAGGACTTAAAAACCTTTTCATCAGGGTTACAAGCGGGGGAAAACTGAAAGGGCTCCCCACTCCACAGCAAAACTTTCAAATTGAGGAACAAGAACTACCTGTTTCCGTTCCTGGTTTCAAATCTGTTCGCTTGTTTAGTCATTTTTTCACGAAACAGTATCATGAAAAATACCTTTGCATATTCCCCCAGTGTTCTCCATGTCCTCTTTACAGACACATCGTCCTTCAAGTCGGCTGGTATTCCACTCACCAGTGCTTTTACACAGAGCTTCCAAACTGCCCTGCACAGCTTTCACAGAGTTGACAGCGCAACTTCCTTGAACTAGAGTAGCTTCTAACTCATTTGCTGAAACTTCAGTTTGCGGAAGAAAGACCAGGCTGTCGACAAGCGTTTTTCCAGGACATGCGTTGTAAGTTACTTTGACGGAATACAATTCTCTGCAACCACCTTGATCACGAAATCCCAACACAATAAATTTGCTGTTTATCCGAAGAGGTATTGTTAAGATTGTAATGTTGGTAGCCTGACGGTTGATAGTGGCAAATCTTCTGTAAGAACTATAGCTGTCATTAGGATGCGGTATATTATCTCTTGAGACGCTTATGTTTGATTCCCAGACATACGCAAAAAATGATTCGTTACAAAATCTGTATAACTGCTCACACGGAAAAGAAATATACTCGACAGTGACGTCCACTCTTCTCACTTCTCCAACTAAAATCATCCCACTTCTTAACCAGTAGTTTGGTTCTTCGATGTTATTATGATAAGTGCACACTTTGTATGTATTTTTTGGGCTAATGGGAGAGCTTGGGTGATTCCACTGAGGAAAGAAAAACACCAACAGTTTAGTTTTACAAGAATTTCAAATGTGACGCGATACAGATGTAAAGTCATAGTTGATATCGCAGAATTCGAAAGTGCAGTAGTGTAATTATTCTTAAGCAAAACAACAATCATTGCTTTTTTCTCCGCCATACTCGCCACAAATTGGTCACGTCGGAACAGACAAGATGTTGTTGAGTGTCCATTTTCTTGAACAAAAAAAAAATCAAAAACCATACCAACGAGGGGGCTCAGGAAAGGGGAGAAAGGGAAATAAGAAGGGTGATGAAGTTTTTCTTTATAAAAGGACTACACAATGAACATGAAAAATACGTAGTTTACTAATTCGTTTTCAAATATCCAAAACTGTCGTCTAAGGCCAGAGAGGCAAAAATACATCTGGTATTTGCATAAGGTGGTATTTTAAATGGGAGGTGATCACGGTGGAAAGGACTGAATTCAAATTGAAACGTACCCCACTTGAAGATATTGGGAAGCGATACCAGTTCCAGACGCATGAGTCACAGTCTGGTGCTTGCATCAGCACCACTTGTTTTGAGGACGCCCAAGGTACGAACGGTAAGAATGTAAGGACAGCGATCCAGTAACGCTCCATACGGTTATTACAGTAGAATTAGTAGAACATGGTCTCACACAAGTGTCACAAATTTACGTTAAGGTCAAATTCCTCAGTTTCATTTTTCGCAGAAAAACGAAAATATTGTAAGGAAGAGGAACAGTAGTTGGAAGTAGCCACGAAAGCCTGCTGAAAAAAAAGATAGAATAACACATAAATAAATAAATAAATAAATAAATAAATAAGCCCCCAGAAAACAACGCAGAGATTTATGGGATGGACGGATTTCAAGAGCCCTTCAGCTTTTTGCGCACAACAAAGCAATTGGCATTACTTGTAAGCTGGAGAGCGCGGACTCTTTATTTTTTTGTCTTTTTTGTCTGATCGAAGTTTGGAGGATGCCACTTTGAACGGCTCTCGCTTCCTCATCACACCACCAATTGGAAAAAAAAAGTAAAAAAATAAAAAAATACATAAAAATAAAAATAAAAACTGCGTAAAAAAAGGGTATTACTAAACCCCGTCCTGACGGCGGGGTAAAAACGTCTCAAATGTCCTCAACATTTTAGACATTTTTGGCTTCAACGATATCCGATTAGAGCAAGAGAGGATAAAGGGTACTGCACTTCTCCGATGGATGATAGCGTTGCCATGGGAATCCTGGCTGATAATAATAAACCCGGATAGTAAATAATTTAACGTGTACAAAAGGTAGCTGCAACGACTGATTCCCGGGCCTAATTATATTACTCAGTCAAGAGAGGATAAAGGATGAAGACATCTAAAGGGTTTAAGGTTACCGTGTACCTTCAGAGGTGTCTTCAGTCTTACGCATGTAGCGCTTCTCAGTTTCGCCGCAGATACCCCAAACGCTATATCAAATTAAAGCTTATAAAACTGGCTATTTGAATATGCCACTAACTTTTCACGAAAACGAATTTTTAAGTTTTCTGCGAAGTCTGAATATGAAGGTCTAGATCGCCTTTTGAAAGCTCCAGCTCAAAGGGAATTGTAGATTTTGCAATTTTTTTTGCTTAGTGAAAGTCCGGTACATAAGGGCTAAAAAACCATGTTGGGGTTTTCCTTTCTTCAACCGCGTTCAAAAGCTTTCGAACATTTTCTAAATCGCAAGAAAAACATAGGGAGTAACGGCACAGAAATGGTTCTAAACGAAAAAATATTTAGAATTATCGAATTCCCCGACACGTTCTTGTTGAAGAAGCGTCAAGCTAGCGACTCTCCAAATTTTATTAAAATTGAACAAATCGCCTTTGAGTTGGAACTCTTTAAAGTGTCACCTTCAAGTGAAAAATGAATGTCGAGAAATAGCGCTCAAAAGAAAATCTTCGTTACGCAAACAAACACCGCCTCCAAACACCTTTGCCGACAGTAGACCAATCAGTGGGTGCTATTTTATCTTCCGGTCACCTCCCGTGGAAATTTCGCGCAATATTCTCTCCACGCAAATCCTAGTGTTCCTAACATTCAACCGTCTTAGGGGCCAACCATTTAACTTCTGAGGGGGGGGTTGGGTGATTTGGTATAGGCATGAATTTTTTTTTCAACCCCTTAATTCCCCGTGAATTTCTTTTCTCGGGGTATGTGCTTGCAAGATATTTTTTTCTCCCTCCAACGTTCTGCATGAAATTTTTTTTGGTGTGTGGATGGGGTTTAAAGTATGCCTTCATTATAAATCAAATTATAAAAGGTTAAGGATCTATGAAAGAAACTTTGAACAAATATATTAATTTTTATCTAAGAGTTTTTGAGTGACTTTTATAATACAGTACAATACCTTTACCACCAAATGTAAACGTTGAGGTGACCCCTTCCCACTGATAAAAGGAGTCAGACCTGTTCCTGGAGTTTGATCATTTTGCAAGGTGAATGCGCCTACAGTACAGTACATAGTGCGTGCATAGAGCTACAGAACAGTACAGTGCATAGCGCGAATGCATCTTCAGAACATATTTTACGGAAAGATATTGAGCCACATCCTTTCCTTGCATTGTTAAATAAAACTGGCAGCAATAAGTTGCTTTAGAGAGCTATCTAGGAAGGGTTAAATCCAACTCGCAGCTGAAGTACACATTACAAAGCCCCAAATTGAAAATAATCTGCACAGAGCTCTTAAGTTGCTTTGTTGCCAAAGAGTGAGATTTTTGACGGCGTCATCTTTGTAGGGGGGTCTGGGGGCATTCTCCCCCAGAAAATTTTGAAAAATTAAAGTAGCCAAGACGTGTTTTCCTTTATTCTGAGAAGAAATGTGACCCTTCGAAAGTAACTATTTAGATCCCAGATTTTTCTTTAAATTTGATTGAAAACATCATTGTGCAAAGAATCCCTCTTACCCAAGTCCAGATGCTAAAATCTTTTAACAGTCTGCTGATAAAGTTCGATGTGTCAACCCAGGAAACATCTTGACAGAATTTTTTTTCCAGCCCACTGTACGTGCGTGAATTTTTTTTTGGACAATAGTCTTGTGCAGGAAATTTTTTCTTACGCACATGCACTTGCAGGATATTTTTTTTCAAAATCACCCAACCCCCCCCCTCAGAAGTTAAATGGTTGGCCCCTTACCATTTTATCGAATTTCTTTCAATGTTGGACGTCGTTTAACTGATATTGTCGTGATGGGGAGAACCAAAGGAGCGAAAACCTCAAGCCAACAAGCTGGGCCTAAACTGAAGCGGCCAAGGCGGGCAAAAAAGCGAAGCGAAGTGAAACTGAGCGCTGTGGAGCGCTGTGATTGAATCAGTACAACTGCAGCAGCTCTTTTGAACAGCGCTTCTTATATTGGTTGAATGGGTACTTATTGTAGTGTCAAGCTTAGCAAAGCTTATAATTGAACAATGCTCAAAGGGCTTATTTTCACTTGCGTTATCAAGCAATCGCATAGCGCGTGTTCGACACACAATTGTTTTGTCCTTTTCTCGCCGGCAAATAGGGAATTTTTAAAGGCAATTGTTGGTATCCAAAAGATTTTAATATTGTTTAGACATATTTGTATCTTTCCAAAAGAGTGTAATGAAGTAACAACAAAAGAGGGGTTTCATCGGGATCTGATAAGGCCAATGTACAAACGAGTGAAACTATTAGCTGTGACAGCAAGCGAGGTTCCCTGCGAAGAGATCGAAAGGTCGTCTCCCAGCGTTGGCCATATACCACGGACTACATGTACACTGTATTAACAAATCTAAAATAATAAAATTCTTCTTTTTGCATTAAAATCAAAACATTGAAGAAAATCAAAAGAGAACACGGGTAAAACGAGATGAATTTAAATTCACTATCTCGTTTTGTCGATTCTTTGTTTACGCTATGCGGGAGCTGGTAAACGGTAACAGTTATCAGGTTACTTGAATGATTGTGTGTTGTAAACTGTATTCATGTTAGGTCGCTTGATCAGGGCTGCTCTACTATCCCAGAGAGATCAAACGAAGGTACTACAATGTATTCCATCGAATTGCAGTAATAACAGATGCTGTACGTTTCAGCGTAGTTTGCGCTCGCAAAATATTACTTGGTATTAAATCGTCTGGCGATTCACTGTCACTATTGCGATTAAAATCATTCCAAACATTCAATTACCCTCTTTCTTCCGTTCTAAGGATATTTTGCCTGCTCGCTCCGATACTTTCCTCGTAATTGGAAGGTTCTGACGACCATCCCCGATGATATGAACCTTCGTCTGATGCAGCGAGGCTACAACGTGTGTCCTCTGTCATGCTTTTCTTGTCTTCTGAGTTTTCCTCTTTTTTCGCTTTTTGGAGTTAGCCCACGGACATTTCCGCGGCCTGTGGGTTTCCATAGCAAAGTAATAACTTAGAAAACCAGGCTCTAACGACAAAAATATAACATAAACGGACATAGAACGCTTCGGGAAACGATGATATGGAGGCTCTCCCATGAACAATCTTTCCCGCGAAAATCGTTCTGGATGGCTGCACTCGCATCAATTAGCTGTCAATCAAAAATAAACTTTCACTTCCGGTGGAAAACGGTCACCCCATTTTCTTGGCGAATATTTGCTCTTTTTTCAAATTTCTTTTTCTGAATTAAAAGATTCCAAGGAAACGTTTATTTTTATGGAAAAAAATAAAAATCGTAAATTTCCCATTTTTTATCGTCAACCCACACGAAACTGCGAATTGCTCATGGTAGAGAAAACAACAGTGTCAACGTATCAATTTCAGAACCAAGCGGATCGATGAAAGAATTCATTGAAGAAATTTAAGGTTCAAATCTTTATGCATTTTTTAACATCGCGCAGAATGCCTATTGTTCTCGGGACATTTACTTCTAGTATAAGAAAGTTTGTAGATCTGTCATATCGCGCGTTATTATTCATAGACACTAAGAAATAGCTTAATTCTTTTGTTTCCATGAACGCACGGCGAAAAAACAGGCAATTTCCATTTATTAATTTTGGGATAGACTACGCCGGTCACCTCTGAGCCCGTCACGTTTTAACTTGCTTTTTCGCTCCAGCAGGGATAAGAGGTGCCGACTTGACCTAGAATACACTCTTTTTATAAGAATATATTCTATAGGAATATCGAGGCTGAAATTTGCAAAATTTTAAGAATATTTTAAGAATAAACGCGCGACTGAGATTTTGAAAAGGATATAATTTTGCGTGTTGAAAATCTATAAATACAATACAATTATATGTTTTTAACTTAACCGTACAAAATTAATCCTTTCTCTAAACGGCAAAACTAGCCAACAAAACGAAAAAACCTGCACTAGCTATAGCCAAATGTTCAATGGTAATGACAGTTTGATGAACTGTACATGTAATACATATGAACAGTATACAGCACAAAAGAAATGAACTATAATCAATACAAGAATATTTTCAGCCTAAAATCGGCAGAAAAATAAGAATATTCAGCCTGGGCCGGAAAAACAACAGTCTTATATGAAAAAGAATGTATTATCCAGTAATGATTTTCTGTTGAATCGTATGTCGATCACCTAAACTGCTTATCCCTTCCTTGATGTTTTAACTAGAAACACATATACCCTGAAGGTCACCATAACACTATGTACCTTTCCCATAGATCCCTGAAATAACCACATTTGGCACTACATGTTAGAAATACGACAAAAACAAAGAATCACTGTCAAATTTTCGTTTACTTTGCAAAGTTTGCCGTCATATGCAAATTTTCTAGGCATTATCAGCATTTGTTTTTAAAAATTACTACTTCCTTAATTTCTACCAATTAATATCAAGACTTGTCAATCCTCAAAATTTTATGGGGCAGCCAACGGATGCTTTCGGTGGAATAATCTGTCAAACGCCAAAACGTGTTTCAGAAGCTTTTTTAAAGGGCAGATAAACTAAAGGTGCTCGCGATTTCATTTGTTTGGCTAGTGTGGCTTGCGAATATATTGTTGTTTTTAAAAGCGGAAACATTTACCAAAACAAAATTGTGGTTGAGGTAAATTTTGTTTCACGATTTTTGGTAGAGACACAGCAATAAGTGACTGATATTTGCAGGGTCATTCCTTCGAGACCTATCACTTCAGTCATGTAACACTGAGGCACCCTACTCACAGCTCTCGGTCTGAAGCTTTTAAGGTTTGTCTTTTTATGAAAACCCAATGCTACTGAGAAATTGCTAGACTCAATGATGTGACGTACGATTCTGGATCTAACCAAACTAGGCATTTTCGTAACTACGCACTACTAGATATTTTGCCAGGCTTGGCCATATATCACGTAGTGGATCAACAAAGGCTATTTCAATATTTTTAGTTACTCGGATCGAACTACACTTTCTCACTCAGGCAGGATACTGCTGCAACTCGAAGTCATATGGACACACTTCTTTTTATACAGGTGAACAATTACTAGCTCTGGCAAATGACCACAGCAAAATCAAGATAGAAAAAAACAAAAACAAAACAAGAATGAACTAGGAGCGAGAAAACAACCAGCAAGCCTGCTTTTCCTACCAAGTCGCGTGTCGAAAGACAACTGATGTGACCTTTGGCAAACCTTAAAATAACAAGAGCAGCTGACATATAGACATGATGATAATTCACCTTCAGGTCGATTCAGAACATCTGTATTTTTACCTGAGATTCACTAGTGTTTAGAGTATATCGAGTAAGGTTTAATGACACACGGGAACAAGACTTTCCGAGTCACATGTAGTTAATTCGGTGTGCGGAACAGACACTACGCTAATGTTAACTTAAAATTTATCAGTGCAATTGCATTTTACTACAGTCGTTAAAACTCGAAATGGAATCTTTTAGTGCCTTGGCATTAATCATGGCTGTTCTTTATAAATGTAGCGACGCGGAAGCGGAATAAATGCTAGCGAGTCAAGGAATCGACAGAAAAGGTTTTTAAGCATCTACTTGCTTCGTAACTTCCAACGATCTAATGACAGAAGCTGAACTTATCAATTCCGGCAAGATGCGATTTTCACTGACTACTCGTCCGTTTATAAGACCAGGAGTAGTTCTTTAACGTAGATACCAGGCTCCGTACAGTGCGAAAACAGTTCATTGCAAGACTACAGCGACTACAACTATACGGGGCCACGATCTATTCTTAGTTACAGTGTTAGTTGAATCGGGGTGACTTCTGTTAGGCCAGTCGCAGTTCCGTAGATTAAGGCTGTATATAAAATTCATCAATGCTGTTGCTTTTTTTGCGCGCTTCAGAGTGGTCATTACTTGAACAGGAACATTAAACCGTCTTGGTATTCATCATGATCAGAGCTGTTCTGGTGAATTAGCGACGAGGGAGAGGGGTATTCGCAAATTCTGGAACCTTCACTACTTCTTCTTCCTTGGTAACTTCAAAAATTGATCGTTTAACAATCTGATGGTAATAGCTGAACTTACCAATTCAAGATGTGATTCTCAGACACCTTTACCGGTTTCACTATTTGTAAGATCCTGAATCAGCAGTACTTTAACTTTCGATTCGAGACGCATTTGTGAATAAAAAATATATTTCCTTTATTGTCGACTGCGCAATCACAGAGGCTCGTGACAAGCGTCTTAACAACCTCGTCCCCAGGTACATTGCTCAATAACCTCTGCGAGATGTTATGGCGCGCGCAGCCTCGGCACGACAACAACTTGTAATATAATGACAGCGTATTCCAAATTTTGCTAGCAGTCCCCAGTTTTCGAACAACAACAACGACCAAAAAAATGTAGCTTGACAGTGTTAAGCTAAGCTTTATTTTGTTAACAACCAATCATTAGTGTTTTTGTACAGTGGAGTTTTGAGTTTGTACAAGCAGTAAAAATAGAAAACGAACTCGAGAAATTTATCAAAAGATTTGTGGACCTTTATGGGGTGTGACAGTACAACTACTACTAATTTGTTATTTCTAGAGCGCTTTATACTGAGGCTCTAAAGCACCAGTTAAAAGAAATGTAAACTATAGAATGATTATTAAATACGAATAAAAAAGTTGAAAGAAATGTAAACTATAAAATGATTATTAAATATGAATCAAAAACTTTGCTAGCAATTAAATCGATAAATCTTGTCTTGACAACGTTGTGCGCTATGTTGCTGTAGGCTACGCGCGAATTATTGATGCTCATGGAGACAACACGCCCAGCCTTCCGATCGTATTTGCTGGTTTTTCAAAAAGAGCACGATCTCTAAAGAGAATGCAACGGTCCCCTGAGCCATTTTGACGAGGCCATTGCTCGATTCATGAATGAAAATTTGTTTTTAGACCTGCACTTGGCACGGTATGACAGCCGGACATTCAAGCGAGTCGTCCAAAAGGAAAATTCTGTGCATATGAGTTAGTTGATTGGCTAGATGCAGCTGTCCTAATTCACGTCCCGGAACTCGCTAGTGCAACAGGTGCCGCCCCTTGATTGTGGACAAAGACAAACTAAATTCCTCCTGCAAAAGTACGTGTCCTATATTTTTGTCTATAAACTTTATTTCAATTCCCGGAACATTTGTACAGAGTTTGGAAAGGGCACCCGGAAAGACTGAAATAATGATAACTAATTAGTTTTTGATCTCACACATGCAGTTGTCAGATTTAGTTTTGTCAGCGACACCGCTTTAGTTTCAACATTATAAACAAAAACAAAACGGACAAAACTGACAAACCCCGGAAATTTACTTTCAAATCGCCAGGAAGTCCAAAACCAGAAATTGCGAATCATTTCAGTTGCCGACATTCTGACAAGCCTTTCTTTTGAGAAAAAAATGCGATATTCTGTCCTCGACTAAAGGATTATTTTGTTGCTTTGAGTCCTCAATTTTCCAGTCCTTGCAATCCAATCTTCCAGAGTTTTCCCATCAGTTTTCAACTTTTAAATGGCGTATTTTATCCGTGTAATGTCCAAACCCCCTTTAAAATTGTTAGGTACAATAATTGGTCCGGGTCGGCCCCTTTTTGTTAAGAGCATAGTCAACTGATCGGCTTAACGAAGTCTTTCTAGGGCCCCTAGTGCGTGGTCCTTGCAATGACCTTAAGCCTTATCCAAGAGAAAACCAAGGGCAAGACATAATCCCTCTACTGTCCTCTCTCCCATGAATATCGTGACCCTTAATACCCAACTATGGGAAAAATTACTTTTGCATTCTTAAAGCCGGCACCTTGACCCCCCCCCCCCCCCCGACACACACACACACACACCTCCAGGCATGGACGAGCGATCCACCCGTCTTACAAACGTCTTAGATCTGGAGCAAAAGGTTGTGTGGGACAACATGCTTCTTCCATGGCTAGAATCTTCACCCAACTGGCCTACTCCTCAACAGATATATAACGGGATTTGTAGGCCGGATTGTATGTAAATTTTATAGCTTATGGCGACCGATAATAAAATACGACATAAAACTGAACTTTCATCATAAAAATGTTGCCAATCATGGTAAATGCATCACTTTATTTAATGCTTTTAAGACTGAAGATTACAAATTTTTCACTGCACAATGAACAGTTTTATTGTCACTTACTCTTCATTACAACAACTTACGAAAAAGCAACACGGGTTTTATCTATTTTTACTACAAAACATTATAAAACGTTATTTACATTTCCCTTTTCTTAGTTAATATATATTTGCGGTTTTGAACCATCGTGAAACTAAAAAGACATAACAACCAAACTGATTTACATGTTTCATTGTCGAAATTTTAGAACCTAAACCCTTAAACAAAGAATATCCTTTTCTTGTATGTCATTATCATACAAGTGATTACATAGCAACATTAATCTCCAAAAATACAAAGCAGTAAAATGACGCGTGAATAACGGGAACGATAGAATATCAGTTTTGATACAAATGAACAAGTTTTACTTAAAAGGTGAACTTGTAAAACGTCCTACGTTTTGGTGAAAGGTCTGGATGCGTAGCTGGACTAGAATTTGTCCCCAGCGACTTATTTGATGAACCGAATTTACGCTAGTTCGATTTAGGTTCCCTGAAATCATGTTTTTTTTTTAAGTCGTATGCACCCGTTCGTTGGGAATAATGATAACAATAATGATGATGATGATAAAATAGTAATCAGAATGAAAAAAAAAAAACAGTAATCAGAATGACCCTGAAACAGCTCTCTCGTGTAGACACCAGAGAAAGAATTGGACATGTCGTTGACTTCAAATGACTAGATATCATGAGTTCAAAGCTCACCTACTTATCACGCACTACGGCTTGTGCAGAACCTCGCGCTCAGACGTCATAACCTGCTCACAGCAGAGCCTGACAATGGCAACCTTTTTGGATCACATTCAATTTTACAATCCTGGTCAATCTTAGTCAAAGTCACGGAAATGATACAAACTACATACCCTCTAGTATAATAAAATGGGGTTGTAAAGAATAGCATTTAAAATTACCGTATTGCAGCCACATTTTGCTGGGATATAAAAAGGGGGCAAGGGAAACGTTATTTTATAGGTTGGTCCCCATCAGTAACTACAAAATTTCAGCAATGAACTGGGAATTGTGGTCGGGATTCCCTACCTCTCCTTTCCCTCATTCGCCTTTTTAACTTCTAAAATGAGGTACAAGCTGCTCTAACTTTATTTCGAGCTGTTTGTTTTGTCAGCAGACTCAACGGCTTTATCGGCTGTTTGAGAGAACTTCACTGCAGCTCATCAAACATATCAAAGTTGATGTAATCTTTATCATTGTAGACATCGAGGTTGACGTAACACTGTATAAAGAAAAAAAAAAAGGAAGGTAATGAATTCATCACTTTCGTTGCCAAGTTGTATAGTCTGACCACTTTATTACTTCCCACACTTTCCTGGTAATAGATGCCCAGTCAGAATTGGAGAATCGTTGTCAAGAAACCAAATCTATTTCCCTTGTGGCGTTAAGTTGCTCCTCTTTAAGCTATCCTTGAATTTCGATTGGACAAGCGATATGACGAAAAAATGCGACACATGAGCTTTAACATGTTGTTCTTTCGTTTTGTTTAGTTTTTCTATTTTTTTTTCTGTTACCTAGCTACGGCGACATACCACGCAGTTCTTAGCAACCTCTAATTTCATTGGACCTTAGTATCACAAAGCTCTATTGTTTTCAGGGCTATTGTTTTGTTGTTTGTTCTCAGCAAATCAGAGAAGACCTTGTAAGAGCTGCGTACCGTTGACGGCGACTTAATGTCTTTAGTACATGGACAGTGGCCTGGTGATCTGGAAGTCTCGTGTTGATGTTCTGTTCCCTGATTCCTTCCTATTGGGCTTGCGCTTAGGTGCGCTTAGGTGGGCCATGGGATAATATTTTATTCACTTATAGTGTTTGTGTTCGTACAGTTCTGGCCCACTAACCTATTTCATTGTGCACAATGATTGTCAACAGAAAATCACCTTTTCTTTTATTTTGAAAGCTAAATGACAAAATCGTTCTATTTCTGAGAAACAAGTTGGTAGGTTTAAGGTTTCGACTAACCATGCTAACTGGTTAAAAAGGATTTAACGAAAAAGCTCTGCGTTCCCAAAATGTATGCGGGTGCGCGTTTCACAAACCTGCCAGAGACATTTCGGACCCCCACCTCCCCCCCCCCCCCAAATTAAAAAAATAAAACAATAAGAAGTGGGACTCTTTTTTTTTAACGTAAAACGGAAATTTTGAGAAAGTCTTGGCCAATGGTTGGATTTGTACTACTTAAGTCCTGCTATCGTTTTCTAGCAATTTAATTTGACTGTCACCTGTTACTTTAGACTAAACTAAAAGTAAGAGTGGTAGCTTTAAGAGAACCTCCGTCAGTGGCTTTCCGAGCCAACAAATGATTATTTGTGCTTAACAGTAAAGGCTTGGGTCGACTAGTGCCTTGCTGGACTGCGTGGTCGAAGAATCGACTCAAACACCAGAGGTACAACTACACACGTGTTAAAATAGAGTTAGGTTGGTCCAGACGGGAATTCAAACTATTTTCCTCTCAGTCAGTAAGTACTGTAAATTATTGTGGTTTGCGGTTTAACCCTTTTTTTTTTTCTGTCGTCGCTGAGTTCAAATGAAACAACCTTTGAAAACTTTTGAAAAAACGTACAGTTATTACTAAAGAGCACCATTCTTTGATGATACACCAAAAAAGTCAGTTACTTTAGCGACTGATCTTCTCTTTACCTTCTGATCATTTATCAATCTCTTCATCGCTGCACAGATCCACTGGAATGTGGGTCGATTTTCAGGTTTTTCCGACCAACATTCAGACATAATGGAAAACCTAAAAATAGATCATATTCATGAAGAGTATGAAATAGCAATTAATGTGTGTTTTTAAGGCCCCTCTCATCTGTTCAATTGCGAGAACCGCAGATGTGGCGAATTTTAAAATTTCGTTTCTTGCTAATTTGCTCAATTGCCAAACATCTAAAATAAATTAAGGGCCTTCACATACTGGACATTTAGTTGTCGACAACTAAATGTTATCGACAACAAAACAACGCTGTGTGTGGGATTAGTTGTCGACAACTAAACGCTAAATTTTTAGTTGTCGACAACTAGGCAGTTTCCCTTTTCGAAAAGGGAAACTGCTAAGTTGTTGACAACTAATAGTTGTCGACAACTACGTTTTGATGCTTTTACCCGTGTGTGGAAATGATTGGTTTAGTTGTCGACAACTATCGTAACTGTGTGGCTACGTACTGCGTTATGAGCATGCGTAGTGAACGTTAGTTCCCAGGCTCTCGCTGGTTTGACTTAGTTGTCGACAACTGACACTCCAGTGTGTGGAATGCTTGCATCCGACAGAATTAGTTGTCGACAATATTTAGTTGTCGATAACATTTAGTTGTCGACAACTAAATGTCAAGTCTGTGGAGGTTCTAAGGCATATGAAACGGGTTTCATGCAATTTCGCGCAATAGGGAAGGGGATGGTCTGCGGTCTTCTGAAACATAGTAATAAGTATAGAAATTTTATCATTTAGGCGTGTTGAACTTATGGAAGTGTGGTCACGTGACTCGGTCCGGCCATAACTTATTGCCGTTAGGTAGACTCTAAAGTTATTTCGCGTCATGCTAAATATTTAAAAAAAGTTACACCACCCCTCCCTTTCTCATGACACGATTTAAGGCCCAGGAACACCTCAACTTTTAATTATCATGATCGACCAGTCAATGAAAAAATATATGTACACTTACTTGTAAATGTGACTTTGGGAGTTTTAAATTTACCTTAGTTTTAAAATCATGTGAAAGAAACGAAAATTGCTATAACAGTACAACTGTACAAACGACTTACAGTTCCTTAGAAATATGGATTGGTCGTGGCATTCGATAACCTCTTTCCAACAGCGAGGCAACCTCTCTGCCCTTTACACCTGGGTATGGTGAATCACCTGTGAAATACAAAAGGTACCACTAGATCTCTAAAGGAGGCTATGTCAGTTAGTCTTAAAAAACGTTGAAAAGCCTAAAGATATGTTTGCATCAAAGCAGTCATAAAACTATCGGCTTCGGCTAATTTGTCATAAATTACTCTGTAAGTGCGCTGAAACTATTGATAATTTTTCCCTTGATAGAAATGGTTTGCGACTTAAAAAATAGTGGGCCAATAGTCTTAACTTTTGTACTGGCTTGACCAAACACGGTAATATCACTGTGACATGACCCCTTTATAAAACGCATGCATGTCTCGTAATAACTAAAATGACAAGTGAACCGAGAGGATTCACTCACCAATTGTGAAGACCTCCCACAAGACAATACCATATGACCACCTGTGACGTAAAAAAAGAAGCATTTAATTACATCAAACACAATTTATTAATAATAATTTTCTACAACGAACTGTTTGATGAACGATATTATCAGAGGGTTGTCTGTGCAATATAGCAAGATTTGGTGACTTCCTTGTGCGGGGTAGATTGGCGAGCCAGCATGACAAGTGGAAATCACCATGGACTAGCTATTGAAAGCTTTTATTCCTCGATACTACTCACTAAGCTGCTTTACATTTAAGGCAAATAAGTTATCCTTCAGTTAAGTTGACTACTTTTTAGTAAGTGTCTTCCGAAATCTAGAGTATGGCTTCAAAAAATGTCCGGTGAGAGAACGCTCGACAACCGTCGTAGAAGCTTTTCGGACGTTTTCTATAACTATTATTTTTAAATTTACTTAAGCCTGACGATTCTCCCACTGCATTGACTACATTGGCAAACCAAGTACACAAAAGCCTTTAAGTTATTGTTGTAAGAATAAGGATGACAGAATAAGGATGACACCAAGAATTTCGTTTTACTATCATTTTTTAAATAAGGCACGAGTTTCAAGGGTTTTGGGCTGTTGGCTGTTTTTTTACAGCACGCTAGCTAGAGAAGTGGTCCCGTTCATTTGCGATCCAGCAAAAACGACGTTAAATAGCAGCTGCGAAAACCGTCAAAATCAATGAAAAAAATCATGCCAAGAGGTCAAAGCATGAAAATTTACATACGTGTCACTCATGGTGCTGGATTCACCGAGAAAAAGAGATTCTGGAGGCATCCACTTGACAGGAAGACGAGCCTTAGTTAAAGAAAACAAAATGTCATAGGTGGATATCATTTGGATTTCTGATTTGTTGCCAAGTTGTCATCTGGTGATTAGCATGTCGGACTGGAAGCGATCTTGACAAGCTGTATAAATTGGGACTAGCAAGTTTTGTGAGACTTTGTTAGTAATCGCTTATTGGCCGAATTCACACTATAGAGACAAGAAACGCGTTTCTCGCGTGTGATCGATCGATCAAGCAATTAATCAATCAATCCATTTATTAATATCAATGCGTGGGACAAGATTGCCCCATCCTGGTGAGAAAACGGGAAGGGACAGATTTTGACGAGAAACTCGTTTAAATTTACCCGTCTACTTATCCGTCTGACTCGACAAGTTTCATCAAGCTACTAGTTTCCCACTAGATGAGATACCCGTCGAAATCTGTCACGAATTCGCAGTAAGATGGGTTTTCTGGTCGAGTTTTGGGAGAAAACTGCGCCAAAAGGACTGGAACTAGGACGAAAGTAAAGCACTTTGGGAAACCAAAATGGCGCCAAAGAAAAGAAAGGGGCGCAAAAATCGATGCAAAAACAAATCATTGACTGAAAAGCAGAAAAAATTCTTTGCCACTGTTCTAGCATCAACAGAAAATAGAGATAAACCTTTTGTGTGCTTACTGGAAACTGTAGTCAACGAGTTTTGTTTCTCAAGAAAGATAAACTTGGACACGAGAGAGCTTTTTAATTAGGAAATACGTAAACTTCGTTTCCTAAGGCCCAATAAGAGGCAATTAGAAATAAACCTCGAGGCATATATTGCGGTACACTTGTCCTAATCCTTTCGTGGTTTCTTCTGGCCGGGTAACCAAGCACTTCTCGTCCCAGTACCTTGGCGAAAAACGTCAGCCCCTAACCCGTCCTCATGTCAATTTATGTTGGCATGGTTAGACGAATTTTGTGTCTCGAGTTCACACTAGGACGGACAACTTGTCAGACGTGCCTCTGGTGTTAATATGGCTATCGACGAAAGATTTCCTTCTTTCCTCCACAGTAGAATGTGTAACTGAAGGCTAAGGTACGCAATTCAAACTGATAATCACCCTCACATATAAGAAAGAAACCTTACCTGGGACGACCGCACATAAATATCAACATTTATGTCCCGTGCTAGTCCAAAGTCTGAAATTTTACAGACTTTGTTTTCACCAACAAGAATATTGCGCGCAGCAAGGTCGCGATGAACAATCTGAAATAAAAATGATACATCAGCATTGTGTAAACATTTTGGAGTTGCGTTGATGTGGATTGGTTAGCGTGTTGGAGTCCTTAGTTCGAGACAACTGGCCATTCTCCTTCCAGCTAGCCATTCTGTTCAGATTTCATGTTTTCCCAACGTCCTTGACTGCGGTTTCGTTTAATCCAAACGCTGAATTAAAATGCCAGGTTTCAATTGTTGTGCGAGCTCCTATAGTTCTGTAAGTTTTTTTTCGCGATTTTTGAAACGTACGCAAATAAGAAAAAATTGGGAGGGGATATTAATGAAATTGAAGAAAAATAAAAAATATTAAGAATCAAAGGTGAGTCAAAATTAAATTTAAAGTTAACAATTAACAGAAAACACCAAAACAGACAGCAAACGAGCCCAAGTACCTTCGTGTGGGAGTGGCCTGTCTGGGAGTATGTACAAAAATTCTATCCCACTTTGATTTCTTTCCTAAGTCGTATCCTATTTCCTAATATTCTGACCAGACTTCCCCCTTAAGCATTATATGAATATGTCACGTTTGCAGTCCTGGTAATTTCTTTCGTTTGTATTGCATACTTGTAGACAACAGTTTTAGTCAGAAGACCCGTATTCCTCTTCTCCATTCATGACTGTGACATTAGGATGATGTTCATGGTCAGAATGCTGCTACTACTACTGCTACGTGCTGATGATGATGATGATGATGAAGATGATGAGGACAAGGAGGGAGGGAAGGGGAGGATTTTGAATAATAAAAAGCTAGTTTTTAAAGTTGTGATTCAGTTCAGCTCCTTTCAAATAAAGCAGTCCGAAATAATGAACCTCACCTTCATGTTGGCCAAATACTTCATTCCATCAGCTATCATCCAAGCGAATGAAAGTAGATCTTTCGCAGTAAGCCGTGATGTAGGATTCTTCACTCCTGAGTTATATCTGTCTGAATGTCCCCTGCTCTTTCGCAGATATCCCAGTAAATCACCGTACGGTAAGTACTCTAATACGATTAGAAGAGGATCTGAAAATATTTAAACAGTTGGTCGAAAGAGGCTGGAGTGATGCGCTGGAAAATGACTTTTTATTTGTCAAAGTATGGAGACGTGTTGGTTCCAATTTACGGAATGAAAGGTTCTTGAGGTTTTCCATTTTCCAATAAAAAGAAATGACAAGACATTTGTTGGGATTTAAAATAGACCTCATTTCAAGTACCCACTTGTTATTGAGTTTTTCAAAATTCCCTTTCGAGGACTTTAAGAGACAATTAAATATTTCTTTACTTTAATGTGAAATTTGTAACTAGAGGTTTGCACAAGTGCAGCTGTCACCAAGCGCAAAAATTGAAGTAAATGACGTGGTGCTGTGAAGGTGAAAGGAGACTAGCCCTTTTCATGATGTATAGCATCTATGGTGCTGCAGCAGAGCTTCACTGGCAATGGAAATGGCCTTTGTCTTGAGGTATAACTTACCGCTAAGGCTACAACATCCAATCAGCTTCAAGACATGAGGATGGGACTTGAGACCTTTCATAACATTCAGCTCTGTAAGCATGTCGTGTTTGTCTTTAGCAGTGGCAGTTTCTTCATGATGCAAGTAAGCAAAAAAAAAATACATGTAAATGGGAAGACGAGGTACAATGGCTAGGTGGTTCATTGAACAAAAATGGGCCTCAAGCATTATAATCTGCTACAGTGCACAGGGAAAACTACGAAAACAATTAAGACGATTTCCGCTCAACGTTCGAGCAGTAAGTGCAAAAATTAAGTTACCAAAAAAATACTTGCAGCACTGTCACATTATGAGAACAGATAAGAAGAACTTATCGTTACTTTTGCTCCCAAGCTGACCCCGCGAGAGAAAATTGGATTTGAAGTTATCAATATTTCAATTAAAAAGACGCTTCATGTCAGTTCAAAACAAAATGGCGCCCGTTTTTAGCATACTTTTACGAGATTTGAAATTAATTTTCTTGAGAATGCTTGAGAATTTCATTGCGGGGTCACTAGGGCAAGAGAACTAGAGTGAGATGTTTCAAATAGCATTTAAAATGTTACCGTGCTATGAGTAGTTTTTTGGTAAATATTGTTTGCACTTATTGCTCGAGCGTTGAGCGGAATCCGTCTTAAATTGTCTGCGACACCCTCCCTTTTTTTTGGGCTCCTGTTTCACTTAGAAATAAGAGCAAAAAATCCCGGAAGCTGTTACGATGATTTACATGCTAAAGTTATGCAATGTTGGAAGGCGTTGAAGCTCCTAAACTTAGCCGGTGATCAGCTAGAGCTAAATTGAGCTAAACTGTTGACAGATTATTTTAGAGGAACTTCAACTGGTTGTTTACTACAGGAGTGCAATCAAACTAAAAGCGCTGTGATTCTTACCTTTAAGACATTTCACAGCCACAGTCTTGTTAACCATGGTGGCTTTATACACTTCACCAAAGTTGCCGCTTCCCAAGAGCCTTTCAAACCTGATATCGTTACGTTCCAATTCGAAGGAATTAATTTCATCTATATCCATATATTGAAAGTTGTTCCTGGTATCGCCTGTGTTTGTTACCGGGACAACGTCCATGCCAACGTTTTCCATTTCTTGAGCAACATTCGCTTGAAAAATTTCAAATACGTTAAATCGATATTAAATACAACCATTTTTAACAGAAAAGATTTCATTTCACTTCTGTTGCTTTGCACATGTAATATATAAATAACATAACGAGTCCAAGTTTGTGTAAAAGAGTCCTAGCTAAATGTTTGTCTTATCCATGATGTAGGAGAAACCGATTCCTATGGATACCACTAACGAAGTTTAGGCTTATTGTCTACTGAACATATATTTAGTTAATATTTTTCCGGAGGGGGATAATTTCCTTATCCCTACTTATTGTTGACCAAAATTATCCATCTAGTAAGTGCCTTTTTTCCTTTTTGCTTTATCCACTGCATACTACTATTTCACTCAATCCAAAAATATATACGACATGACCATATTTTGTGGGTTGCACTCGAACAATTTATCAAATGAATATTGTTTCTGCGCCTATGCGTTCAGTTGACATGTACAGTGACAGGTTCTTACACTTAACTGATAAGTTTAATTACCCAACTCTGTGTTTACCTTGCGCAGCTTGTACATTTTCCAAGCTTTGCACTGGTAACCTTCTTTGCACTGTTCTGCGAAGAATAAAGAATTTAGAATAGCGGTTACTCCACCGGGTTTGCATTAGAGCGCTTTTCAACTGAGTGTTGGAAGACCAAAACCAATGAAATTACCCAGGCATTACCGAGAAACACAAATTACCCAATGAACCAATCAGAAATCGAAACAATTACATGCAGCAGGCGTCAAGAGCGGGAAAACGCATGCGACCAAGTCGCGATTGGTTTTTGGTTTTACTTCTGATTGGTCGAGAAAGTGATGCAAGACTTTTTAACCAATCACAGAGCGATGTAAGGCAAAACCAAAGGGGAACGCGAATTACTTTCGACACTCAATTGATAACCGCTCTACTAGGTTATACAAATGTATTAAAAGACGTTTATTTTAGTATGAAGCAGACATAGTTACCTTTGTCGTTTAACAAGTACACCAAGCAGAACAAGCACAATTAAAAGACCAACACCTAGTGTAGTTGCAACAGCAATGTAACTGGTAAAGGAAACATCTGAAGAAAAAATATCAACCACCATAAGATTCGCGTATCAGAATTTCTTCCAAATTAGCGTAAACATTTCTTGCATATCTGTTGCCAAATGAGAAACTATGCTGTCAAAAAGGTTCTTGCTCTTTAAGTGGAAAGGTGCTTCTGCTGGTTAGAAACCATTATGGCAGTGGCCTCTTCCTTCTGTGTCATAAACGTAAAATGTACATGGTATGACTACATGGTAAGCAAACACATATGCTCAATGTCTTCCAATTTGTTTAAAACCGCAGAAGTTTTTTTCCCGAATAATAACCTGCTCTAATTGTTAAGCTACAATAGTGTATTGCGGCGGACTCAATGGCAAATTTTGGCGTACAATCTTCATCAACTAGGCTCTTACGGGCGGCTTTGTACTGTATTGTAAGCAAAACATAAAACTAAAAATTGCCATCCGCAACAAAACTAAAGATAACAACCCACTTTGGACCGTTGACCTTGTTCCTTCGACAGCACTGGTAGTTCTGTCCGGTTTCCTGCTGTCACCTATATTCAGTAAGGAAGAACATCAAGCGTTAATTAACCAAAGAACAATATCCGTGTAGCCTAAAGGAAGACAGCACCGGTGCATAATTTAAAAACGACACGAAAATCTTCAAAAGATGCTCTCAAATTAATGATAGTACCTGAACTTTTGGGGTGCCACGGATTTCGTTTGGTCCTCAAAATAAATATACCGTAAACTGCCGCTTATACCGTAAACTGCCGCTTAAGCAGAGGGGCTTATATCCGGGGGGCTTATAAGCGGAATAAAAAAGAAAACGTTTCGAAATGAGCCACATCAGTGTTGATCGAAACTCGTTTTTAATCTACCAGTTTTTAATTAACCTTTGAAACGTCATAATAAATCGAACTCATTTCAATTTCAACAACAAAATCAAAACTTTCACAACACGAACGTAACCGGAACGTAATAAAACAGAGGCTCAGAGTTCATCTTCGCAGTGTTCTGTGAGAGTGCTTACCCACCATTTTCACTACTACGCGACTTTTCTTTTCAAAACACCTCTGAGCACTTTGCAATACGCTTCCGTCAATCATACCTTATATGGGAAGTGTGTGATATTACCGCAATTGAATTGAGCTCGAAGGAATAAAGATGGCGCCAAATTATCCCGTAAATTTGCGCTGGCGAGTCATATATAGACTAGTAAGAGGCTTTAGAGTCGTTGATATTGCAAGAATGCTTCACGTTTGGCAGATTTTGGCCCGATTTATACTTGTCTTGACAGACGAACTACCGTGATAGTTCGTCTGGACGGATGATCCGTCTGAAAGCCCGTATTTATACACAGACGAATTATAAGACGAACTACCGTTCTTTGCCCAAGTTCGTCCCAGACGGATGATCCGTCTCTAGTATAAATCGGGCCATTTGTAAAGCAATTTCGACATTTCTTCAGAATGAAATACCCGCTAGGTGGATTGCGGCGGATGGTAAGCTTCCGTTTAATCTCGTGAATAAGCTAAACCGGAGTGTGAAGTAATTCTAGCTTTTCTGACCTGAAAATAGCACACGACATGTTATTCACCACGAGTATAATCTGGCAATATCCCGAAGTGTACGAGGACTAAACTCAGGAGTGGATAGAGTATGCAACGGGAAAACGAATCATGATCAGCGTGCGATCAACCGATTCGTGAAGAAAATGGATTTGACAAGAAGAAATTAAAGCTGAAGAAACGTACGTATGACTTGTTGGATTATTTTTGCAAGAAACACTGCTAATTCTAGTCACCTATCACCCGAGGAATGGAATGAAAAACAAAGCATAAGCGCTTTATAACGTTTATCGTTCTGCGTGAATGTTAACGATGTGACATGATAGCAAGAAAAATCTGAACAATAGTTATTTATAAAAGCGGGAACGGGGAAATATCAAGGAAAATATTTAAGCACAGTTTCATGTTTACTTCTTCGTTATAGCTCACTGTGATTACCATAGAACGTGATAAGCGAAACAGGGCGATGTATCGTCGCAGGTCATCGCTAAATTTCACCGAGGACAGTTGCTATTTATAGATGAATCAGAACTTCTCAGACTCTTCTATAAATAGCAACTGTTCTCGGTGAAATTCAGCGATCCTACGACAATACATCGTCCTGTTTCCCTCATCACGTTCTTTGGCAATCGTCTTGAGCTATAACAAAGAAGTAAACTTGAAAGTAAGCTTAAATATTTTCCTCGATTCCCCGTTCCCGCTTGTAGAAATAACAATTTCCCTATCATGTCACAGCGTTATATGATATATGTTTACATTCTCGAAACGTAGAACAACAAACGTTACAAGCGCATTATAAGCTTATATGCTTTATTTTGTTTTTTCAACGGAGGGTGTAAACTGCAGGTTGCAGGTTGCAGGTGCAGGTTGCAGGTTGCAGGTTGCAGGTTGCAGGTGCAGGTTGCAGGTTGCAGGTTGCAGGTTGCAGGTGCAGGTTGCAGGTTGCAGGTTGCAGGTTGCAGGTTGCGATTATATTTTTTTTCAAACAGAAGATGTATGATCTTTATATGGTACGTTTCTACTTAAATTTCTTCAAGAAAATCAGAATTGTTTCATTTGTAAAGAAACCTTGGTAATGAGAAACTTGAACTGGACTAGACTCTTGGCATGTAAGTTTGCGGAACCGTTTCAATGTGTTCTCGCAGATACGCCACACTCCCAGTTTGGAATGGAAATATTAGGTGAAAGGTGCGGTTTAATCGTTAACTATTGGTGATGTTCCACCGAGGCCATAATGGAGATCAACCGCCACCCACTTTAAATTTCCCGAAGATGCTGAGATTTTTAAGTCCGTGGAGTTGACAATTTTAGGAAAAATCACAATAGTTGTAAGTTTTGAAAACATGTTTCGACGAACTGCTGTCATCTTCAGTTCAGCAATTACCATTACATAATTTTTCAATTGGTGTAATACATACAAGTATTAAGACAGGCGGTTTTAATAACAACAATAGAATGACTCGATCACAGGATTGTAAAGATTACAGGATCGGGCATTAATTTAACTGCTAATGTATAATGTGAACTTATTGAAATTACCAGTGAGCTTGCATCATAAATGCAAACAAAATCCAGTTATATTAACCAGCCAAAAACCAGTCACCTTGCAGAACTGAAATTAACATTTCAACTTAATTTCAATTCGATATGTTGTGCAAAGTGCAAGAAATCAAACATGCTGCACATTATTGTGTATTTGCACCGGTCTTGCTTAGTAAACTACAGGAACATGAAAACTACAACCTTGAACTTTGAAATGTTTCTTTTCATAATGTTCTTCAAACACTATTGTAAAGTAGAGCTTGAGGCCAAATTTGGGGCCAAATTCTTTTCTCGTTTGGCAATTTTGCAGCCCGTCAAGCTAGTTTTCGATTGCCATTGACACTTAGACACTGGTTCAGGAAACCTCTGAGTGTTTTTTTTTGTCTGAGGCATTTCATTCGCTTTTATTCAAGCGCAACGTGTACATTTTTAACCACAACCGTGTGAAAGTATTAGCACTTTCACTTTTTATCCGCCACAAATTTATGCTTATTAAAGCAAGACAGAGAAACGCTCGAGAAAAAATAAAATTCTTGAAACTCGTTGCTTTTGACGATGTTATCGGCTTTTCACGTGTTAATCATGGGTTTTATTTGGTTCGGATTGGTGATGATATACAACAAAAATGCTGCTCTCGAACCTAAAACATGCAAAATTAAACCTGCTGAACAAAACCTGGTAAAACTGTATGACCCCATCGGCATGACACCTCTGTCTTTGCCAAGTCTCTTTTGTTCAACGTTTGATATTCCTTCGTCCTAACTAAGCTACTTGGGAGACTTTTTTTATGGCATGCCTTTTCATATAAAAACGACAATTTTTACAAATAACTGAAGCCATTCTTACTCCTTTAATTTTGTTATCCTTTAATTAACTGCTTTTTACTTTGTAATTAACCTGCAACCCGCAACTTGCAACCCGCTACCCACAACCCGCAACCTGCAACCTGCAACCTGCACCTGCAACCTGCAACCTGCAACCTGCACCTGCAACCTGCAACCTGCAACCTGCAACCTGCACCTGCAACCTGCAACCTGCACCTGCAACCTGCAACCTGCAGTTTACACCCTCCGTTTTTTCAATTCATTCCGGAGGTGATAGGTGATATAGAATTCGCAGTGTACCTTCCAAAAAATGCAACAAGTCATACGTACCTTTCTTCTTGTCAAACCCATTTTCTTCACGAATCGGTTGATCGCACGCTGATCATGATTCGTTTTCCCGTTGCATACTCTATCCACTCCTGAATTTCGTCCTCGTACACTTCGGGATACTGCCAGATTTATACTCGTGGTGAATAACATGTCGTGTGCTATTTTCAGGTCAGAAAAGTTAGAATTATTACTTCACACTCCGGTTTAGGTTATTCACGGGATTAACTGACGCAAGCTTACCATCCGCCGCATAGGATAATCCACCTAGCGGGTATTTAATTCTGAAGAAATGTCGAAATTTCTTTACAAATGTTTGCCAAACGTGAAGTATTCTGGCAACATCAACGACTCTAAAGCCGCTTACTAGTCAATATATGACTCGCCAGCGCAAATTTACGGGATAATTTGGCGTCATCTTTATTCCTTCGAGCTCAATTCAATTGCGGTCATATGACACTTCCCATATAAGGTATGATTGACGGAAGCGTATTGCAAAGTGCTCAGAGGTGTTTTCAAAAGAAAAGTCGCGTAGTAGTGAAAATGGTGGTAACATTAAAGAAACAAGGAAAACTAGAGGGGGGGGGGGGCTTATATCCGGATGTATTTTGTGTTTAAAGGTAGATGGGCCTATAACCGGGGGAGCTTACAAGCGGGGGGGCTTATAAGCGGCAGTTTACGGTATCAGGCATTTGTAATATTTAAACAATTGAAAATATATGCTACACCTTAGCCACACTTTGCAAAATATTTAGCTTGTTTTCTGTACGTTAACCTGTAAAAGTGTTTTAGTGATGCTCACTAGTAAGCTATTGTTAAATTGTCACGTATGACTAGAAAAGTAGCTACTTTTAAAATGAAGAATAATAAATAGAGCTTTCACAGGGTGAAAGGGATGTAAAAAAGAACATGAAACAATCGCTTTCCCCCTTTTAAAGTATGAAAAATTGAATCTCTCCTAAAGAACGAAGTTTAACTATTGCATGATCTAACGTATAATTTTTTAGTACTATAAATTTGGTCACTTACTAGACTCCAGAGTTCTCACAGTGACTGAGGCGAAGTTTCCTTCAACTCCATGTATTCTTCGAGCCACCTCACTTACTCTGTTCCTGGCGTAGATTTTGAACGTGTATATTACGAATGGACCAAGATTCGTGGCCATCACTTGGGTATCGTCTAATTCTTCTTTACTGGGTATGTAATCAACATTACTCCCGCAAGCTAGTTCAACACACTTTTCGTCATCATCATTGTTACACGGCTTGAGACAATCGACGTCATAAAACACGTCACTCTGATCACCGGTTATTTCCGGAGGCTGCCAACTCAACTCTACTGCACTTTGATTGACAAATGCAGCGTTGACATTATGAGGGACTGATGGGAGAACTAAGTAAAAGAAAAACGTGAGAGAGTGGTTTATAGGAACAGCTTGGACAGTTGCTGATGGACATCTCAAGCTGATACTAAACTACTCAACTGAATCACCTTCAGTTCCATTAAGAATGATGGAACGAAGGTATGTATATACTATTACGTATATATTGGTCAAAAATGGTGGGGAGTAGCAAGGAGCGACAGGCCTGCACGACTTCTAACAGTGGAAACATTTTTATAATGTAGCCTCTTAATATTTTTGTACTGACAAGTATGTGATTTTTAAGAAAGGATTGTTGTTGCAATGACTGTCTTGGTTTTATAAAGTGCCATTAAAGCGTGTTTGAGCTTTGGCACCGTTTGTTGACATTGAGTTCAGTCAAATGCGTAACAATTAGCCCCTTTTGAAACTGTGAGTTTCGTGTCGATAGGGCTCCTTTCCCCCGACCAATCTTCCCCTCCTTCACACCTGAAGCGGGACCGGCTTGGAGGCATTTCAGAGGTAATTGAAGCGAGCCGCCACATTTTAAGCGTCGCATGTTTAGGATTTTGACAACTCAAGGTCATATCGGTATGAAGGACTCCTGTGGCTTTTGACCTTGGATTGTGTCTGTGTTAATAAGCGACTCAATGTAGTCTCGAATCTTTACTCTACTTGTCAGTTGTTGTTTTCAAGATGTGTTTATAGGTAAAGGTAGAGCGTAAAAATTCAATTACGTTCCACCAAATATTCAGTAGATAACGTTTTTATAGCCACGTATGTAGGATGTTAAGATCGAAAAATGTGCATTCTAACTGGTCCTTGCCAGCCAGTCAGCTTGCTGTGATTTCGATCGGATAAGATTTGTAGCTATAGCTTTTTTTATAAGAGGACTGTACTGAAATGCGCTTTCTTTCACAATGTTAAAATGTTTTTTGCGTACTATGTAATCCCCTGCAGAAATACACAATAGGTTGTTTTATTTCCTCGGCATTGAGGTGATGTGTTAGGTAGTTGGCGTGTATTTCTTGATAGGTTTTTACAGTACATATTCTGATGGCTAATGGCTTAATAACAACTGACAAGTAGAGTAAAGATTCGAGACTACATTGAGTCGCTTATTAACACAGACACAATCCAAGGTCAAAAGCCACAGGAGTCCTTCATACCGATATGACCTTGAGTTGTCAAAATCCTAAACATGCGACGCTTAAAATGTAACGGCTCGCTTCAATTACCTCTAAAATACCTCCAAACCAATCCCACTTCAAATATGAAAGAAGAAAAAATTGGTCGAAAGACCGTGATATAGAACGCGTAGCTAGCAAATAGCAACACTACTGCCCAAATACAAGAACGCGTGTTAGAAAATCACATATCAGCCCTCAGTAAAAATCACAGGAGTGAAAGAGCAATTTGCACCACATTCAAAACAACTACACTGCAGCTATGCAAAAAGATTGTACGCATCAAATCAGATAACGGCCAACTCCTCAATTCAACCTAAAAAAGAGTGCTAAAATGTCAAAAACGCAACATATACAAACACACGTAAGCTTCAAATGGATAAGGATCGAAAACCACATTTGACAGTTGGCCGCCTTTGATTAACCAATAGAAATCCTGGATTTTTGATCCACATAGTGGGTATAAATACACAACGGAAAACGTTTGCCAAACAGAATGCCTTGTCATTCTCAAAACGTACATGAGCTTGCATAAGAGCAACTCGCAAAACCAATCCCGGCAACTGACGAGACCCATGTGGAGGGTCGAAACCATGGTCTTGCCTGTACAAATCGGCAGTCGAAAGACTTGCTTACAAAAGGAGGAAACATATCGAGCCCTATCGACACGAAACTCACAGTTTCAAAAGGGGCTAATTGTTACGCATTTGACTGAACTCAATGTCAACAAACGGTGCCAAAGCTCAAACACGCTTTAATGGCACTTTATAAAACCAAGACAGTCATTGCAACAACAATCCTTTCTTAAAAATCACATACTTGTCAGTACAAAAATATTAAGAAGCTACATTATATAAATGTTTCCACTGTTAGAAGTCGTGCAGGCCTGTCGCTCCTTGCTACTCCCCAATGCAACCTGAGGATTGTAACAGGCGTTTCAGCTGCATGGATAGTCAGGCGTAAAATCGGTGTTATTTCTTATACACTGTAATGATGAATTCTAGTTTCTCACCCGTGCAATTAAAGCCCTTCTGGTCGTTGTATTTCCCGTCTGAACAACCTGAAACAAGGAACCCGCATTACAAAGGAGTCAGTGCGGATATTTATCAATTCAATGTAAGACAAATTTATGAATTATTTCTTCATAGTTTTAATACTGGGGAAATTCTATGGAAATAGGAACCTACACAAGATGAAATTTGGAGTGGTAAGCAAGAGAAAAAAATGAAATGGAATAGATTTCTCCAACGTTTCATTGGAAAGGAGAAAGGTAACTACAATTATGGCCATTAGACCTTGGGACACTTGGTAATATTTCAGTGAGAAGTAAGAAAATGTCATCTCCACTGTAATTAGAAGTCTTTTACAGGTTTTATGACTATCCGTGCCCCCCCCCCCCCACCTCCCCAAACAATGTTGAAGATCAGTCACCAGTTTCAAATCCTAACTTCAACATTGTACAGGGGGGAGGGGGGCGAGGTAAGAGAATTTTTCAAATGACGCTAACGGGACGCCATTTGAGCAAAGTGTCCCAAGAATTATGGCCATAGTTGTCCGAATGAGATCGATGATGAAATTGCCCAGTGTAACTGCAAACCAACCAAACTCTGTGACTTATGTACAGTTTCAGTGGTAAACTGTGGTTGCGGGCGTTTTGCATTACAAATGGCACATGTGACACAAGAATAGTTGGGGGAGGGGTGGGTAAGTGTCATTCCAGCAAAATGTTGGTGGAACGGTTCTTGGTGTGTAAAATATAATACACTCGAGTGACTTTTCTCATTGAAAGACGAAGTTATCACACCAAAACGATACCCTAATTACTGTTAAAAGAGAGAGAACGTACTTGCAACAAATGTAAGGCTTATTTTACGAAGTAATAGCATTGACTGAGCAAGCTTGAAAACGGATTTTTATTGTCCCAACAGCAAATCAATGAGGCTATAGGGTGCCCTTTTTACCCAAGTGACACAATTCACTCTGCATTTGAAAATATTTTCTTTCCGTTGAATGCTAATAAATCGCAGTTCCTCACCAGACACTTCGAACTGGAATTCAAGTCACGCGTATAATACGTCATGGTTAATGAGTAACGCCAACAGTACTCGGCAACAGTACTCAGCAACATTTTCTGCTTTTTCTCGTTCTAGAATAGAAAGAATCCCAGTAAAAGTGGTTCAAATGTATCACTCCTATTAGAATAATAGTTTAATCAGGTTTTCCATATCAATGATGCTCGTTTTGGTCGACTTTAGCACAGTACTCGGCATATTTGCACTAAAATAAACAAGAGAGGGAATATTTACTTCTTGTCTATAGGTGAGTACTGTTGATAAAATTCGATAGCTAGGGATCATTCGAGACTTTTCAATCTCAGTAAGTTGAAGAAACTATTGTTAACATATTGCCATAGAAAACAAAAGTAAACCTGAATAACCTGTGTTGTTACGCCTGACAATTTGTGTGAGTACTGTCGCTTTTTTAGCTGAGTACTGTTAACGCAGTGATAACATAAACGTGTATGTTTCAACGCTCATATAGCGTTCCTCTGTTAAATCAGACTGTTTGTGCAAATAGCAATATTGCCTGTCATTGAACAACGCTTTTTTATATCAGTAAGGAAACAGAACCCTATAAACGCATATTTTAGCCCGAAAAGAAAATATGAAAAGATGTCATAAATACCACTTCCTGTATCTTCAATTAATAGTCCGCAAAGTAATGCCGCATGTGATGATAAAATATACTAACTACCCAAGACTATGGCTTGTTCGAGCTATTTCCTAAACGAGACTGGCTATTTCTACTAGTCAAAGCTTATATTCTAAGCGACAAACGCTCTCTCTTTCAAACTGGTCTATAGACAATTATGGCCATTAGACCTTGGGACACTTGGTAATATTTCAGTGAGAAGTAAGAAAATGTCATCTCCACTGTAATTAGAAGTCTTTTACAGGTTTTATGACTATCCGTGCCCCCCCCCCCCACCTCCCCAAACAATGTTGAAGATCAGTCACCAGTTTCAAATCCTAACTTCAACATTGTACAGGGGGGAGGGGGGCGAGGTAAGAGAATTTTTCAAATGACGCTAACGGGACGCCATTTGAGCAGTGTCCCAAGAATTATGGCCATAGTTGTACATCTGGTTCATTATTTCCCTTCCACCCCCGAATCTGGAAAGCCACAGTTTTACGACACATACTTTCCTGGAGTTTTGTCAAGAATCAAGTCTCCGTTCGAAATTTCCAATTTTTTTTCGGCGAATGGTAGACACCTTCAATGTCATTGTAGAGGGGCATGAAATATCAACCAAATACCACATTTTTACCTTTACATTTTCCACCAACATTCTGCATGTTCTCTTTACAGATACATCTTCCGTTAAGTTCACTAGTGTTCCATTCGCCAGTACTTTCACAATAAACGTACAAAGAACCTGGTACCTTAACTGAATCATCCATGCAGTGTCCTTGTATTGGAATGGACATTGAATCGTTTGCTGGGGCTACAGTTCTCGGAAGTGATACCATGCTTTCATTGAGTGTTTGACCCCGACAAACGTTGTAAGTCACTTTCACAGAATAAAGAACACAGCAAGCACCATAATTGTGGAAGGCCAAGAAGACGTACTTTCCTTTTATGTGAATATGTGTTGTCTCGAGTGTGCGGTCATCAGAGATGTATCTCATCTCAGTAACTTTTTCATACGCTGTTTTGTTAGTATGAGGGTCAGGATACGAAGCCGTCTGGTTTGACTGGCTCACATATAAGTCAAACACATTCACGCAGTGATATCCTGCATCGCTATCAAACGTAGAACACTTCCTAACTATATACTCGATTGTGACTTCGATCCCTTTGGCTGCATTGACGGGTATTCTTTGACTTATTAGCCAGTAGTCTGGTTTGGGATCGGACGAATTTAACCCAAGATGACATGTACTATATCTAGGCCTTGGGTCGCTACTATGATCTCCTCGACGTCTTGACCACTAAACAAAGATAAAGTGTTAAAAGTGTAAAACTCTAACTGGGTATAAATTCCTAAAAATTCAGTTGCATAGAATAAACAAAAGCCCTAGGCACTAATGGCCCTAGACGTTTAAACCCTAGGCTTAAAACGTCTACCTCCACAGGTATATTGTGGAAGGCCAAGAAGGAGTACTTTCCTTTTACGCGAATATTTATTGTTTCAAGTGGGCGGTCATCAGAGACGTACTTCAGCTCAGTACCTTTTTCATACGCTGCTTTGTTAGTATGAGGGTCAGGATACGAAGCCGTCTGCTTTGACTGGATCACATATAAGTAAATAACATTCACGCATATGTAGCCAGAACACTTGATAACTACATACTCGATTGTGACTTCGATCCCTTTGACTTCACCGACGGGTATTCTTTTACTTATTAGTCAGTAGTTTGGTTTGGGATCGGACGAACCTAACCCAAGATCAAATGCACGACAGGTCGGTATTATATCCAAGAAGTCTTGTCCACTAAACAAAGATAACACAAGTGAGCCTATCAGGTTACGTGCTATTTCTTTGCAATCAGTTGCAGAGTACAAGCAAAAGCTCTATTGTATCTAGCTGGTCCCAGTATACCTGGCGCAACCTAACAGCTAGTCTAGAGGGGCTCGTCCTGCGCATGCTATTAGCTGCTAAAACTCAACCGAGGTTTTTGTTCTAAATGTGCAACAGGGAAACAAGAGCTTGCCTTTTGTGAGTGATTCGATTCATATTGTTCAGCAACTAACCAATATATTTTGCGTATTCAGTAACTATAAACTCCGTGTGGAAAGTTTTTTGGGGGCTAGAAAATACGGAATATAATCTTTTATTAAGTAAACAAAATCAGGCATTTCAATGTAAAAAGAATGACGAATTTTTCTATTTGTATATTTTGGAACCAAATCTGACTTCTTGGATGTCCATTCCTATGGGGTTTAAAATCTACAATTGCGTTTCAGTTGCACCGAGTGTACTTCAAACATCTACTGAGGTGGGACGTTTATAATGAGCATTGCCCTAGTTAGGAGGAGAGAGGGAAATTATTCTTGATCAAAGCAAATGCGACAAGTAAGGATAATAATTTCTTTTTGCTGTCGAAAGTTAAAAAACTGATTAAAAATAAATACCGTATTGACACGGAAAAGATCCCCCCCCCCTCGCAGAATTTGCCGGCCACGCTTTGTTAATGTTCCAACCAAGGGGAAGTGACGGAATGGAAGGAGTTGGGCTGAATGTGCCTGCACGGACTTTCAGTGTTTTTCTTGTCTGTCATGTACTAAAATCAATTGAAATCTGTACAACAAAAAGGAAAAAACAAATGCCACCAGACTTTGTGACTATTCGTTAAATTTATCTGGCAGTAATTTTGTTTGCCATATCGTCGTCTTCTTGCAGTAGAATCCGTCATTTTTGAAATCGGTCAACCACTACTAGACAGTGTAGGGGAAAAACCAAACTCCCTCGGTGAAGAAAATGTTCCTTAAATTTGAAATCTGAAAGAATTATAAATTGGAAACGAAAGATAAAAGTTTAAAATTATTGTTACGAAATGTAAGGGATGCATCTGAGAAAGAAAACAGGTAATCACGCTGTTGACTTTTTCTTTGTCAATGACGCCGGCAAACATTCATTCGCTGATGTAAAGGAAACCAAAACTGACATGATTACTGCATGGCTTCCCAGCTCACCTAAACCCCTCAAATGTTTGCTAGAAGAACGTTTTATTTAATACAGTAGGTCTACAATTCATAATATCAGATCTCACAGAAATTGCCCTATACCAAACTGTGTTTCGTATGATGTTTGCTCCATTTCTAAAATGAAAGATTACTACCACGGGATTAAAGCTGTTGTTCACGAAATTTACTTCTCCATGGCAACCATATTTTTAGAAAACTTTAGTAATTCGTCGTCACTTTTATTTATTCCTTCTGAAGCATCCCAGGGGTCCGGAAACCTTAATCCTTGATTGGCTAATTACGTGCGTGTCACCGGTCCAACCGCTCCGGAATCGGCGGGAAACTTGGAGCGCTTTCCATGTAGTCACAAATTCCGGAAATTTCGGTTGGGAGGTAAATGAAAAACACTTTTTCGGTTCGCCCCAGTGAAAAACTCCCGGAATGAACTGGAACATCTCAAAAGGTTGTTGCGTCTTCCCGGTTGGAAATTCCCCAATGGAATTACATGTTTCTATTTGTTCTAGTTCCGTTTACGTTACCAGTTCCAGGCCCATTACGCAGACCTGGCGATACCGGGTCAGGTGTGAACAAATGGAACAACTTTTCCCGGAGAAAAATTCTAACTCAAATTACCGGAATTTTTTTTGGAAAGCGCCCCTGAAGTGCGATTATTTTACTCCAATGCAACGAAACATACGTGGAGTTTTTTTTGGGGGGGGGGGGAGGGGGGTCTTAAAATATAACTTTTTGCGCAACAACAATTGTAAACTGTAAAAGAAAAAATCAGCAGTGGATTGTCAAGGCTCGGTTATTTTCTAAAAAGGCGAGTATTCATGTGATTTTTTTTTTTTTAGAAAACTTTGCTGGTTTGCATTTCTTTGCGTTGTAGTTTTTCTTCAAGTGTTGAACCGCCATTTGACTTGGGCTTAAACACGGGAAATTAGTAGCCTTTGAGCAGGCTCTCTGGTTGGGAAAGGAGTAAAGAAAAGGAAAGAGCGAAGAAAACAAAGGGCGAGAAATTAGTCTTTTGACCTCCGTTTCTCAGTTGAAATTTAATACAATATGATTCTTAGCTAAAGTAGGCAAGCAAATCGAAGCTAAGGGAACAACGCCTAATGTCGTTGACAATGCAACAAGTTTTTCCGGTGTAGTTTTCTCTAGGAGTTTCAGGTTGCGAGATATATCAGAGGCAAAGACTGAGGAGTGAGTACTGGCCATTGAAAGTCTTACTTGTTTTGAAGAACTTTCGTTAAAGCAATATTTAAACGTATCATTTCGTTTTAAACAGAACAAAGCTTTACACAGAACATTTATTCGCCTGTTGGAGTGACATTCGAATTTCTCAAACATTTAGTTTCATATTTATATTTCTTTAAGCTTGTTTTAAGATGTCGGCGTTTGTTTTTCACACATTTTGCTCTGTGAGAAAATTTAAGTCCTGTTTTATCGTAGTCTGTTCTTTTTCCCTTCGGTTTGCCAACGACTCTTTCTCATAATCTTAATTTGAGCACTGTTTACAAACCAATTTTCAAACAATTTACCTTCTTTTTGTCTTCAGAAATGCAGAAAAAAAATTAACATGTTATTCACCGGCCTAGGTCGGTCCTTATAAAAAAAAACTGTGCCATCGGCCTCAGGCCGTAGTCGAGACCTCGGGCACAGTTTTTCCCCTCCTGGGGTACAGTCTTAGCTGTAATTGGTCTTTAAACTAAAGTACAGATTAGAGTTATAAGAGGTGTATTCCTCTGAAGTACAGTCAACTGCTCCCATAATCGGACATCCTCGCGAACTAGAACTAGAAAAATTGCGTATCAGGATTACGAGAATGCCAAAAAGGGCAGCTATCAGTGTAAGGGAAAGGTGGCCTCTTACGGGAGATTGCGTCGCTAATACTCCGCAGGGTATTAACTCACAAAAATACCATCTTATGAAATTAATGTTCGTTTAATTATCTTATGACCCAAAGTGAATAGTCGTAGAGAACCAATCACGTCTGTAACTAGCATTAGCAGTCTCACTGCAACAAAACGCAGTTCACAATTGTTTATGAATACAATGTCGATCTTGGACTGGCCCTTAGAACTTAAGGACTGGCCTTAAGCAATTAGAGGACTTACAGTCACTCACAGGGACTTAGAAACTACAGAAAAATTTAAACTCATTGTTTCTCCAGGCCTCGAATTAGTGTCCACCCCCGCTTACAGGAATTGCTACTTACAAGAATATGTATTAATAAAGACAAGGCTTGTGCGAGAGTTCAAAAGAGTTTTTTTTTTTGCAATAGCATATAGAGCTGTCTAATTACGTGAGTGTCCGCTTAGAGAGCTTGGTATTTGAAATAAGCCTTTTAATGCCAGCTACCCGACAAACCAGTCAAATTAAATATGAGAACTTCAATCTTTTTGAACGCATAGTCTTTAGGAGCGCATATGGAGTCGTCGGGAGCACATGACAGTGTTAGGTTGTTAGGTTGCAAGTTAAAGTCTAAGCGAATGCTTTAGCTCGTTTAGCCTGGGATTAAACTGTACAACCAAATACATACATTTGTTTCAGTAACAGACTGAAAGGGAACACGCAAACACATTCTCCAAAAAGCTACCTAAGGCCACTGCTTAGAGCGATGCGACTTTATCACGTATTAACGAACGAAAAAAAAATTTTGCGCTCAACGAAATGTCACTCTATAAACTTTAAAAAGAACACGAGGGTAACATGTCGAGGATAACATGTCGGTGCTTTCGTCCCTAATGCTAAACAACACTGTAAGGCAAAATTGACGCAAAATTTACACCAGTACTGCCTACTTTACACAAGATCTATCACACATACAATATGATATAGAACTGATATGATAACCAATACTGAAAACACAGTTAAACAATGTGTTAGCTAACCTCCACCGATTTTGTTCAAGGCAAAATACGGTAAAATACGGTAAACTGAGCTAGCATAAATTAATGCGATAACTAATGAAGTGGTTTGCCAAAAAAAAAAAATGTTGAATTCGGTCAAATATAGTTGTCGCAATGTGATAGCCTTAAGGATTTTTTCTTTGCGAAGAAAAGGTGAAAATTGACAGGTTATGGCAATTTTCGCAGACACATAAAGCATAAGAAGGCTACTCAGGCTAACATACCCTGAACGTTCTCCTTACCCCATTAATTATGGGTGGCTCCGAAGTCCACTGCCAGCTGTTCGAATCGAACGTCGGTTCTGATACTAGTACCACTGTATGTGTATAGTAGAAAACAGAGAAAACGTGTAAGTGGATGGGCCATAATCTAAAGTGAACTATTTTGTCTTGTATTCGATCTTTCAAGTCTCAGGTTCCTTCTTTGTTTGTTCGTTTGCTTGATTGTCAAAAGGCTCTTGGGAAACTATGTTTGCTGTAAGCAGTTGACGCGTGCACGCACGTGTATGAAACCTTACCTGGTAATCTATGGTCATTGAAAAAGCCCGAAGAGAGATTCGATTTCAGTCCCTTGGGAAGGGGGTGGGAAGAGGGAAGTCGAGGGTTAAATCCATTTCGGTCGGATAATGTCATTTTATTTGACTCCTGAGGGGTTATGAGATTAACATTTCACGAACCCTTCACATTTGCATTGCCACAAATTACCACCTATATTATAACCTCCTCCCGTTTGATCTCGAAGCTCAGGTAGAAGAGCATCGGTGACCAGATCCCAGCAGTTCCTTACTAGGATAATGGTCAGTAGCAAATTAATAGTTCAAATTACCACTTAAGTAAACTGACATTGTCTTTGGAGTTAGCTACGAAGCCTTCGTTTGTTTGTACAGAAAACACATAGTCATAAAAACACTTTCTGTAGGAGGATGTCAAGTGTACAATTAAGTGAAGCTCCTCCTCAGCAGTGCTCTTTCCGTGAATAGCACCAACCTGGCCTGACATTTCCCAGATTTCCTTCTTGCCCGCATGCACGTTTGTGACGTGATCGGCTGGATCGTCGTGTGATGTAAAATTTCACGATATTAAACGGCCAGAAAATTAGATATCAACTTTTTCTGAGCTCATATCAGGACTGTCAAGGAGTTTTGATCAAGCAAAGAAAAAAAATTCTTTTTTAAAACCACTTTTTTGGATAGGATAACAGAGAAGAATTACGGCGAGAACAGAGGCCGTGCAAGTCAACCTGAGAGACGGATAGCTCACTTCTCCCAACCCTACACAATTTACTTATCCAAGATGACAGCTAGAGCTTGATCAACCACCCACTTGGTTACCAAAGTTAAGCGTGAGAATCTTTTGTCGTCGTTTGACGATTAAAGCCAGTTATATACTTCGGCTGTGAGTGGTTTATTTCTAGGTTACCTTTATCACACAGAGCTCCATAAATAGACAATGCGATGAACTGGGTTATAAGAAGATAATCCATTTACAAACTAAACTTCATTTGTCCAATTGGTGCCTAAAGAAGAAGACAAATAATTATTTTAAGTAGTGACTGTTAGCCAACTAAAATCCAAAATGATTAATGTAGTTTATTATATAAGTACTGAGATTTATTCATAGAAATGACAGTGATAAAAAAATCGCTCTGTTTTTAGTCACAGCCAATCAGCAACGCGAACGATGAAATTTCACTAGTGAAAAACCATCGTTCGCGGCGTCTGATTGGTCGAACGATGTTTTTTTCACTAGTGAAAAGTGATCGTACGGGAAACTACGTCATCCTTGGCGCGAAAGCTGGCAAGCCGCCTTTTTTCAAGATGCCAGAAAGATTTGTGGACGCCGGTTCGGTTGACAATTTTATTGCAGAGCAAGAAAATAAAGCCATTTTACAAAGACACAACGAGACGCAAAACTTTTGCAAACCTTTTTAGAAACCAAGAATGAGCTAAGAGAAATTGAAGAAATTCCAGCAGTACGAATACATGTATGTGTGAGTTTATCATTTCGGTCAAAACTTACCGGTGGCAAAGACTACGAGCCTTCTTCGCTCCCAAGTTTATTGGCAAGTTTTGAGCAACATCTAAAGAAGAACAACTACTCTGCCAGTGTCATGAATGACCTCGTTTTTGAGAAGACAAGGAAAGGCCTCCTTTCCAAACAGAAAGAGTTAAAAAAAAGGAAAACGAAATAAGCCAAACGCTTCGATGAAAAAGGCCTCCTCGGTACACGAAATCCTGAAGCGCTTTTACACACACTCTGGTTAAATACCACCATGCATTTTGGACTCAGAGGCTGCAAAGAGGATAAAGATATGTGCTGGGGTGATGTAAAGTTGCAGCAAACAGCAGACAGCGAGGAATCTAGCGAAGCAAAAAGCAGTTGGCGAGGAATCTAGCTCAGTTACCACCGAAGCGTTGCCACGGTGGAAGAGACTGAGGCCTTTGGAGGACAGTGATGATGAGTACGCTTGCCTTGAAGAAAACATTGCTTAAAATGATTTCCTTTTTTTGTTTTGCTAAAATTTTGAAAAGAAAATGTTTGAAGCTTTTAATTTTGAGTGAATAAAACTCATTTCATCGTCTAGAAATTTTGAAAACGAAATGTTGAAGCTTTTGAGTGAATAAAACTCGTTTCATCGTCTAATGGCTCAGTGTTGTCATATTGTTTGAAAGAAATCTCAGTACTTATAAAATAAACAAATAACTGCATGGCTGGTTCGCTTGTACGATTCTATTCACTCGTTGTGAAGAATCACAAACTCACTCACGAGTTCGTTTGTGATTCTTCACAATTCGTGAACAAAAATGGTACGCGCTCACCAACCATGAAGTAATCTCTATTTACGTCACAGTACAGCGACAACTTTTGCAATGTACAGAAAAACTGGGGGGAATAAATTTTTATGCGCAGAGAAACCCTGGTAGACAAGCTGCTTAACTGCCTACCGAGTCGAGAGGGTAGTACTGGGACAGACTTTACAATACACTGTTACTTAAGAAAGACGTAAGCAAGCTTTCAGGCTGAACTCGCCCAAAAAATAAGAACTTCGACTGAAGAGTCCCGGCTCAGCCTAAGCACAAAAATTTGACATTCTTATGAAAGAAAGAGTGTAACGCGAGTGGTATCACTGTTATATAAATAAGTAAAACAAACAAACAAACAAACAAAAAATTACCAAACAAACAAAAAAGAAACACACAAAACAAAACAAATCAAAACCGATTACTGAAAGGCGAACAACAGCCACTTTTAATGCGCTGCTCTTCTATTAAAGAAAATGCAAAACATTGCAAGGGAAAAGTCACGCCTCGCTTGACACGCAATTTTCATAACCACACTAAAGCGATTAAGTGATAGTCGGTTATCATATCAAGACATTTACTTTTACTTTGCCCAGATACACTTTGCACTCCATAATTCCCGGTTCCCAACTCCCCTTCTGCGACTAGTTCATCATACCGATAACTTGCACTTATCAATGATGTTATCTTCGACTTGGGTTTAGCAGAACGGCCGCTCCAGTTAGTCAATAGACCATTTCTTCAGTTGGTATGTTTAAATCTTGCCTTTAAATGTTGTACGTTTTCTTCCTTTGAATTTACCGTTAAGTGTTTAATTAACAGCAAACAGTTTCAGGAGACCATGGTGCGGGCTTAGGACTTTCTGAGTCAGCTAAATCGTTCCTGGCTTCTATTTTTCTATTTCTATTAATGTTTCTTCTCAGCTTTAAGATGAAGTTTATCAGTGCTTTTTACATTCTGATTTTACCTAAGTGGTCAGAACTCGATCTGCAAACTTTAAGTACCTTGACATTAACCATGGCTGTAAATTATTGACTTAGGGTCGCGGAAGGGGGATAATTGCCAGTGAATGGGATCCAGAGAAAAGGTTTTAAGCGGTTACTTCCTTGGTAACTGTCTCATGATGTTATGCTAAATTTATTGTCTAACGATCTGATGATAAAAGCAAAACTTACCATCTCAAGTCGCAATTCTCACTGATTACTTGCCCTTTTGTAAGACCAGGAGCAGTACTTTTTCATAGATTTCAGGCTCATATGTGCGAATACACTGAATACATAGGCTTTATTGCAAGACTGCAAGCAGTCGCCTCTTTAATTCAAGATCATACGTTCGAGCGGAAATGCATAAATTATGCAATTGAACAATAAAACGAGGAGGGAGTAATATCAGGCGAAGAAAAAGATTGCTTGCAGTCTAAGTCATTGCCGACTGAGGCGTGACAAGCGTCTCAGTTCCGAGATCGAAAGGTAGTGTGGTTGAAATTCTTCTCATCCCCGGCTTGGCTGCATCTCCAAACCCCCCCCCCCCCCCCCACCCCTCCCCTAGCCGGCAACAGGTCGACCTGATTTACTTCCCAACAAATATGTAAACGATTTGTACGTGATTTTAAGGTTCATGTCGACAGAAGATAAAATACAGTAAAATGCCTTCATCAAAATGACTCAGGACATAAAATGTTACCCTGATGGTACGTGTATCAGTTTGTTTAATACTTTTAGGACTTAAACTACATTAAAACCAAAAACAATTGCCGGGAGGTTTAAAAAGTTTAAAAAGTAGAGAGGACTATTCGAAGAAATAACGCATAACAATTTTGCTGCAGCTGCAGCCCTGCAGTTCATTATAAGAATTTGTTTTCCAGCTGATTCCTGATCTTCGCTAAAAATCCAACGAACGCTACGGCAATAACATCTTTTCTAGTTCAGTCTTGGTATAAACGAACAATTTTAAATTTCGAAGTTTTGATTTCCTTAAATAAAGCTATCCCTAAACTAAAGAGACATTTGGAAAGCTGGTTTACATGAGACAATAAAACCTCAACATCAGACCAAAGAAGGTAAAAAAAAATGATAATAAATAACTTAGCACGGCAGTGATAATTGGGGACACTATAAAGTCTAAAAGTAACATGGCAAATGAAACATAAATAATTATGTAAATAAGTATGTGGTGATGTGTTGCATCCAGGCAAAGGGACACTTCGCCTATACTCTTGGAGTTCGGAGCGTTACATACCGGGGGTTCCAGGCTTATTCAAGATGCAGCTGAAATGCTAAACAAAAACAAACAAAAAACCGTTCTCATTAAGTCGTGACATCAATTTCCTCCATTTTTTTTTTCGCTGAATCACTAAATTGTTAAAGTTATTAAAATAAGGCACTTGGGGATTAGCCTGCGAATACAGCCGCCTCTCATCCGGCCGGGAGCGATGAAAGGCGGCTGTATTTGCAGGCTACTTCGGAATTGTCCTTCTATTTAGGCGAGTTTCCAACCCTTTATGAGACTTTTCATGTCCCCACCTAATACTGGCCGTGAATTTGGAACTCACTGTAAAATTCGATCGTGTTAGTTCCAAGGGCCTTCTGACAAAATAGCCGCTTAGTATGAATTTTTGCAATAAAAGACCATGAACGTTGTATTAAATTCCCGACTTATTTAAGATGCAGTTCAACTGCTCAATAAAGTTTTAAAAAACAGTTCTTGTTTACTCTCGATCGTCAATAAATGCCAGACGATTTTCAATCAAAGACTTCTATGCTCCCCTCTAATAGTTTCCCGTCGTTTTAGACCGGTAAATGGACAAAAAAAATCTGGAGACGATCTTGGCAGTCATGCTACATTAAATTTATAACTTTATAACGGTTTGAACGGTCAATACGATGTGAATTTAAAAGCGAAGCAAAAACTATTTTATCAATTTTTCTCACTGAGACTCAGTTTGTGACTTTCTCAAAAACTTTAAAATTTTAATGAAATCCGCTTTGATTCTTCTGGTTTGCACTTTGGTAGCCTGTTCCAGGCGTTCAGATAGTGGAGCGCGAGCGAAAACTAAAGCGAGCGAAAGAACGGGAAAAAACGAGGGGAGACTGGGGGAGAGGACGAGGGAACGCCTGTGAATTTAATTTTAAAAAGCCCATGCCGCCCACTTTAGACCGCCGACAGCGGCAGAGAAACAGATTTGTCGAATTCATATTAGATGGGTTAAACAGTCTTAGACGGGGCGAAAAATTCGTCTAATAGGACGACGAGGCCGTTTTATAATTAAGATTTTCTGTCCCTTTGCTGGTCTAATGTGACAGGAAACGATATAAGTCTACACAGGAAAATCGAGTGTGTTAGATATAAACACCGCGAGTGGTATAAATTTACACGATAGACAACACCAAAATGGTGTAATCGAATCAGGATGCAACACCTTCTTGGTGTTTTTTTACACTAAAGCTGTGTAGCAAAAACCTTGCAAGGTTTTTTCAGGATTTAACACCGCTGGTATGTAATTTAACACTGCATCGTGTAAGTCAAGCACGAACCACAGGCGGTCCAAACTCACGTTACGAGGTGTAATGTAATTTACATTCTTACATTCAGTAAGGTGGAACGTGACCTTTTAGCGAGCCGGTATCGCGTTACAGGCGACCGTTAAAAGAGACGTTGTATGAGAATTAAAATACTGAGGTCTGCGAACGCTAAATAACGATAAATTTGAACTAATGTTCAATACAATGAATAAAACATACTTACCTTTGATGTATTCCTTTGTGTTTTGCCGTGTATTCATCGTTTTAGTGGATTTTAGGCTTCATTGCGTAACCACTGTAACTCCCTTCGTCTTATGAAGGGAGTTACAGTGGAAACGAGCTCAGATTTGTGACAGATGTAGTCATAGAATATTTTGCCATGCTGGAAGTGTAACGCGAATTGCATTTAAGTATAAACTTACGGGTTTTCGAATAAACTTTTTCAAAAAGGATTTCTCTGTTTATTATTTTGTGTTTGTTTATTCATAACAGTAGGTCAAAGCACAGTCGCAAGGCAACTGCACAAGCATCACTTACGGCGAATAATTGCTTTCAATTTTAACTGTCGGATCTGTTTGTGCAATTGTCGATTTTCTTGTCCTAGAACTTTTCAATAGTAATAATCTTTTAAGCGAAGCAGTTGTCGGTTTAAGACTATTTTATCCGAAAAGCTTCCGAAAAACAAGTTTTTTTGCGTTCCTCAAAGCGCCTAACTTTAAATAGGCTTACTTCGCATCCGCAAAACTTATGCCATAATTTAAAGCGTGCTTGGTGTTTGCTCGTTTTCAATCTTGATGGTATAAATTTTGACCAGACTAATAGGGGCAGTTCATGTTATTTGTTAACTGAACATCCGAACGCGATGAAGATAACCCATTTACTTCAGAATAAGTTTTATTTTGTTGTTGTACATGAGTTGTTGTTGTTGTTGTACGCCGTTTCAAGTTCATTCAAGCCAACAGCCAATAATCCAAGGAGATTTGACAAGCCTTGACAGTTAATGACAGGATATGAAAACATTTAAAAAACCCAGCAAGACTGCTCCTGAGTAAAATATGTGTTCAGTTTGATGACCGAAAAAAAAAATTAAGCTGTGCTCAGCCTCTAGAATGACCTTTCGAGCTTGGTTTTACAGAACAGATCCTCAAAATATTGGAGGACAATTCGGAACACTTTCGGGCTTTTTGAGAAACACTTTTCGAAAGGGAACGAGCCAAAGAAAGCCCCGAAATATATTTCAGAGCGAAAAGTTTCAGGACTTTTTTGAGAAACGAGCACCAGTTTATTCCTTGGAGGCTCCGCTTTTAGGCATGGCTAAATCTATATTATCAGACATGATTACATTTTCAAATATATACACATCAACAGATGAGATGACATGTATAAAAGCAATGCTATGTTGCCTACACTGAAAACATAAAACTTAGTTTTTGGTAACCTTCCAGGACACTCCAGGATACTCCAAAACAGCTTGGGTCTTTTCAGAAACTATAAATTGTAATCAGTTGGCTACTTTCCTGTCACATACAAAGTACTCCACGAACACTTTTGGAAACAGAGGATAAATTTCTCCGCAATGTGACTTGCCTCTGAATTTCTCCGTCTCCACCTTTTCATACTGCTGCAAACTTGAGCATCATCTTGAAAACAATCACCAGTTCAACAAAAGAAGAGTTCTGGACGATTCCACCGACCAGCGTTTTGCATGTGACTCAAGCAAATGATCTTCTCTTTAGCTGGCAATATACGCTAGCCCTATCCCAAATTCGTCATCAACAACCATATCTCTAAACGCAGAAGAAAAAGACTCATGGCATCCGCCATCTTTATTTCCTCTCTACGCAAGATTCCTTTTGACCCAGCATGCTCGTTCCCAGCTCCATGCTTCCTTTAAAGCATGTGCATTTGTTTACCGCGCTCCGAGATCGATCTTAATTTCCAGCGCTAGCCTCATTGGAAACGACATTACGATCTTCTCAGTGGTCGATTACAGGAAAAAAATTATAACCAAGAATTGTAATGACAGCCGGCAAGGAAATTTGCGGTTTTAACTTGTGTTTGTGTACGAGAACTGATCTGATAAGAAGAGCGCCTGGCAGATTTTCGTCTGATCGTGAGAGGCTTGAAACTCGTCCCAGCTAACTTCAAGTGTATTTTGAAGTGGATTTTTCTTTGTATTGTCATTATGCTGAGGAAACTATTTTAGAAGATTTATATCGTGTTATGGCATCTGATCCCCTTAAACACTGGGTAAGTACTGGCTGTACTTGCATTAGAGACAATTCATAGCACTTGGCAATATTTTGGATGCATGGAACAATGGCCACCATCTCTCAAATTCTCAAGGGAGATCACTTAGTACAGGGATAAAGGAGATACTTTGTTTATCATTCACTGTGAAGTATTGACATAACCTCTTCATAAGAATAAAAAGAGTTGATATTGCTTTATGTTAGTGCGCCATCCCTTTCGTTATCTGGTTATCTTCAATTAACAGGAATTGTTTAGAACCGTGTTCTCACTTGTATAATGAAAGCGGTCCTCGTGGTATAGGGTGTTTGTTTAAGGTGAATTGGAGGGGGGGGGGGGCTATTTTTAGACCACAACTAGAATTATCCTGGTGTCATTTATTGTAGACACTGTAAAAAATGTGACAGAAAATAGTCAACTGCCATTAGAACTACGTTAGAATTGGGTGGGAGGGGAGGGTAAAAATGAATGTAAGCCACACCCATATCAGGCAATTATTTGTACTTTAAAGGGCTTGCTTAAGTGCAGTGCTCCAGTCACTTCTATAGAGGAGTTCCCCCATAGGTTTTAGTGACCAGTGGTACAGTTGCCATCATTAAGGACGGTGCCTCCTTTTGTTACTGCATACGTCCTGCGCATCTCGGGATATTCGGGTTTCTTAAGGAATTTGCCCACTAATACAAAAGTATTTTTGCGCGGTTTATGTCTACGTGGAAAAAGCAGATCGTAGCAACGCCTATCAGAATCCAAAAAGAAAATTGGGGGTAACCATGCATTTTTCAGAGATAATTGAGCTTAAATTTGGAAATAAATTGCCATAAATTCTATGTATTTTAACGCTTTTTTAGAATTATGATTGCTAAATTATCTCTGAAAAATGCGTGGTTACCCACATTTTTCTTTTTGGATTCCAATAACCCTTGATAAGATCTACTTTTTCCTCATAGTCATAACCTTTGCAAAAATACCTCTGAATTAGGAGGCACCGTCCTTAAAATGATTGAATCTCAAATTGAGTGGGTGTATTTAAATTTAAATTGCCACAAAAAATGGAAGCACTTTCTCAGGTGTCACTCAGAGAAAGTAGTGACCCAATAAGCACTTCTTTGGCAGACAAATTATTTTAGAAATGGTGATGTACACCCTCTCTCATGCAATTTGAGTGTTTTGGGCCTTTTCAAAAACAAATGATTTATGGCGATTTAAGGCGACTTCAGGTCCCAGAGTAGGCCTCACATATGACGACGTCTGGGCTGCAAAATCAGCTTATAATCAAATAGAATTTATTGTACAAGGTAGCTGAAAAGATAGGTTTGCTGTTTAGACTGGTGGATAGCTCAAAATAACTACCGTTTTATAAGGTCTGAAAAAAACCCCGTCATTAAATATAATGCGAGGGACATTCTGATTATTTGTTTTCGTGAGCAGCTAATGCGCAGAAGGTTTACCATAAGGGTTGCAGCAAATATAGCAAATTGTCCGGTGAGACAAGCTGAATGCAAGTTCCACTAGCTGTGGCGGACATTGGATTACGCCACATTTTAGGGTTATTTCATATATATTATTTCTCTTTTCGGCAAGGATTGAAATAAATATTAATGGTCAGTGCAGATGATAGTTTCTCTTTTTTTTTTTTTACTTTTTTTCACGAGCGGATTGTCTACTACTGCCCGACAGTTTTTGCGGTCAGCGGTGCCTCGCTGCTCTTGATGTGCTGTGCGCACGCGCGCACGCTAGAACACTATGACGAGACGAGCTCATCGACGAGCACATGCTTCAAGCGATTTTCGATTCTTTTCTTGTCCCTGTCGTTTATTCCTAGTACATTCTGGTTTCTGGTATTGCCTGATGCCCTTCTACTGCAATCCCGTCAATACGACACGCGATAAGTGAGTTCATTTGGTAATTTTATAAGTCAAAACGAGTGAATACAAACTTAGTACTAGCTCCAACAGACAACATGTACAGTCATGAATGTCATAGACTTTCACAAAGTCCTTCGTCGACGCGCGGTTTAGGTAGGTCACGTACGAAGGACTTTTCCAGCTTGCAGCGCGCCAATTTTACCGACCCAAAAATGGGTCGGTGAATAAATTATAACCGCGGCCAATCAGAATCGAGATCTCAAAGAAACTGTTATTCAAATGTAAATGTAAAATGCCAAATGTTAATTCAGCTTTTCTCAGGGGACTATATTGAACATAAGTTGAGTTATATTGTTGCAAACGATGGGAAATCACTTGAAGCTAAACGAGAAAATGTTTTGTCACACTAGGCTGGAGATTTTCAGCCATTCCCAGCTTAAATTAAGCTTAGTATGCTAACTTCAACCGAACTCTCCTCCTCTGATGAATCAAATAAATCTGCTTGTGTGGAGGCATCTCTTGTGAGAAGCATAAATTCTTGTTCGCTCGAGGTTGTTTTTGTGAAGCTCCCAGAGGCATCAGAAGAGAGTCTTTTCGTGCTGGTCCCGCTTTCTTTCTGGCCAGCAATCGCTTCTTGACCTGCCTTCAACGAGTTCGTAACAAGGTTCACTTTATTCACTATAGTCTCGTTCTTGTCGGGGCAATTTCTATGCATTATGTCAGTCGTCAATTCAGTTGGTGTGAACTGCCGTCCAGCAAAAATTTCTAGATCCAAGCAGGCCTTGTTTTTTCTCCCACCTGAGCCGATCAGTCTACGCCTGTAATCGTTGTTAATCACTTGTTTGGCGCAAAGGAAACAAATAAAAGAGCAAATGAGCATGGGGAAACGGCAACTCGCGTGATAGTTTTGGTCCGAGTTGACCCCACGCTACTTTCAGCCATCACAAACAAGTAGACTTGAGATTTGACACCCGCTAGTAAAGTAAGGACCGCCCCCTGATGAATTGATAATTGATACCTTTTGTTTCTGGCGGGAAACGTGATTCAAAATCCTTCAAGCGGTACAAGTCGCCCTCTCGTGACTTCGTCGCTCACGCTTGTCGCTTCGCGACTCGCTTCATGACGCATTTCCGCTCGCTTCGCTCGCCGATCTGACATGTATTTTACATTTGGTACGCCATCTTGACTAAAACCTCGTGGTATATTTTTACCCATCATGCCTTATGGTACAATTTGATGACAGCATACATGACATCTCCCTTTTTTTAAAACAGCAAACTTGACTAGGTAGTATGTTGTTAAGGCTTTCAACAAATGGAAACAATGAAATTAAGAAAGAAAACAAAACAAGTCAATGTTCATAGTTCTGGAAACAAATTAATGTTCATAGTCTTTAAACAAGTCACTGTTCACAGTTCTGGAAACAAATCAGCGTTCATAGTCTTTGAACAAATCACTGTGCATAGTCCTTGAGGTAGGTGGGCTGTTTCACTAGTCGACCAGAGCGGGTACGCATCGTTGGTTTTAGTGCATGTTCAGACAGTGTTTCTGTTTCATGGAAACTGCCATTGAGGTTGGTTCGGTTACATGCAGGAGAACTGGCTTGTCTATTTTGTGAAGTCTCCACAGTCGCTTTGTTTAGTGCTTGCGATACTCGGCTCTTGTTCAGGTGTCTACGATTTCTCCTATACTTCTGACCTCCAGGCGCCTGAACAATGTATGACCTGGGCGTGGGGTACTTTTCAACTACTGTAGCTTGGATCCACTTCTTGTCATACTTCAGAGACACCTGATCACCTTTGTCCAGAGGCGGCAACTCTTTACTACAATGTTTGTCATAATAGAACTTCCGTCTTTCTTTATCTTCTGAAGGTGCTGTTTGATTTCTGGGGTTCCCTGTGGTTTTAGAAGCTCAGCACTAGTTGGAAGAGACGTTTTAAGTCTGCGGCCCATTAGGATTTGAGCAGGAGACAGGCCTATTCCATCCAAGGGAGTGTTTCTGTAGTTCAGTAAAGCCTTGTAGGGATTTTGTCCTTTCTTGAGGAGATTCTCAATGGTTTTCACGGCTCTTTCGACTTCACCATTTGACTGCGGATACAGAGGACTTGAGGTGGTGTGCACAAAACCATAACTCCTGCTAAAATCATTGAATGCTGAACATGCGTACTGGGGGCCGTTGTCGCTGATAAGTTCATCAGGGATACCGTACCTTGCAAATTGACTCTTCAGGTGACAGATAATATTGCTACTGGTTATGTCGTCTAGCTTGGCAACTTCTATCCATTTGGAATAGTAATCTACGCTCAGCAAGTAGTGAACACCATTGAACTCGAACAGGTCACATCCAATTTTGGAACATGGTCTGTCTGGTGGCTCGTGAATTATCATTGGCTCTCTGGAACTTGCACACTTTATCTTCAATCTGTGAGGACATTCCGGGCCAAAATAGAATGTCTCGAGCACGCCGTTTGCATTTCACAATACCTTGATGTGATTCATGGATGCGGTCTAGCATTTCCTTTCTCATACTCTGGGGAACAATGAGCTTCTGTGCTTTACATAGGAGACCATCAACTGATGAAATTTCATCTCTGTAGCACCAATATTCGCGGACATTGCCGGGTAACTCTTCCTTGTTTCCAGGCCATCCATTTAGGACTACGGATCTTAAGGCTTGCATGGTTGGATCGTCTGCAGTGGCTTTCTGGAACTCTGCATACTTCTCTGGTGAAATGGGAAGGTGCGCAGTAAGCTAAACTTGATTCACTTCAAGGTCTGGAATGAGAGTTTCTGTAGTCTCTTGCAGGTATGATATGCTCAATGCATCGGCTACAGAAAGTTCTGAACCTGGAAGATATTTGACCTTCAATTCATACCGTTGCAGTGTCAGCATCATCTTTTGCAGTCTGAGTGGTGCTTGATGCAAAGGCTTACTTAAAATGTACTGCAATGGCTTGTGGTCTGACTCTACATGCGTTGGTCTTCCATAGATAAACTGATGAAACTTCTGTGCTCCATACACAATTGCGAGGGTTTCCTTTTCAATCTGTGCATGTCGCTCTTGTGTTGGAGTGAGGGCTCTTGATACATAAGCTAGGGGTTTTCCATCTTGCACCAGGACTGCACCCAACCCTTTGGAACTACCATCAACTGATAGGGTTAATGGTTTGCTTGGATCGTAGTATCCAAGTACCGGTGTTGACGAGGCCATCTGCTTGAATTGAGTCTTTCAAAGCTTGCTTCTTGCTCTTGTTCCCAGTGCCAGGCAATGTTCTTCTCTAGCAATTCTCTAAGTGGTGCACTTACTGTAGCCATGTTGGGCATAAACTTTCCAAGATACTGAATGAATCCAAGGAATGTCTTAAGTTCCTTAGTGTTCTGAGGGGGTTTCATTTCTTGTACTGCCCTTATCTTCTCAGGATCTGGTTTTAAGCCATCTTTACTTAGGACATGACCAACATACGGGACTTCTTCTTGCCTGATTCGGCATTTCTTGGCGTTGAACTTGAGATTGACTTCTCGTGCTCGGTCTAACACTTGCTTTAGTCTATCGCATCATGCTCATCATCATCTTTTCCCCATACTAAGAGGTCATCCACTATCACTTTCACACCATCCACATCTGCATCTGACTTTATTCCAAACGGCAACCTCGTGAAGCGATATCTTCTGAACGTTGTGTTGAAAGTGCATAACTTTGAGCTTTCCTCGTCTAACTTCACCTGCCAGTACCCTGATGTGGCATCTAGAACTGAAAACACTTTGGCCTGAGGCATGCTAGCAACAACCTCCTCTATTGTTGTCATTGGAAAGTGCTCTCTTCTAATGGCTGCGTTTAAATCTCTGGTGTCTATGCAAATACGGATCTTGTTAGGTTTCACTACAGCTACCATACTGTTCACCCAGTCAGTAGGTTCCGTCTGCCTGACAATCACACCTGCTTTCTCCATACGGTCAAGTTCATCTTTAATCTTTTCTTTGAGGGACACGGGTACTTTCCTAATGGAGGATGAACTACAGGAGGAACGCTTGGATCCAACTTGATTGTGTGTTCTCCGAGAAGACACCCAAGACCTTGAAATAAATCCGGGTATTCAACAAGGATGCTTTGATCCAAGTCAGTGGGGCGCTCTGGAATGTTATGTTGCTGAAGTGAATGTATTCTAGCAAGTAGACCCATTTCTTTGCAGGTTTGCGCACTGTGTACTGAAGGTGCTTCAATCTCAATCACATGAAATTCCACATGGAACACTTTACCTTTGTATTCACAAGGCAATGTTACCACTCCTTTAGTTGGAATCTGATGACCTGAATACGACTTAAGCTTAACCAGGGTCTTCTCATAGTGGCACTCAATGTCAAGGTCTTGTATAACTTTGTCAGAAATGACATTGACTTTTGCACCATTGTCTAGTTTTGCTTTCAATTCTTAGGTCTTCGTACCACTCTCCCATATCTACTACATTAACTGAAGTGATGCATCCAACAAATAGTTCTTCATCACTATCTTCAGCTTCTTCTACATAGTGTATTCCTTTCCGAACTGTGATCTTAGATTGACAAACACTGGCAAAATGGTTCAAGTTTTGACACTTGGCACATCTTTTTCCTTGTGCAGGGCATTTTCCTTTGTCATGTTGATAACCACATCAGTAGTAAGGGGGGACCGTTTGGCAGATTTCCTGGCTTCTGATTGGTCGAGAGCAAATCAATGACGTCACAGGAACCGGAAGTGCCTGGAACCGGAAGTCACATGGTTTAGAATGGGAAACCGCTGACCAGTGTGAAAAAGGGATTGCGGGCTCATGGGAACCGGAAGTGACGTGATTTGGAAAGGGAAACCGCTGCCCAGTATGAAAAAGGGATCGTGGGCGCAGGGTGGATTAAAACCGCTGAGAAAACGCGGGCTCAAAGTCCAAAGTCCAATTGTTGGAACGGGGGTGGTCCTTGAAAAGTACACAAAATGAATAAATGACATTTTTATTGATTTGTTTTACAATAACTCCTTTGAGTGTTCCTTAATGTTCAATAGAGGGTCCCCACCATTGTTTTTGACATCGAGTTATTCTTCGCCATTGGTTGTTGTCACGGATCCATTGTTGACGTTGAGGATTTCTGTTCAAAGGTACGGCAAAGGAACTGTAGAATGGGGGTGGTGGTGGTGGCGCCAAATGTTCTCGATCACAATCGACGATTTTGTTGGGGTTTTCACTGGTAGCCATAGGGGTAGGTCTTGAAGGTGTTGTGATCAATGACTCGTTTGTCATAGACTAACTTGTACCATTTATGTTGGGGTTCAGTGAGCAATGTGTAGTTTGTTGGGTTGCGAACAATTTGATGGGAGTTGATAACCTGGATTTCCCTTGGTTTGGGAAGGGGTTTCTGGATTTCGTCCTTGACATTTTGAAGCATGACGTCATAATTCAGCTGGGTGTGTCCTTCGCTGTTGAGTCGGAAGCCTCTGACCTTGCATTCCACGTTTCCTTTATTCGTAGTATACCCATAGTTCTTGGGTCCTCCACTGACAAATTCTTGAATGTATTCATCCTTAGCTAATTCGGAGTCGAAGTCCCCAAGATAGGAACCCAAGACAGGTTGGAATTGAGTGGGTGTTTCCTCCAGGTAGATGATGGAGTCGGTGTCAAAGTAGAGGACTCTTTCCCCTAAGGCTTGCAGGGCGTCATACAATTTAAGGCGGGCGTGGCAGGTAGTGAAGCAGGCCACAAAAATGTTGAGGTTGGGTGAGCCGCGGATGTCCTCTTTTTGGTTCTGGTAGTGGATCTCCACAGTTTGTTCATTGATAACTGCGACGTGACGTACGTCCAAGGAATCATTGTCCAAGAAACAGTGGAAGGCATGAGGGTCATCGAAGGCTTGAATTTGGGTTTTGTTGAGGCGTTGTCCAAACTTGCCCCACATGGAATTGAGCATGAGCTTAGCTAGGGTACGCAGGCCCGGGTTGTATTCGATCTTGTCGTATTCTAACTGGATGCCTTCATGCAGGAAGTACTCTTCGATGTAACGTTGCTTTTCTTCTTCTGTCGTGACATCCTTAGGCCACCCACTAGCTTCTTGTTTGATTTTTAACCAGGTGTCAACATAATCGGCGAAGAGGCCCTCACAGGTCTCTTTAAAATGCCAGGCTTCATAGATGTATTGGACTTGGTACCCGAGCTCCACGGCTTTATACAGTTCTGGGGTGCACCAGGTACTGATGAGGGCTCGTTGTTCGTCGGTGTGAGGGCAATGATAAGATCTGTCCAAAAGAGGTTTGTCCATTTCTTCTTCCACACAACGGGCACAGAGGGGAAAGAGCAGTTTGTTGTCATGACGGTAAGGCAGCACGGGATGGTACAATTCACGGGGAGGCAGGATTTTGCACTGAATCAGACCAAAGTACTGGTGTATGTCCGTGTGACCTGGTTGAGAAACGATGGTGGGATGCCCTTTGGGGTAGGTGGACTTCTTGTTGACCCACGGGTACAAGGAGGTGACATCGATGTAGTGAATTTTTTGGCCAGGGGTAATATGATGGTAGAGTTTAATGGCATTGGTACGACCTCCACAGAAAGCATCCCGAGGTTCAAGAGGTTGGATAAAGTTGAGTTCCCGGACGAAGGAGTCGATCTCTGGGTGGGTGTCTCGGAGGTGGTCCCATTGACATCCCCACATTTGAATGACGTTGTACCCTTGGTCGGTAAGCTTTTGGACTTTGTCTTGGGTGACGTCATAGAGGTCCTGCATGGTTCGATCATAGTTGCGGGGATGTTTTTCGTAGCGATGGGGATAACAGGTAGGGCATCCGTGGGTGAAACAGCCTTGAAATTCGTAGACGGTGTGGGTGTCGGGGCAATAACCATCCACATGGATGTTGGTCCCGGGGATCTTATACTCGCCTTGATTTCGGACATGTTGGATGTACTGAGGCTTTGGATTGGCACTGGCCAGTAGATCGTCGGGGTTGAGATCTTGGAGGGCGCGTTGACGTAGTTGGTGATCGCACCAGGTTAACCAGTGAAGGGCTGGGAGGGAGTGGTTGATGTTGTTAGTTCTCCACCCGTTAGGACCGGTGGGTTCGCTGGCAATACTGTTGGGGATCATCCGGTTCATACGTAAATCTCGATTACAAGCGGAGGCAATGGTGACGTGATCGAAGGGATTGAAGCCTGTTAAGTCTTCAAACATGCGTTTGAAAGTCAGACATCCTTGTTTGAGGAGTCGTACATCGGAACTGCAATAGGCCAATAACTCTTGTTGAAAATGAAACACCACCCCCTGGTCGCGTTGTTGTTGATGCCAGGTTTCAAAGGCTTGTCTTCCTTCGAGTGTCATGCTCTCAGGCATGTAGTAATCGCGTGAGGGGAGGATGCCCACGTAGTTTTGATAATAATCGTGGGGCTGGTTGAACTTGTGGGGGAAATAGCCTTTGCAGAGTTCTGTCAAACCAAAGGTTTTGGGAAACGCGGAGAGGGGCATCTGGAAGAAACTCATGGAATCAATGAAGCGGATGCGGTCATGTTGGATTTGTAAGAGTTTACAGCCGTTGCGGAGTTGTTGTACGATGCGGTTTTCACTATAATATTCTTGGATGATAAAGTACCCATCGTACCCTTGAAAATTATGAGCGATGACGTTGACTTGACGGGTATCGTGGAGGGTCAAGGCATCCAGCCATTCCAGAAAGTCACGGATACAGGTGGGACCTGGGAAAGGTTTGGGTTCATCGTTGTCTTCGGTTTCGGCCACGACGAGATTGGCAATGTGTTTTCCGTGGGGTTGCATGGCTTCGATATCAAAGAAGACGTGTAAGGGAGACAGGTCTTCCTCGGCCTCGTCCTCGGAGGAGGAGGCATGGGGTTCCGCGGCGGCACCTCGTTTGGCGCCAGGACCTTTTTGACGGGTCCTCTTTCTCTTCTTCTTTTGGTCTTGAGGTTTGGGGGCTCTTTGTATAAAACAACGGTGGTCGTCGGCGTCGACGTACTGATGACAAGACGGGCAATCCACGTGCTTACAAAGGTGACGTTGAATGCGGGACAAGCCCACATTTTGTTGATAGCATTCAGCGCATCGGTGTCGTTGAGAGCACACGGAGGTCTGGAGGCCCGTGACGGGTTTGCCCGCATGGGTCTTGCTGGAATGGGCTTCGAAACACGTGGGTCCAAAAAAGTCCCGATGACACGAGTCGCAACGTTGAGTGGCTTTCAGGTGTCGGGGGTAAGCCTTTTGAAAGTCTGGACAATCTTTCTGTCGACAGGCTCCACACAACTTGGTCTTGGTGCATCGATGCTTTCCCTCCTCGTTATAGGGTTTCCAACAATCCGCACACACATAACCGGACCCGAAAAATCCCGGCAATTTGGTGATGACATCATAATGGTCTTGGTTGTGCAACAGGATCAGTTGTTTGTCAGAAAGGGGTCCAAACGTCGTGATGTGAAACGATCGCTGTGCATCGACCAACAGGATCTGGTAACCGGTGAGGGAGGGAGCTTGACTGAATTGGGTCAAGGCATCATAGCTGCAAGGACCCAAGGGTACCCGGGCTTCATTCTGGAGGTCCAGAGCGAAACGTCTCTGCAGCGGACCGTACCCCTGGCGAATGGATGCCAATTTCGGGTGCTGGTCCACGCGAGCTTTGGCGACCACGAGGGCTCTGGCACAACAGAGCTCATCATCATTTTGGATGCGGATGACCGATTTTTTGTTGGCCGTTAACATGGTCATGGTAGGATGGCCGGGTTTCCCACGACGCGGTTTGCCGGTACCTTGAGGAGCATGATGAACTTGAGTGATGGAGACTTGAAAGGAATCATCCATTTCAAATTGTTCGTTGCTGTTGAGGGCTTGGGCTAAACGTTGGAACAGCGCTTCCACCCGTTCTGTGTCTCGACGCCATTCACCGGCACGTAATCCCCACCCCTGAAAATTATTGTGCAAGCGATCGGATGCTATGGTAAAGTAGAGGCGATCTTGATCGTGGAGGTCGGGGGTGGTGGTTAACACTTGATCGACGGCTCGACGTAATCCATCTTGCAGAGCTTGGGTTATATTTTGGCCTGGAAGCAAGTTCCCCCTTTGTCGTAACTGGGTCTTGAAATGACGTTCTTGTACCCCCATGCGATCACTCTTCCGATTCACAAAAGGTTCGAGTTCAAAGTCGAAGGTAACGTGTTCAGAGGGATCCAATCCACCCCCACTTTGTTCCCATTGGTTCAAGGCCTCTTCACAAATCTCATCACTGTCCGGCATGTCTTCGGTACATAACATAGGTCCCACACAGGAAGTTGTCTCGTCTTCTGGCTCTGAATCGGACATCTCGAGGCCAAGCAGGGCCAGGACCTCGCTTCTAGCGAGGCCACTGGGCCCTGCTTCCTCTTCTTGGCGAGAGGACATGATCAGATGAACTTACTGGAGATCGGGGCTCTGTTTTTATAGAGAACCAAAATGTCACGTGGGAGGGGAAGGAGCCAATCACTAAACAGGGTACCCCCTGAGAGGGGGTGCCCTAGGGAGGGGTGGGACGAGGTGGGGGGACCCCCCTCCCCCCTCTCTAGTTAGGGTCCAGGGTGCATGACGGGAACGAATGAGAGACTATAAAACAGATCGACCCTCGAGGTGAGTCATCTCAAAATGGACGCTGGCCATGAGAAGCTATTAGAAGCCTTTGAGGAGTTTGAAGTCGATTTAGAAGTTGAACAGATCTTGGAGAGAGTGAAGAGGGAGTTGGAGGAGGAGGAGGAAAGCTTTGCGGAGTTTGCCGAAAGGTTAAAGGAACTGGAACCGGAGAAAGTCGAGGCGCAGAAACGCCGAGCCGAAGAGGCCGTTCGTTTACAAGCATATTGTTACCCTCACATGACCTGTGACTGGTACATCGAGGGGCTGGATTATTGCTGGACCAACTGGCACCACCAATTTAAGCGGCCAGCCACACCTCCCCGAGCACCGCCACCCTCTCCCGATGTCCCGCGTAAGACAGTTCCACAGCCGCCGTCACAGACCCCCCGTCAGCTACCATCAAAGCGACGACGACGACGACGATGACTCCACCAACGACTATGACCCCCACGACGACGAGGACGATGACACCGACTATGACCCCCACGACAACGAGGACGATGACTCCGACTATGACCCCCACGACAACGACGACGACGACGACGGCGAGTACGAACGGGCAGTCCTCAGGGCTAAACGAGCACGCAACATGGCCAAATGTGCACGGTACCGGGCCGAACACCGAGAGAAACTGATCGCCTCCAAAAAAAAGTACCGAGAAAACAATCGAGAGTTCATCGCGGTGTCCGGCCAGTGTTACCGGGAGAAACGTCGTAAACAACTGTTGACGGCCCGCCAGCACTACAAGGCAAGGTATCCAGAGCGCGTGGCTGAGTGTAATAGGCGTTACCGGGAAAGGAATCGAGCCAAGCTGTTGGAGAAGCAAAGGCTCTACCGAGAAAGGAATCGAGCCAAGCTGGCGGAGGCCCAAAAACGCTACCGGGAAAAGAATCTGGAACACCTCCTGGAGAAGGAGCAACAATATCGGGAGACCCATCGAGAGGTGTTGATGGAGAAAGAGAGGTGTCGTCGAGCCCGCCTGCGGGAGAAAAAGAGCACTCGAGCCCGCCTGCTGGAGAAAAAGAGAACTCGAGAGAAAATGGAGGCTTTAGGATCTTTGACATTAACCATCCCCCTGACGGATTATTTGAAATCCGTTCCTGTGACGCAGGAATCTGCGGATACAAACGGACCGCCCACGGACTCTCATACTCTCATTGATTTGGATTCGGGGGGCGATACAAACGGACCGCCCACGGACTCTTATACTCTCTTTGATTTGGATTCGGGGGGCGTGCAAGTTGCGGACTCCCCTGATTGGGAGAATGTTTCGTATTTGCAGGAGTTATTGAAAGACATGTCACCCGAGGATTGGCAGCAGGTCATGAACAATGTCGAGACTTTTGATCTGGAGGCATTGGTGCCCCCTGAAGACCTCGTTCATGACATGTCATCCGACGAGGGGGTGGATTTATTGTTTGATTTCATGTCTTAACCCCCTCGTCTCTGGCAGAACATCCGTGTCAGTATTTGTGAGAGAACAAATGAACTTGACAACTCATCAATCAAAATGACACAAGTGACATTGTTTTTTATTTTTATCTGGATTGTCTACATCACAATGGGTTCTGTCTCGCCAATCCTGCTTGAGACACGAACTACAGAAGACTGCAGAATAACAATGTAACATTTTTTGACTCAACATGTTAATTAAATGTTTACAATTTCAAACGTTTCTTGGCTTGCATGATTTTCTTGACCACCCGTTCCGTCTTGTTTTTCTTGCCGGGTAATCGATCAATGGCTTGGATCATCTTGGTATCGGCTTTCCATTTATCTTGCAAATTCTTAGCACGGCTGTAATCAATGTCGTGTTGCTTAGCAATTTGGTCCAAACGATTGATCCCGGGATCCCCCCGTTTGAGACGTTTAGCCAAATGGGTGCCAGGGCCCATGTATTGATACCCAGGCCAATGAAATTCCTTCCCCGTCTTAGCAATCCATTTTTGGACATCCAAGGCCCCTCCTCGTTGGGTGCGTCCCCTTCTCCTCCTCTTAGCGGGCATGTTTATTCACTGTCGTATTGCAAACGTCTCCGTCGGGGTTGTTTGGTTTTGGTCCAATCTTCCCAACCGGGTAAGGGTTTCAATCGTTGCACTTCCCGGGAAACGCCTTTGCCTTTGCCTTTGCCTTTGCCTTTGCCTTTACCACTTTCGGCTAACTTTTTTTCCAAAGCCTTGCGCTGTTCTCGAATGACTTCTAAACGCGATCGGCTATCCCCTCGACTGGTAGAAGGTCTCTCTTCTCCTCGACTGGTAGAAGGTCTCGGTTCTCTCGCGCCTTCCCTGGTAGCAGGGGTAATGGTGGGTTTGGGAGCCGACGGACCTCCTTTTATCATGCGCTTCAACCATTGTTCCACAGGTCCCGTCACCAAATCCCCTGCTTCTTCTTCTTCTTCGCCTGGTGGACCACCCGGGGCACCCGGGGCACCAACCCCCACCCCACCAGGAAATTGACGAATGCGTTTGGTTAACTTGATTAATTCTTGACTCAACGGTTTGGTTTGAGCATTCACCAGGGCGGGAGGTAATTGGGGATTGGCTAACAACACATGTTTTTTGGCGGCGAGCGTCGCGGCTTTGTTCAACAAGGCATTTTCGGTGAGTTCTCCTTTGTAATATTGAATGAGTTGTTCCAAGTCCTTTTGGGGAATCATGTACACTTCGTCCATGTTCGTTGACTACAGTCGGAGCAAAGTTCCCCGTCTTCCTGGTCACGGCAACTCTTACAAAGACGGGCCCTCAAGATGTGTTGGTACTCTCGATACAACAGGTGATATTTATGCTTCCAATAATGACACTCGTCTTTCCACTGGTCGGTGGTCCGATTGGCCTCTTGTAATAGAGTCATCCACGTAGGGAGGGTTAACGAAGACATTGACATAGCACCTCGTGAAGTCCTTGAAACAATCCGCTTCCTTTTTGTCGGACTAACCACTGACGACGTTTTTTGACGGAATGTCGACGACGTCCCAAATCACGTAGTACCTTTTTATAGGGTTGAAGTTTAGCCAGCATGGGTGGGGTGACAGGAATCTTGTTTTTTAAAAAGTTCAACACCAGTTCACTCACAGCATTGATTTGATCGGCATTGGCATGTTGTAACAATTCTTGACGTTTGGAAGCATTGGCTTCTTGTAACATGGACCGTAAAAACGGGAATTGACGTCGAAGACGTTGCATCCTTTATCGATGACGACGACGATACCGTTGATTGGCTTTTTGAATCGTGCGTTTTATACGTTTATCCGTTTCCAAGGCCGCAGCTTTCCCCAATCCTACCATAGCGGGCACCAATAGATTTAAAAACCCGCCTCGTTGACGACGGCGTCGTCTTCTCCTCCTCACCATGGTCGCCCCGTCAATAGACGTTGAAGGGCTTTGTCTTGTTTGATGAGGTCTCGCGTCTCTTTATAGCCTTGACGGGTATTGCGTTTGAAATCGGACCACCAACCCCCACCTCGTTGTCGTCGGACATGTTGTACATTATCGGTAATGCCTTTCAAGGCTTGTCCGCCTAATTTGCCTAAAGCCAGTCCAAACCCAGGGGCGGGACCTGATAGAAACATACTCATGCCATGGGCAATTTTATCCACCAAACGGGGTTTGCGATGCATTAAAGCCCCTCCTCGTTGTTTCCTTTTTCGGCGTCGTCGTCGTCGTTGGACGGCCATGGTTCTAAGAGTGTGGGACTAGGAGGGAGCGGCTTTTTATGGATCCAATACTCTTTAGGTCTCAAGGGACGAGGACATCCATCTACATAGCATAGGCCTTCCAAGGGTTGGTACACAAAATGACCATGGTAATCTTGGAGACATCGTTTGGGTAACGGAGGGGTGAAATCCACAATGGTATCATCCAAGGTTTGCATCTTGATTAAAAATCGTTCCAGATCCTCCAAGGGAATACCCCGCACATGGGTTTTCAATTCGGTCAAGGCTTTGGCATAGGTGGTAAACGCAAACCGACTCATGGTCACTTTAAATCGGTATTGTTTAAAATCATTCCATCCTTTGACCACGGTGCTCACCGCCGCCAAACAGGCTACCAATGTACTGTTTTCCAAAAGGGGCCCCGCAATCATACCGGCAGCCATCAGGAGTAAGGCCATGCCATTGAACAAGGCATTGATACACCTGTAATGATTCAACATTTTTCGATAACACCACCATTGTTGATGATAAAAGGCATACAAGGAATCCATGCGTTGTAATAATTCCGGGGGGAAGGGAAGACCATGCTGTTTGGATCCATTCAATAACGACACGACGGTTTTCATCTTTACGGCGAAACACGGGACGACGAGGTTTGTACGCTCGGTGCTCCTCCCTGTTTATAACTGGTAACAATGCTATTGGTCATGGTGACATTAGCAATTTCACGTCCTTGGGCCAACTGTTCTTGATCTTGTAACAGCATGCGTAAACGTCGTTGTAAATCCGCTTGACGCAAGGTACGAGGCTGTCTACCAGAACTCCCAGATGTCCAAGATCCTCGAGGGGTGGCTGGATTGGAGGCAGGTGTCAAAGGGGAAGTGGGGGTATTTCGTCGTCGTCCTCGTATTCGAAACGGTCGTCGTCCACGACGACCCCCACCACCACCACCACCACCACCACCACCACCACCTCCACCACCACCACCACCACCACCACCTCCACCAGCACCACCAGCACCACCAGCACCTCCACCACCACCACCACCACCTCCACCACCACCACCACCACCAGCACCACGTCCACCACCACCACGTCCACCACCACGTCCACCACCACCACGTCCACTACGTCCACCACGTCCACCACCACGCCCATTACCCCCAGCACCCGCTGCTGTTCGAGCACCCGCTGCTGTTCGAGTACCCGCTGCCAAGGGTACGCTTGGAGGAGTCGCAGGGGTTAGAGCACCAGAAGATGGTTGATTTCCTGGACTTCCTACCCCGGCTGGGGAAGAGGCCTGCACAGGGGGCACACCATCTACACCGACAGGGGGGATGGATTGCATAAACCGATAGAGGGGTTCGTCGCCTATTTCCTCCTGGGCGACGTCGAGAAGGCCTTGGTCTCCCGACCAAAATAAATCTTGCCAGGCCCTTGGGGACATTTGATTGCCGCTGGTCGCCCCCACCCCCGCAGGGGACACGGTATCGTACGATTGCGGAGGTTGACGGTCATCATCGTCATCGGCCATGGTCGCTCTTTTTCCTGTTCAAATGGGGTGTCGTGCCTTTATAGTCGTTTTTGATAGGTGCGAGTCCATCCTTCGTCTTTTAACAGGTGACTCAACACCCGTTGTTGATCGGACGAGGCGGGATGTAAATCCAAGACCAAATACCCATACGGTCGTGTGGTGGCTTGATGAAATGTCTCCAACGTGTCTTTCCAAGTGGTCGGAAACGATTGAAGCATGACATTGCGTACCCCTAATTGATCTCGGGGGTTCTTGAACGCCACAATGTAATGGGCATTGCGGGATATACTTTTCGCATAGCGACCCACGGGAAACATGTCTTGGCACAAGTAGAGCACCGTCACCCCTTGATGATGCGAATGTTTGGTGAATAAATCCAACACGCGTTTATCGTGGATCCCTTCATCCATTAAATCATCCAAGACCAGGACCCCCTGTCCTTCAGGAAACCATTGCACTAAGGCCTCATGATCGGGAATCCCTTCGTGAAACACCACCCCTTGATCTTGCATGCCTCGAAATCGATCTTGCCAGGCCCCATAACAATAATGCATTTGAGTCGGTGGGGTTTCAAACAACTCCGGGTTGTCTACCAAGAGTTTTTCCGTAAACGCGGTTTTCCCACATCCCGAAGGACCCACCACCAAGATAGAGGAAGGCGTATGAAAACGAAACGGTTTCCCCGTTTGCATGATGATAATACCCTTAGAAAAAAAAAAGGCACCTTTTTATTGGAATCGGTGGGACTCGAACCCACGCACGACCCTCCTCATGTATCCGAAGGGGGATCCAAAGGCTCTACCCACTGAGCTACGACTCCGACACCAGTTTTTTCCAACAAATTTTATTTAAGCATTACATTGATGATACGGCTGACAACACAGTTGATACCATCTGGCTTCTTGGCCTACAATCAATTGTTGAAGGCGTTGACCGGCTTGATGGTCATTACTAACATAATCATGATCCGAAAACTCATTTAAAAACGCTTGCAAGGTCCGTCCACGGGCTTTGGCTTTCAAGTACAACAAGGCGTAATCACCACAACTCTTGCTTGTAATGGCTTGGAGGGACTTGCCATTGGTCACTACATACTTCCAATGTTGGACAATCCAATCTCGTAACGGGGTCGCTTGCACGTACGTATCCAATGGCAAAGCATAACTGTCCAGGACTTCACACACCTTTCCATCCGTCCACAACGCTAACCAATGTTGTCCCGGTTGATCGTGTGGGTCGGTGTTCACAATGTACCCTTGGGGTTGGGTCTTGACAGGAGTCTTGGGTAAACGATCACAGGCCACCGTCCCGTAAAAGACCGGGTTCAATTGGGGGTCGTCTCGGGCTAAATAATCCAACTGTACATTATTCAAGGCCACATGTTCCATCAGTGCTGGTAAATGTTATACAACACGGCTCCGTTCCTGTCAATCTCCAGCAAATTCTCAAATTCTCCATACACGAGTACGGTTATATTGACACCGGGGGCAGCTCCAAATTCCAACACCAGTTGTAAATCGCCTGTTTGCTTGGGGTTGAGGTTTTGACTGTCAGCACATCCATTGGCCACATTGTCAAACATGAACAAGGTACAATTTTTAGCTTGGCCCCAATCTTCTAGTTCTACCATGTTGCCTTTCTTTTTACACCAGGCACCACTGGCTTGCAGAAAACGGAAGTAGCCTAGATTATCTCGGGTGCCATTGTTGTGCACTAACTGGAGGGTTTCATAAGGGTATTCTTCTCCTCTGACAATCTGTTTAATGGAACTCAGACCAAATTTCTGGAAACAGAACGGATCTCGGGTCACATCTCCATTGAAGGCGCGGCTGTCCAGTAACCCCACAATCAATCGGTCAGGTATTCTGTTTTGAAACAGGTTGGGGATATCAAAGCGGACCAGGTTGTTTTGCATGCTGAAAGTCCGGATTTCACTGCGGACGGTCGGGTAAGCCGCCACTTGGCCTTCATTGTGTCTTTTGCTAGAGATACTCTGGTAGATGGCGTCATTCAAACGCAGTTGACAGAGATGAAACCGTAGTTTGACATCGCCTTCTAGTAATCGGCCAGCTAGACCCACTCCATTCAAAAACAAGCTGGGGCTGTTGAAATGAAATTTCATCTTGATTTCAATACCAGGCACCAACAGTTTGCCGGTATGAAAGACTTCCAAGTGCGGGGTAAACACTAGACTGTGGGTGGCACCTCCAGCATACTTGGCCACTTCAGCTACCATGGCGGCCAAGGCTGCTTTGTGATGGGCGGGGAGATCCCGGTAGTCATTATGTGGTGCTGCACTGTTGGTATTGTTGGCAGTCCATCGGGGTGGGAAATCCACTTGATTGTACCAGCCTTGGGGTCCTAACACGGTCTTGCCATCTTCTCGATCATAATTCAGCAAGGTTTCCAGGTAAGCTTTGTAATGATACGTGTCGGATTGTGGACTGATCAACGTGCCATTCAACTGTAAGTCAATTTGTTTGATGATGGAATGGGCCAAATTGTTGACGGGCCACAATTTCTCCGCGGCGTCCAAGTTCCCGTTATCGTCCTTTTTCAAACTTAATTCCATGGTAAAGTAACTGCGTCCCAAATCCACAAAATCGTCCAACCCTGGAATGATGAATTCCATGGGATTGATACCCGTGGTGGTGGGTTGGATGGTGACCATGCGATAGGCATTGATGCTAATGTCGGTCGGTGGCACCTTGAAAATCCGTAAGGCAGGGTTGGCGGTCCCTTCGGAACGCGGATGCGCTGGGGCAGCTTCGGTCATTTTAGCGGCGTCGTCGTCGAGTGGTACCCCGTCGTTGTCGTGAGGGGTTTTTATAGCGTCGTCGGGCTAAACGTTGTCTCAAATCAAACCCGGGGACTCTCATCACCTCGGGACTTAACCATCCACCACGTTGTCGTCGTCGCATGAGTTTCCAAAAAGGATACAGTCCACCCCATTGAGACAACCCTCGATTACTACGAATCCGTCGAGGTCGTGAATGCACGGGTTCCATTAGACTCCCAAAATATCACGGGCACGTTTGGTTTGTTTGGGAAATAAGGCAGTGGCTACACGCACGGCGTCTTTCACGTTCTTATGACTCAACGCTTTCTTGGCTTGTTTGGTGATTTCTTTTTTAAGGACGTCTTCGGCTTTGCGTTTGATACCTCGTGTCAAACCCGTTTCCAAGCCTCTCTTGATATTACTAGGCAATTTTAAAGGATTTCGCGTCCTTATAAGACCTTGCAACCCCCCACGCATCAGATCCGTCATCACTCCTTTGCCTTGTTGATCATACCACTCGTCGGTTCGAAATCGTGTCAAACTTCCCCCACGCATGGTGTCTTCTTCTTCACCAGGGATAAACGTTTTTGTTTGGGCTTTATGGGCCTCCCCTTTTTATACCGTCATCGTCGTTTTTTCCGAAAAGCGGCTTCCAACCCTTTTTTAGCCCCGTAACTCGCGGCACCACTTGCAGCACCCAACGCCACAGCTTTTCCTCCAGCAATCAAGGCTGGAATGAGGGCGGCCAGGGGCAAGAGACCCCCTCGTTGCCTTCTTCGTCTCCTTCGACGCACTCTTGTCTTGGGCATCTTTGTTTGTTTTTCACAACCCTTGTTTTCTTTTTATACTCACATGACGTTGCACGTAAACGATTCCCCCGCCCACCGTTTGCGTTTCCCACTTCGCATTTCTTCCATACGTTTCTTCGTTGATCTTAGGTAATTCTTTTTGGCTAACTTTTCTACCCCTTTGGTGATGGACCAAGCGGCCTTAGGAATCCCGGCAATCACCGCGTTGACCCCTTCCCCCGCTTGTGGACGCTGTGGTCGGCGTCGTCGTCGTCGTCGTCGTTTCGGAGGCATGATTGATTTGGGTTCCCTTCTCGTCTCTCTTTTTTATGTCTTTTTGAAGTGTAACGTGACAATGGTATGACCTTCACCAAACTTGACCAAGTCTCCTCCGGCACCAATCGTTTCAGCCACTTGAACGTGAATCATTTCCACCACTTCGTTACGAAGAGACATGTAATGAATGTGCAACGGTTCAAAATACAGGGTGCCACGTGCTTCTCGCTTGTACTGGATTTCACGCAACAAATCAGTCACGCGATTGCCTACCATCATACTGCCTGCCACGTCGGAGTACACGTGCAACGATCGTGTGGGTTCCCCCACCACGGCACGAAACGCTACATTCAAGTTGGTGAAACGCCAACCACAACTCATACTCAATTCCATATAGTCTTCCACTCGACTGGTGGTCCAAAACACCGGGTTCCCATCCTTATCGGTGATATCCTTCCAATCGCTGTTCTTGGTGATGTCGGGGATTTGATCCCCCATGAAGTCTTGCTGTAAGTTCGGCCCCAAAATCCATCCGCTGGTGATTTTACGTAACCATCCCATCTTGGCAGCTAACTTGGTATGAACGGCAAAGGAGGGCGTGCGAACGGAACCATCATGAGAGACGTTCGTGTTGTCAATGAGCAGATCCTCCCCTTCCCAACGAAACTTGACGTACGTGTGTTTGCCTTGATCATCCAAAAACGTACCCCCTTGGATAACCGATTCCCGTCGTTTCTGTTCCACATGAGTAATGGCGGCTTTCATAAAACTCACCCCGTCCACCACCCAATCCCAGTCTTTAATATCATCAATTTTGGTCACGGCCGCTCCGTATTTGTTATAGGTACCACCGCTTTGACTGGGTGCTTTCAGGTGCCATTTGATGCCTAAGACGTGTTGTCCTTTCATCACCAACTGATACAAATTGACGCGCGCATCCGGTAAGGAAATGGCGCTCAACCCCACTTGCCATCCACCCCCTGTGAGCTGTAACGGTTGAGGTAAACGAATCTTGAAGGAATTGGCTTGGTTGTTGGGAAATTCACGTCGGTTGGCATGACTCGGTAACGTCACGTAGAACGACATGTTGTCTTTCTTCTTCACACCACCACTTCCCTTTTAAAGTGGAGGGTCAGGAGGGCATGGCCTTCACCAAATTTCACCAGATCCCCATTGGTTTCGGCCATCTGGGTTTCGACGATTTCCACCACTTCATTGCGTACTGGGATATATTGAATATGTCGAGGTTCAAAGTGGGTGGTGTTTTGAGGCTGGTACTTGATTTCTCGTAAGAGATCGGTGATGCGACCCCCTACCATGCTGCTGGTGCCTACATCACAATACACGTGCAAAGGACGCGTGGAGGGAAATTCCAACGAGGGACGAAAGGTCTGGTTCACATTCACAAACCGCCAAGGACACGATAGACTCAATTTCAGATAATCCCCCTCCACTTTCCAAAAGATGGGGTTGTTGGCGGCATCGCGGATATCCGTCGGGGTAGGAATGGTGGAAATGCCTTGAAATTCTTGCAAGAGATTCGGACCCAATCGATACTGGCCGGGGGACACTTGTTCAATCCATCCCATTCTCAGGGCCAAGGATCTGCCCCATGACACGTGCGCTACTTGTCGTGTGTAATCCACATTGGTGGTATTCAATAACAAATCCCCTTCGGAGGTCCATTCAAACGTCGGGTATAATTTGACGCCATTGTCCTCGGTCCATTTGTTTTTGGGTTCGGTTTGTTTGGCACGGCTTTGCTCGTAACGGTACACCAATTGATGAAAAAAGTGCGATCCCGTCGAGGAGGCCAATTCCTTTCTCATATCTCGCCCGTAGACAGTGAGTTCCCGACGTTGATGCCACCATCGATCGTTGCCTTGATCGTCTTGGGCATACACCCGTTCGTGCCATCGTACGTACAACAGAGGATGGGAATCACCCACGCCTCCTTCTTCCGCTACCACCGGAATGGTGGGTAAGGATAAACTCACCATACCCACCATCCATCCTCGTCCCACAAATCGGATGGGTTTAGGCAATCGGTTTCTGAAATGATGACTCTTGTTCCCAGGAAACTCTTTGGTACTCGCATGACTCATCAACGTCACGTAAAACGAAGAGTTGGGCACCAACGTCATTGTTTTTTAGCGGCGTCGTCGTCGTTTGCGGGGTCGAAGGGATGTCACGTCTCCACGAGCAATCCAGCTATTGTACTTGTCGGGCCACCCTTTCCACTTGACCAACCAACGACCTTTTTGTCGCTTAAGTACCTTCTCGATCCGAAACACCTCGGATACATGGACTTTTTGTAAATCCTCTTCATAAAACGTACCTTGGACGGGGGTCTCATCCCATTCGCGAATCTTATACGTGGGGACAGGGCCAGGGATCACACGATGCACCACAAACACTTCTTCGGTCCAACCGGGTAAATACCCTTTTTCAAAGGTACGATGAATCGTATTGAGACGGACATGATCCCCCACCTTCAATTGGGGTTTTTTGTAGCCTTTCAATCGTTTGGCATACAATCGTTTCCACACGGCTTCTTCGTTGTCCCACGTCACGTTTTCGGGGGGCATACCAATACTTCGATGACGGGTGGCATTATACCCCTGCACCAACTCGGGTAAGACATTGTCAAATTTCAACGTGTTGGCCGCGGTCAAATAACGGTACAACCGTTCTTTCAAGGTGCGGTTAAATCGTTCCACCACACTGGCTTTGGCATCCCCTTCGGTCGAAAAATGATGGATGTCTTGCTCGTCCACCCATCGTTGAAAGGTCCGATTATAAAATTCTTTCCCTCGATCCGTTTGCAATCGATTCGGGTGACGCCCTCCTTGTCTCACAATCTTCTCAAAGGCTTTCATGAGGGCCACCCCGGTTTTGGTTTTCAACGGTTCGACCCACGCGTACTTGGACAACACATCCACCACGGTCAACAAGTAGCGTATACCCCGATTATGTTTGGCCAAACGTTGTACTTCCACTAAATCCGCGGCCCATTGATCATCCAACCCCCCTACGATCACGGGTAAGGTAGCAAAACGACGACGTCGGGGTTTATGCAAGGTGTAACCCACATCCTGTTCCAACACCTGTTGGGCTTTTTTCAAAGGGAGACCCTGGGCTTTAGCAAATCGTTGCACCCCACCTAAACTCCCCGGGGCACCAGGATCATGGTAACGCTTCAACCATTGTTGCGAGACATTGGCCTTCTTCTTCGTTGACGAAACCTTGGTTTTCTTCTTCAACCATGAGGACGACGAACTCCAGCGTGGGGTTCTCTTTCGAGGGGCCATACGTTCTGGCATTCACCCCATAAGGTCGATATGGTAGGGACCGTGTGGGGATGCGCCTTTTGAATGATTCGATACCATCGCCATGCCTCTGGGTGAGCTTTTAACCATAAGACAAACACCACCCATCGATATAGGTTGCGGTCCACATGGGTTTCTTCAAACAGGTGGAGAGGATGCGTGTCCTCGGGACAAGGGGGTATGGGGATTTGGGTGCCGGGTTGATGATCATATAAGACTTGACAAAGGGTTTGATGACATTGCCATTGCCCCAGGGACAAGATAGACTCCCACGCATCACACACAGACTCCATGGTGACATTGATAAAACATTTTATTCGTTCTCTCATTTTAAAAGAGACCTAGACGGCCATAACTGACGGTCTCTAGACCTTTCTGCCAGTTCTCCACACTGTCACTGTACTTGGGGGGTGGTGGAGCTGGGGCTACCATCATTTCTTGACGGTTCTTGAGCTCTTGAATTTCTCGTAACAATTGTTTCTCATAGTCTGTCAGGGGTCGTTCTCGTTCCACGTCCTCTTTCCTTCTGACTGGAGGACCAGGGATGTCATAGCCCCTCTTGGGATATCCTTGAGCATCACGGGTGGGTGGTTCAGCTTGTTGGTCGGCTTTTTTGGGAGGGTTGTCATGAAACCACGTCCAGTACTTGGGACCCAAGGGTTGATCGGCCCATCGGAAGAAGCCACACGTTTTCTTAGAACAAGTCAGAAACAAGCGATCGGGGTTCTGAGTCGAATGACTCTGTTGAAGCGTGGCGGGTTCACGGCAAAAGCATTGTAAACCACCCCACATGTCCAACACTTCTACATGAGGTTGACTATACACGGCTTTCATATACTCCAGAACTTGATCTTGACCACAAAACAGCAAACACGGTTGCATGGGACATTTCACATACTTCCATCCCTTTTGAGATTCTCGGGCCTCCAAACGCACCTCATGGTAAGGACATACCATAGTGTCCACTGAACTGGGAGGATCATACACGGTCGTCAAGGTGAATTGAGGTGATGGGGGTGATTGCTCCACCATGTCATTTAATTCTTTCATCATATCTTCCACAGCAGCTCGGGTGTCTTCCACCACGTCGCACACCACAGGATCACAGTCCACGGGCGTCATATGTTGAATGCTCTTCTTCTTCTTCTTCCCCTCTGGGGGATGGGTTGATTTTCTCTTCCGATCGGTGGACATCGTACTCAAAGGTGGATGTCACCCCTACCGACCATGCCTTTTTATACCTTAGACCCTTGACTGTCATTGGTCAGCTTCTCCTATCCATATAAGGACTTGTGATCTTCCCATTGGTCAGCTTGTTCAATCCAAATAAGGTCCTCTTGTCTTCCCATTGGTCAACTGCCCCTATTTAAGACGGTCCCTTGGTCACTAGATCTTCATTCTCAAAAGCCATGCCCCCTGACATGATGATCGGAGAACAAGATCTCGGTGCCTTGGAACTGCAAGTGGGTCATGGCCATGTGGTCTATACAGGGGGAGCCAAAGGTACGGATGCCCTCGTGGAAGAACAGGCCAAACACTTTGGGATGCAACTAGAAGTCCTGGTCCCCCCGAACCATCCTCGATCCACTTTCATCACCCCTTCTACGGTGGAAGTCCTGATGCTGGCCAACCCCCATCTTCACCAGGCAGCGGAGAAACTAGGCAAAAAAATGCCCAGTCATTTTTACACCCTGCAATTGCTGCAACGCAATTATCAATTGGCCAAAAAAGCCCATACCATCTATGCCTTTGGCATCTTGGAACCGGATCATAAACGCGTGAAAGGAGGCACTGGTTGGACCGTGCAATTGGCTATGGATCAAGGCAAACCCGTCTACCTGTTTGACATCCCCAGTCAATCATGGTACCGCTCGGACCATTACTACCAAGTCAATGAGAATGCCGCCACCCTGGTCACTGGCAGTCAATTTGTCCCTTGGGGACCTAAAAAGCCCACCCTACATCAAAGCAGTGCTATTGTGGGATCCCGGGATGTGGACGAGAAAACCCGAGCCGAAATTCAAGCCTTGTTCAACCGCACCTTCTGTCTACCCGAGAACATTGATCAATTACGTATGGAACTGGAAGACTTTCATTTGTAATGTTTTTTAGTTTTTACTTTTGGAATTGTACATAGCTTTTCTTTTTTAATTTTTTTACTTTTTATTTTTTTCCAATTGTACATAGCCATTTTTATTTTTTCAAATTGTAGATTTTTCAATTTGTACATAGGAACGCCCCACCCGCGTGGCAAAAGAATACAGACAACCATTTGTAACATCAACTCTTTTTAATTAAAATTTTAAAAAACTGACAACACTGAGTTTGCACGTGGATCATAAATAAATGTCTCTTGACTCACAGCTGCCTTGACTCACAATAAAAAAATGTTTAAGGAAATAAAATACGCCGCACGTGGTCCCGAATCTCCTCTCTCCTCTCTTGCTCCTCCCTCCGCCGCTCCTCTCGCTCCCGCTCCATCTCCCCGAAATACAACTTGATCCTTTGCCATGGGCGGGCCGCATGTACACGTGGCAGGTACAACTCCAGTTCATTGTCGACCTCTTTAAATTGTTCTAAGGTCATCGGCCAGCGACATTCAAAATTCGACCGAATGCGGTGCTGGTCCACCCATGGGATGATTTTGTTGACCAGGGCTCCCAGCAACGCTTCCGTGATCTGTGGATGGGGCCGGCCCTCCCGATCACCATTCTCAGTCCAGACCACACACCGCAAAAACAATTCAAAAAAGGCGACCACGCGCTGACGGGTGAGGGGGCGCCAGGTTTCCTGTCGTCTCTCCCTCATCAGTCTGGTCTGCCGATCCACCGCCGTTCGCTCTGGCCCCGCTCTCCTTCTCAAGTACTCTGGCCCACCCCCATTCACTGCACTGGCTAAAGAGCCCAAGGGCGTTCTTGTTTCTGACATTTTTCACTTCACCAACTGACATAAGTCGTAAAGACTGAACTCAAAGCTAGGAGTGACGTCCTGGGGCCTCGCTTGACTTATATACCCTAATTCGCGCAATGCACCATGGTCTATCTAAGGAGGGGGGAGGGGGGTCCCCCACCTCTTCCCCTCTCAAAGCATGATGGGTCTTTTCTCTCATTGGCCTATTCCCTCCCACGTGACCCTTTTGGTTCTCTATAAAAAACCCCCTGTCCCATTCCATCTTTCACACTCAATGGATGATCCAGTCCTCAGTCCAGAAGCCCAACAAGTGATTGATCGTCTACGAGCCTTGTTGTCTCGACTCGAAAAAGACTTGGAACAGATCCGCTTCAAAGCTTCTTATTTTGAACTGCTTCGTCTTCACAGTCAAAAACATCTCAGTCGGAACGAATTGGCTTTATTAACTTTGAAAAACTTCTACCGGTGGTGAATGGGAGACAAACCCGACAAGGGTCCTAGCAAGGTCAGCCCTCAAGCCCTGCACATCATTGAACGTTTGGGAGAGATCCGAAAACAAATCAAGCACCTGGTTCAACCTTTACGTTACAAGATCACTTTTCAAGAACTGTGCCAACTCCGAAAAGAAGGGATCATCACCACCGTCGAGTTTCAACTCTTGATCAATCCACTCTTTGATCCTTTCGTCGATCCTTTTGATCAAACCACTCTTTGATCCTTTCGCCGATCCTTTCGCCTGATGGCTCAACCCCCACCATGTGTGATTTGTTTGACACCTCTCGCCAATTATACCACGTTGAGGTGCTGTGGTATTCCTTGTCATGTCGCCTGTGCCAAGCAACAGAACCATCAGCCCCGCCTATGCTCTACCTGCCACGTTCCTCTTGTCGTCCAGGAAGTCCTCCATGAAGACTGGAAAGAAGACCCGGAGTTTATGCAGCATGTCAAGGACGATTGGAAAAACAATCCTATCTGGTATGGCATTTGCTATGAGAACAACCACGCCCTCCAAGGATTCTGGGGAGAACTGCGCGATCCCTATGAGCCTCACCGCAAAACCCTCTACTTTCTGGGTCACACCAAAAGCCTAGCCATTGGACGGATGAAAACCTGTATCAGCTTCGCGTAAAAAAGGACACCCCCCCCATGTTTGGCTTTTTTTTTCTACTTGTTGTCAATACCAAGGATCAATAAAAGATGTTGCATGACACTTTGTTGTGATCTTTATTCATTCTCTACATAAATCGTTGACTTTTTCTGGACAGTTCAAGGGTAATGATAGTTCTCCCTTGTTTGAAAGGAGCCGGTTGTCCATCAGCTGTTTGAATATCCATGGCAATGCTGTCAAAGATGGTTTTGCCAAGAGGAAAATACATCCGTTGCGTCGTATCAAATTGATGATCGGTATTGCCGGCATCCAAGGTACGTAAAAATCCTTTCTCTTGATTTCCCACAATGCTCTGGGACACCAGATCCGTGTAAATCATTAATTGTTGTTGTCCTTGTTGCGGTTTGACCGTTTGCGTACTGGGAAAGACTTGTCGACTGAGATTCGGGCCCAAGAACAAATAATAATTGAAATCGGGGTGGGTAAAGCTGACGGACACATGACCAAACGGTGGATATTTGTTGGCAGGACCTTTCGTTACTTCCCATTTATGGCGATCGTTGTAATCCACGATATTTTTGACCAGATAATTTTTTTCTTGGACCACGCGTTCACTTGGTGTGCCATCTTTCACAAGGCCCATCAAGCCAGCGAATTTCCATTCCATTTCAAATTGCATGTTGGCTGGTATGAGTACATACAACGAATCTAATTCGGGGGCAATGCTTGTATTGGTGATTTTCACGTAAGGTTGAGCCAGATTGAGAGCCGCGAGTTGTTGTCGTTTCGCTTGATCGTCCACGTCCATTTTAGTTATATTCATCATGACGTCCATGTGTTGTTTTTCCATTTCGTACGCAATGGCAATCCATGCTTCTTTCAAATTGGTGTAATACCCTGGGGGTAAATGGATTTGTTTCGTCACTTGAATCGGAGCCGTTCCCTCAGCACGTTTTGGTATGTATCTCACATCTGTTTTCAACCAATGTTTTTGACTATCTTCTTGCGTCCAATTCTGTTTGGTTTGATCTCCCCATTGTTGATTAAACCCCGGGTGGGAAATATGAACTAGGGCTGCTTCCCAATCATCTTCTACCAAATAATAGGAACGAGGAAGTCGAGCCGTAAATTTTTGTCCCGTGCCTTGTGCTTGATCACTGATCAGGGTGATGTAAAAACTCATGGTCACTACCTAACCCTAGGGTTTACCCTTTTATACCCACCCCCGTTCCAACAATTGGACTTTGGACTTTGAGCCCGCGTTTTCTCAGCGGTTTTAATCCACCCTGCGCCCACGATCCCTTTTTCATACTGGGCAGCGGTTTCCCTTTCCAAATCACGTCACTTCCGGTTCCCATGAGCCCGCAATCCCTTTTTCACACTGGTCAGCGGTTTCCCATTCTAAACCATGTGACTTCCGGTTCCAGGCACTTCCGGTTCCTGTGACGTCATTGATTTGCTCTCGACCAATCAGAAGCCAGGAAATCTGCCAAACGGTCCCCCCTTACTACTCACATCTACTACAATCTTTGCTTGTGAATTTCTCTCTGCCAGACTTTGTTTTCTTATGGCCTTTTTGTTTCTTCTGATTTACACTGTTAATGCTAGGATTCTCAGTTGTCATGGTTTTCAATTGTGCTTTAGACATCTCGTCAGTTCTAGCAATGTCAATTGCTTTTTCTAGAGTAAGGTCTGAACCTTCCTGAATAAGCTTTTCTCTTGTTTTGGTAGCATGGCACCCAATAACCACTCTATCTCGAACCATTTCATCAGGGTCTGCATAACCACAGTCTTTGACTAGTAACTTCAAATCAGTGAGAAATTGTTCAAATGACTCACCCTCTTGTTGAACCTTCTGGTGGAATTTGTACCTTGCAAACACTTTGTTTGATTTGGGCTTCACATACGCTTCGTACTTTGTATAATACGTGTCGAGTTTCTTCGCTTCTTCTGCAGTGAGTTCCCACGTATTGTATATGTCACTACCGTCTCCAATCCAAATCATCAGGTAATTGCATTTTTCTTCTTCACTTTTCCGCTTAAGAGGTCCTCCAAACGTGAACTCGCAGTGTTGCCTGAATGCTTTCCACGCGGTCGGCAAATCTCTGCTCGTCCAATCCATCTTTGGAGTGCTGCCTGCAGAATTTCCATCCATTTCGTCGCTTTCGTCCTTCGATATGTAGAGCGAATCTTTACTGAAGCTCGGGGGCTTTCTTTGCGGCGGTATTTCCTTTACTTACTGACACCATGACCTGTATTTTGCATTTGGTACGCCATCTTGACTAAAACCTCGTGGTATATTTTTACCCATCATGCCCTATGGTACAATTTGATGACAGCATGCATGACACGATCCTAAGAGAGGGCGACTTGGTGCAAGTCTATGAATGTCATTAAGACACGCTTTGTTCAAATTGTATCTCAACTCTTAACCCCATAATTATCACGCCAAAATCTCCAAATGCCCATTTTCAAAATGCTTTTCTTGTGAGTAAAATGAAACAGTTCGATGAATGGTTTTTCGGGTGTTCGAAATGAGCGCCATTTGCAGTTGGTTGTAAATTTGATTGTTAATAAACGGCGGTTTTGTTGTATTTGAATAATGTGGTCCAAAATATTGCCAAACACAGTCAATGACCTTTACTAATGTGAGAAAAGTAGCCTAGTACGAAATACACAATACAGATGGCCCAAACGTGTCAGTTTTAAGATAAAAGTTTGAATAATTTTGGCGGTACAAAAATTTATGCAGTTTTAACATTTTGGCGCCAAAAGTTGTTGAATTCAATGTCGCTTCTACCCGCTCATTACTTGGACTGTGCTCCTTCAAAGATGATGATTATTTATCAGAGTTTGCCAGAGCAGAACAGAAAAAATGAGAATAGAAAAATCAACTGACAAATCTTTTACTTTCTCTTTTCATTTTGAGTTCAATGTCACCCTCTCTCTGAAGGACACAGTGTGCCTTGCATAGTTGTGTAAAGTGGTTTTCCGCTTTTAACCAGCTCCAATGTTGAGTGGCTTTTGCCCGCTCCTTACTTGGGCTGTGCTCCTTCAAAGATGGAGATTTTTTTTTATCAGAATTTGTTAAAGCAACACAGAAAAATTCAGAATAGAAATGTTAACTGACACATCTTTTACTTTCACTTTTAAATTTTGAATTCAATGTCACCCTCTCTTTGAAGGACACAGTGTGCCTTGCATAGTTGTGTGAAGTGGTTTTCCGCTTTTAACCAGCTCCAATGTTGAGTGCCTTGTGTATGCTCATTCAGGGTTCGTGCTACTGGTTGAAGTCCTTGAAAAGCCGTGGAATTTAATTTTAGATTTCAAGGGCGCTTGAAAAGCCCTTGAAAAGAAGAATTTCTGCTGAAAGTGCTTGAAAACTCCTTGAATTTTTGCTCAGATGGGAAATAATATAGGATTATATCAAAGTAATTCAAAGATAAGTTAAAACATCGAGCGCAGATTTTAAAAACAGGGACAGAATTTTTGAAAATATGCGTCTCAGTATGTGCTGTTACATGCTGGGTGGAATTCGGTGTTGTGCGCATTGCATTCTGGGATCAGTTTCTTAACTATGTGATCAGGTGGAAGTCATCTTGTACGTCTTGTATGCGTAGTTAGGGTGAGCGAACAAAAACTCATCTAAACATGAATCGAAATGCCTGGCGGAGGTGAACGTGTTTTCAATTCTGATTTAGCTTGTAGAGGTTGCGTAATAAGATTAGTTACAAGGTGTCAAAGATGATAAACGTGCTGTCTATTGCAGGCTGTGCTGCCGCAAGTTTAAATAAGCGAGCATAGGGAAAGCAGCTTTGAAGTTTCATATGGAAGGAGCAAAACACCAAACACGCATTATGGATTCTGCAAAATCAGTTACTATTGCAGACGATTTTCATCAGTGATCAGATGGAGACACTAAAATCATGATGTTTTACTGCCATTCTTTGTGTTTAGGAGTTTTTAATATTTTGGGCCAGAATTATAACAACTTTATCCTTTCCTATAGCCTGTTGTACTTCAGTGTTGTTGTCAGTATGTGTCTGTCATCAACTTTCAGTCAAAAACACAAACATTGCTTTCAGACTACATTGTTGTTAAGATTATTGTTGAGATTATTGTTTGGTGTAGTGTTGCTTTATTGGATTATGTGTTTGGTTTTCTTCACCAAATACAAGCCTTTTGGTCCCTTTAAGAACTATGAACTTGTTATGCATCCCTGTTTATGAATTATTACAGACTTCATATTGATGTTGCATTTGTGGTCATTACCCTGAAAATGCATTTTATATCCTGGGGTGGGGGGGAGGGCTTTTTTAAAGTTGCTATTGACCAATGAAAACATATCAAAAGATAATGTAACACAAAGTAAACTTGCTATGAACACTCCTTGAAAACTCAGTTTTTGGTGCTTGAATACTCCTTGAATACTCCTTGAATTTTATATCCACAAACCAGCATGAACTATGCTCATTACCTGGACTGTGCTCCTTCAAAGATGGTGATTATTTATCAGAATTTGTCAGAGCGGAACAGAAAAAACGAAAATAGAAAAATCAATCGACAAATCTTTTACCGGTACTTTCTCTTTTCACTTTGAATTTAATGTCACCCTCTCTCTGAAGGACACAGTCAGTGTGCCTTGCATAGTTGTGCAAAGTGGTTTTTCACTTTTAACTAACTCGAATGTTGAGTGACTGCTACGTAATCATTACTTGGACTGTACTTCTTCAAAGATAGTGATTATTTATCAGAATTTGCCAAAACAGGACAGACAAACTTAACTCACAAATCTTAACAGGAGGAAAAAGACAGTACAATAGCATTGCCATTTTTTTCCATCAAAGTAGCAGAGGGTCAGATTTGTACTGTAGTAGAGTCCTGGCCCTCATTACCGACATGTACAGTTGTAAACAGGAACAGACTGACTGATACATCCAACTTACTGAATAATATACACAAGTGACCAAACATTGGTCTCTCTGTTGATTTTGTTCTTTTGTTTCGTGAAGCAAAGAATTTAATTGGCTTCTTTTGTTTAGGTTTTTAACAAAAGATGGGGACCTCGTTTTTTGGCCTTTTCTAGAAAACTAAGTGTAAACCGGCAGGAGAAAAACAGGGCATGTCCTCTGAATAAATTGAAGCCCACATGCAAAAATTCGCGCACTTTCAAGCTAAAAAAATGACCAAAAAAATCTCTTAGGGGACTTTCCACTAGCCTCTTCAAATGTTGATGACATATAGAGTGGTCCAAAACTGAGTGAGTGATACACACAACTGACCAGCATACCACTCAGTAAGTCATGTTATCACTCACTGAATTGAATATACCTTTCACTCAGCTGTCTATAACAACTTGTCAATTATATGGACTGCACGGTCAGTTTTGTGTACCCCTGTGCCAGTTGTGTTTACCACTACAGCTGTTCAGTCAGTTATATCACTAAATGAGTTGTGTGGAGTTATCCACACATTTCACTGAGTGGTTCCACAGCTGAAGGAGCATTACACACAACTGACAACTGACCTGAATGATACAACTGACCCAGTCAGGTGTACACAACTGACTGAGTGGTAGCAGCAACTGATCAAGTGACTGGGTGGTACTCACAAGTTGGCAAGTGGTGCACACAACTCACAGGGTGCTAAATGACTGAGTGAAACACAGTTGTAAAAGTTATGTGTTCTAAGTGGTGCACATAACTGACGTGGTAGACAAGACAGGTACATGTAGTCACAACTGACTGAGTGACAAACTGGTGGTCCACTCTGCTCTTCCAAGTGGTATAACGACTATATGTAATATTACTCAACTTACTGAGTGATCCACATAACTGATCTAGTGGTATAAACAACTGAGTGAACTGATTGAGTGGTTTACTCAATTGACTGAGTTGTATACAATACTGACCAAGTATTAAACACTTAACAGACTGAGCAATACAGTACATATATGTACAACTGTCTGACAGAGTATTCCAACTAACTGAAAAATAAGTGTTACTGAGGGCTGTTTTTTTTAAGAGCTGTAGTGGTATTTTTTAAATTTTGTATATAGCTGACCAAAATAAGTTTGTTTCCAGATATTGGCGAATCCTCCAAAAAGGAATAAACTTGAATAAGTGACATTCAGTATTGCCAAATCATGGTGTGTACAAGTGGGTAATTAAAATAGCATTACTAATTTTCATCTTTTTTTTTTTTTACAGTGGATTGATGAATCAGATGGAGGTGGTTTCTGAACTGGGTGTGGTTTATCATCAAAATCACTCACTCAATCTGCATTTATTGACTTCATTTTTCTATAACAACTAGAAAAGTACTTTAACTTAAAATGCCTTTTGAAAGGCCTTTTATTTTTCTGTGGGTTTGGTTTTCATTATTTTGGCACATAAACTTAGGTGTTAACAAAAATGAAGCATACAGAAGTCAATTCATTGTTTGGACTGGAATCTTTGTAGCTTTCTTATTTTTTTATAATTATCTTACTCAGTGCCACTACTTTATTGAATTCTAAGGCATTGGAGTAGCATCTTTGTAATTTATAGTGAGTTTACAAGGTTGCACTGAAAGGTTTATTCTTCTACATGTAGACTAATTGTTTTTTGCAAGAAATTCGTATTTATGGACGCATTTTGTTTTATGGTATAGTATACCAAGTAAATATTCACTGTGAAATAAATTTGGAAACTAGTGATGTCTGTCTCCTTCAGCAGCAGTAATTACAATGTTTAAGTAGCCCACATGCATCTTTTATTTTAGTGTTGAAGTACACTGGAACAGTGTTAACATAACACGTGGAGGGTGTTATTCAACAAAGTTGGAAGTGTTATTTTACTCAATTTTAGTGTAAAATTATCTCTGGTTTAAATTAAACTTGTTTTGGTGTGCTCACAGCTGCAAGTTGTTTTACACCATTTTGGTGTCACAAGTATTCAATTTTAGTGTAAAATTATCTCTGGTGTAAATTTATCTTGTTTTGGTGTGCACACAGCGGCAAGTTGTTTTACACCATTTAGGTGTCACAAGTGCACTTTTTTGGTGTAAACTTACCCGAATTCCGTGTCATAACACTGTGTTGGTGTTTTTTTACCCAATCCAAATCAGAATTGTTAGTGGTTTACACTATTGTGGTGTAAATGTACACCATGTTGGCGTTACTTTAACACTTAATTGGTGTTCACACAGCTGCAAAAATTTACACTTTTTCGGTGTTACCATAACACTCTCACTTTTCCTGTGATTATTTTGTTACTTTGAACCCTCAAATTTCCAGTCTATTTGCAATCGAACCTTTTACAGTTTTCCCATCAGTTTTTAACTGTTAAATGGCGAATTTTATCCGTGTAATGTCCAAACCCCATTGAAAATTGTTTGGTACAATAATTGGTCTGGTCGCTCCCCTTTTTTTAAGAGCATAGTCGACTGAACAAAAAGTCTTTCTAGGGCCTCTTAAAACCTCCAAATATGAGCGTGGTGCGTGGTCCTTGCAATGACCTTAAGCCATATCCCAGAGAAAACCAAGGGCAAGGCCAGGTGAAAACATTATCCTTCTACTGTCCTCTCTCCCATAGAATATCGTGATCCTGAATACCCAACTATGGAAAAACTTTTGCATTACTAAAACCGGTACCCAGCCCCACCCCCCACCCCGCAGGCATGGACCCGTCTTACAAGCGTCTTAGATCTTCACTAAACAGGCCTACTTCTCAACGTTAACAAATATATAACGGGATTTGTAGGAGATTGTATTCGAATTTTAGAAATTTGTGGAAACTATACCAAGAAGAGAGTTCTTGCATATGAAAGGAGAAGGGTACTTCGGAGAGAGAAGAGATAAAAACTGTGTATTTTACCCGTCTGCGGGGCGTAGGCGTATATATACGTATTCGAATTTTACGGCTTACGGCGACCGATAATAAAATGTAACAGAAAACTGAACTTTCATCACAAAAAATGTTGCCAATTATGGTAAATGCATCACTTTATTTATGACTTTTCAAGTCTGAAGATCACAAATCTTTACTGCACAATCAACAGTTTTACTGTTATATTAATTACTTTTCATTACAACAACTTACAAAAAGCAACACGGGTTATATCTATTATTACTACAACAAGTACAAAACATTCTTTACATTTCCTTTTTCTTAGTTAATATGTATTTGCAGTTTCGAACCACTGCGAAACTAAAAGGACATAACAACGAAACTGATTTACATGATTCATTGTCGAAATTTTAGAACCTAAACGCTTAAACAAAGCGCATGAAGAAGATATCCTTTTCTTGTATATCATCATAAGGAAGTTTTTCTTTCCTCTCTGTGCCTTGCTTTTGCCGTCGTAGCAGTATTGAAAAAATTGCTACGACCGCTGGACATCAATCTTTATTAAATGTATAGTTTGTTGCTTTGCCAACAATGTAAATGACGAAGTAATAGTGAAATTACTGATAACATATATATATTGTTTCTTAAACATACTGAGTCAGTGAATAACACAAAAATACAAAGCAGTAAAATGACACGTGAATAATGTAAACGATAGAGTATCAGGTCTGATACAAATGAACAAGTTATACTTAAAAGATGAACTTGTAGATTAAAACGTCCTACGTTTTGGTGAAAAGTCTGGATACGTAGCTGGACTAAACTTTGTCCCCAGCGACTTATTCGACGAATCGAATTCACGCTAGTTCGATTTAGGTTCCTTCATATCATGTTTTTCTTTGAGTCGTATACACCCGTACGTTTGTTGAATAATGATAATAATAATGATAATGATGATGATGATAATAATAATAGTCATATATAAACAGATTTAAAACAGTAATAAAAATGACCCTGTAACAACTCTCATGTTAACACCAGAGAAAGAATTGGACTGTCTCGTCCCCAGGCGTCCCTCCTTATTGTATGATGGTGCGCCTGGCGTTGTGGGATAGGTGCACTGCAGCCGGTGGACGGCGCTCAGCGTTTTGCCTGCGCTAAACCGGCGCCTGGGGACGAGGCAGAGAATTGGACGTGTCGTTGACTTCAAATGACAAGATATCATGAGTTATAGCAAGAACAAAAAAGTCTACTTTAGTTGTGGATTATTTACGGGGCCGCCGTGTCGTTGACCGATCGAGCACGCTGATGCTTGCTAAATACTGTAATGTTCGACTAATTTTTTCCCAATAATTAATCTGTGAGAAAACCTAAAGTGTACAAATTGTTATTTTTCTCGTGAGTTGTTAATATCTGGAAATGTCAAATAAGGCACAAATTAAAGGTCACCTACTTATCACGCACTACGGCTTGAGCAGAACCTCGCGCTCAGACGTCATAACCTGCTCACAGCAGAGCGTGACAATGGCAACCTTTTCGGATCACATTCAATTTTACAATCCTGGTCAATCTTAGTCAAAGTCACGGAAATGATACAAACTACATACCGTCCGTATTGCAGCCACATTTTGCTAGGATATAAATAGGAGGGCGGGGGGGGGGGGGTGGACAAGGGAAACCTTAACTTTGTTCTTAAATTTGATTTTTAAGTTGGCCCCCATCAGTTACTACACATTTTCAGCAATGAACTGGGAATTGTGGTCGGGATTCCCTACCTCTCCTTTCCCTCATTCGCCTTTTTAACTTCTAAAATGAAGTACAAGCTGCTCTAACTTTATTTTCGATCTGTTTGTTTTGTCAGGAGACTCAGCGGCTTTCTCAGCTGTTCGAGAGAGCTTCACTGCAGCTCATCAAACATATCAAAGTTGATGTAATCTTTATCATTGTAGACATCGAGGTTGACGTAACACTGTATAAACAAAAAAAAGATGAAGCCTGAATGAATTCATCACTTTCTGTACCAAGCAGTATAGTGTGACCACTTTATTACTTCCCACACTTTCGTGGTGATAGATGCCCAGTTAATAGATGCCCAGTCAGAATTCGAGAATCATTGTCACGAAAACAAATCTATTTCCCTTTTGGCCTTAAGTTGTTCCTCTAAAGCCATTCTTGAATTCCGATTGGATTCGCGATATGATGAAAAAAAGAGACACGTGAGCTTTAATGTGTTGTTCTTTTTTTCCTTTTTTTTTTTTCGTTTACCTACCTACGCCGACTTAATATCTCTAGAAGTACATGGACAGTGGACTAGTAATCTGGAAGGATCGTGTTGAAGTTCCCTTCCCTGATTCCCTCCTATTGGGCTTGTGCTTAGGTGGGCTTAATATTTTATTCACTCATGGTATTTGTGTTCAATACAGTTCTGGCCTGCTAAACTTTTTCAATCTGTACACAATGATTGTCAACAGAACATTATTTATTTTATTTCAAAAGCTAAATGACAAAATCGTTATATTTCTGAGAAACACGTTGGTAGGTTTAAGGTTTCCACTAACCATGTTAACTGATTAAAAAGGATTTAACGAAAAAGTTCTCTTTCCCAAAATGTATTCGGGTGTGCGTTTCACAAACCTGCCCGAGACATTTCGGATACTGTCCAGAGTTTGCATAGCAACAGAAAAGGTAGTAAATTGTCTTCCGAGCGAGATGTTTTGCAGGAAATTTGGATGATTTTCGGTGGAGATATTGCAGATCGAAGTTTATAGATTTTAGCCGTGGGATGTTTACTGAAATTTACCATGTTTTTCGTTCTGGATACCGCAGAGGATTCAAATCGGAGAATGTTAAATGTACTTCGACTTGAAAGAAAGCGCCTTCAAGTTCACGTAAGAGATGGAAACTGGTGTGTAAGATGAGTTATAACGCGAACTGGAGCGCTTAAGCAGGGTATCATTTGGCCTTTTGGAGAGGACAGTCACACAAAGCTTGTTCAAAAGTTATGCTTACTGTCGGGTTACTGTTTATCTCAAAACCGCAACGGATACAACTTGCAAGGTGAGAATTAAAGCAAATTCAGTTGTAGGAACAGCAGTACTCATCGAATCTGATAGAAACCGAGGCATGCGAATGTTTTGAGGACAGTTTTTTTCGATTTTTATTCTTTTCTCAGTCAATTGTCATTGCGCATGCCTGTCTCGAATTTCTCGCCATGAAAAAAAAAAACCCTACAGGTATTACTAAAGAGCCCCATGCTTTGATAATACACCGAAAAACCAGATTCACAGATTAACTAGCGACTGGTCTTCTCTTTACCTTCTGATCATTCATCAATCTCCTCATCGCTGCACAGATCCACTGGAACGTGGGTCGAGCTTCAGGTTTTTCCGACCAACATTCGGACATAATGGAAAACCTGAAAATAGATCACATTCATGAAAAGTATGAAATAGCAATTAATGTCTGTTTGTTTGCTTTAAGGCCCCTTTCGTCTGTTCAGTTGTGTCAGCCTCAAATGTGGCGCATTTTAAAATTTCGTTTCTTGCTAATTTTCTCATTTGCCAAACATCTGAAATAAATTAAGGCATGTGCTTCATGTAATCTTCGCGCAACAGGTAAGGGGATGGTCTGTGGTCTTCTGAGGCTTTGGCATGAACAAAATCAAACTTTAACATTGTAGGAAGTATAGAAATTTTATCAATTTGGCGACTGAACTTATGCAAGTGATGTCATGGGTATAAGACAGGCCACAAGGGCAACAAAAAAATTTATGGCTGTGCTTGGAAGTTGTGGCATTTCTCACTTTTTCCAAAAATAAACGGTATTTTTATTCTAGTACCCAGTTCCCTATGGAAGTGGTTTCGTTTTTCATACCGTTATTTTAAACTTTCTGAAACTTTCTAAGCACATAATTTATCTACCTAATAGCCTTTACATTGTAAAACTGAGAGCAGCTTCAAAAAATAAAAATAGAATGTTCCCATTTTGCTAAAAAGATTTTTGAGCCAAAAATGTCCTTGACAGGTCACGTGACAATTTTTGACTCAATCAATAGTCCAGCTTGCAGAATTTATTGCCGTTAGGTAGACTCTAAAGTTATTTAGCGTCATGTTAAATATTTTAAAAAATACACTACCCCGTCCCTTTCTCGTGACACCATTTAAGGCCCAGAAACACCTCAACTTTTTAACTATCATCAACCAGTCAATGGACACATACATTGTACACTTACTTGTAAATGAGACTTCGGGAACTGCAAATTTGCCTTAGTTTTAAAATCATGGGAAAGAAACAAAAAAATTGCTATAACAGTACAATTGTACAACGACTTACAGCTCGTCACCAATGTGGATTGGTCGTGGCATTCGATAACCTCTTTCCAACAGCGAGACAACTTCTCTGCCCTTTACACCTGGGTATGGTGAATCGCCTGAGAAATACATAAGGTACCACTAGATCTCTACAAAAGGCTATGTGAAAAAAAAACCTAGAAAAGCCTAAAGATATGTTTGCATCAAAGCAATCATAAGACTAACGGCCTCGATTCGGCTAACTTCTATAACTGCACCGAAACAATTGATATGTTTTTTTCCTGGCTGGAAATGGTTTGCGACTTAAAAAATAGTGGGCCAATAGTCTTAACTTTTGAACTGGCTTGAACAAACACGGTAATATCACTGTGACATGACCCCTTTATAAAACGCATGCATGTCTCGTAATAACTAAAATGACAAGTAAAACGAGAAGATTCACTTACCAATTGTGAAGACCTCCCACAAGACAATACCGTATGACCACCTGTGACGTAAAATAGAAGCACTTAGCTGTTTAAAAGTTGCATCAAACACAATTTATTGTTAATAATTTTCTATAACAAGCTGTAAGATGAACGATTTTATTAGACGGTCGAGTGTGCAGTACAGCAAGATTTGGTGGATTTCTCGTGCAGGGTAGTTTGGGGAGTCAGCAGGAGGAGTGGAAAATCTCAATGGAATAGACATTGAAAACCCGCGATACTTCTTACTAAATTGCTTTACATTCAAGGCATTTAAGTTATCTTTAAAAACACAGTTTTGGCGTCACGATCTTTGAGAGGACTAAGGGAAGGTACGTTTTTTCTTGGGGGGAGGGCTGGGGAATTTTGGTATTTTTTCCCAAAAAAGTGTTGGCCCTCCCTTGCATTTTAATAAAAAAACTCCTGACCCCCACCTTTAGGTGACTGACAAAAGCGCGACCCTCCCCTCACTACTACATGGTATGTTCCATGCTTTAGAAACCTCAGAACGTTTCACTTGTGAACGCAAAGTGTTTGAATATGAATATATCTCGATATTGAGTGTGTGCGTGCTGAAACAAGGAAAATGCGAACAATCAGTGTGGGATATTTACGTTTTATAGCTGAAGATTGAATATGGAAGTATTTGAGTATTATAAAAGTTTTGAACATAAAATATCTAAGGGAAAATACACGCGCTTCTTTCTCCGACTAGCTGGCATTGCTGTTGGTTATTTTAACAGAAAGGTTTATTTGTTTAGTGTGCGAAATCTGCCTCTCAAAAACAAATATTTCCAACATTTCCGACAGGGTAGAGCGCATTGTTGGATCTACTAGTAACTCTTCAGAACTAAATGATTCAGGAGATCAGGCAGCGGATAGCCAACAGCAATAAGCTGAAGAAATGATACCTGAGTCAAGTACTTCTCGATACGGACAAAAAAGGACACGAGTCCTCCGAGAAAAACTATGTGCCATGGCATAATATACATGTGAAAATATAACCAAGTACCTATTATAAAACACCAAATTAAATCAAAGTAGGTGAAAAGAAAAACTTAATCTGTAAGAAAAATGGAAAGCAACATCACAAAAATCCTCATTAGAATAGCTCACATGAGTTATGGCCCTCCCCCTTTGGTGCTCACTTTCACTGATGACCCTCCCCTCTGAGGCTCCAGCCCCCCCCCCCCCCCCCCTAAGACTTCGTCTCGGGTTTGCATAACTGTCCTGAATTCTCCCGACCCCTCTCGTGTTTATATCAGGCTATGCAAACACAGAAAAAGTTTTCTATTGCTTAAATAGTAAGTGTCTTCCGAAATTTAGAGTGTGGCTTCAAAAACGTCTGGTGAGAGAACATTCGGATAAACCTCGTAAAAATTCGGGTGAGGTTCCAAGAAGATAGCATTGGGCTTCTAACGTTTTCGGAAAGCTATCAATTGGGTATATGTCTTGATACATTTTTGTATTCATTCTAAGCAAAATTAATATTATCTAAGGTGACTTGTCAACGGCGCGCAGATCAATAATTTGCCCATGCCGAAAGCAGAAGCAAATAATTGATCTGCGAGAAAATCACAAACCACAGCATTTTGCCAAAACGGAGTTGAGCGTTGTTTTATTATCAGACAACCCGTGAACAGACGAAACTGACTTTTCTGCTGTGCTTAAAATCTACTTATCAAATACTTTTCATTATACATCATAATACTTATTTTCGTTTTTTTACTTTAGCCTGACGATTCTCCCACTGTAAAGACTACATTGGCAAACCATGTACACAAAAGCCTTTAAGTTTTTGTTATCAGAATAAGGATGACACCAAGAATTTGCTATTTAAGTAGATCGAGTGTGTCTATCATTGTAAGATTTTAGTGCATTGCGAAAAAAACAAACGAACAAACGAACAAACAAACAAACAAATAAACAAACAAACCAATTAGAAACCAATAAAAATACACGCATACGAACTACAAGCAGCCCCCCCCAAAGTTTTTTTTTTCCGTTCAATATACAATTGCACTCTATGCAAAGCTATTACTGTCGTGATCTCGTGGCCACATGCTTGCATATCCACTGTATCATGTGACCGGCATATATAGAAAGTAATGCACGAGGTTGGGTTTTGGATTGTTTGCTGTTTCTTTTTTCTTTTTACATTACGACGTTAAATAGCAACTGAGGGAACAGTTTAGTTAAAAGAGAAAGATCATGCCAAGATGTCAAAGCACAGAAAGTTACGTACACGTCACTCATGGTGCTGGATTCGCCGAGAAAGAGAGATTCTGGAGGCATCCACTTGACTGGAAGACGAGCCTTAGTTAAAGAAAACAAAAAAACCATAGGTAGGATATCAACTGGATTTCTGGATTTTTCCCCGGGTTGTCATTTAGTGATTTATGGCACGTTCGACTGGAAGCGATAATGACAAGCCGTATAAACTGGGACAAGCGAGTTTTGTTAGGCATTATATACACCTTATTGGGTGTTTTGATAGATGCGGGGCTCGGAAAAATACTACGTAACTCGTAAAATATACGGGCGTATTATCTACCAAAACACCGAATAAGAGGTTTATTATTCCACTGTAGTTTAATTTTGCTTTGTCCTCCTTCAGCAAAAAGCCTGTCAAACTGGGATTGAACAGTGAAATACGCTGGCATACTTTGCGCGTTCTCTTGCCCTATGGTAAAACCACACAACAGCGGAATAATAAAATCACTTATTGACGAAAGATTTTCCTTCTTTCCTCTACAGTAGAATGTATAACTGAAGTCTAAGTTACGCAGTTCAAGCTGATAACCACCCTCACACATAAGAAAGAAAACATACCTGGGAGGACCGCACATAAATATCAACATTTACGTCACGCGCAAGTCCAAAGTCTGAAATCTTACAGACTTTGTTTTCACCAACAAGAATATTACGAGCAGCAAGGTCGCGATGAACAATCTGAAATAAATACATTAGCGTTGTGTAAAAATTTTGGAGTTGCGTTGGTGTAGATTAGTTAGCGTGTTGGAGTCTTTAGCTCGAGACAACTAGCCACTCTCCCTCCTGCTAGGCATTCTGTTCAGATGTCATGTTTTCTCAACGTCCTTGAAATTTTCGTCCAATACAAAAATGCCACCAATAGGTTTTTAGTACGAGCCCCCATAATCTGTAAGAATTTTTTTCGCTATTTTTGAAACTTACGTAAAGAAGAGAAAAAGGTGGAGGTATTAATGAATTTGAAAAAAAAATTAAAAAGTTATTAACAGATAAAGGTGAGTAAAGATTGAAAGAAAAATTCAAAAAGTTAACAATTAATAGATGGAGACTAAAACAGGCAGAAAAAGAGCCCAAGTACTCCCGTATCGGGGTGGCCTGTCTGGGTGTGTGTGCAAAACTTTTATCCTACTTTTCTTTCTTTCTTACATCTTATCCTATTTCCTAAAATTTTGACCGGACTGCCCCTTTAAGCAGTAAATGTATATGTTATGTTTGTATAACATTGGTATGCCACGCGTGTAGACAACAATTTTAGCGAGGAGGCCCGTATTCCCCTTCTCCATTCATGACTGTGACATGATGATGATGTTATTATTTCTGGTGAATTGTTACCTTCATTTTGGCCAAATAGTTCATTCCATCAGCTATCATCCAAGCGAATGATAGTAGATCTTTCGCGGTAAGCCGTGATACAGGTTTATCTCCTGAGTTGTATCTGTCTGAATGTCCTCTGCTCTTTCTCAAATATCCCAGTAAATCGCCGTACGGTAAGTACTCTAATACGATTAGAAGAGGATCTGAAAATATTTAAACAGTCGGGCAATAGAGGCTGGAATAACGCGCTGTAAGACGCCTCTTTATTCGTCAAAGTATGGAGGAGTGTTGCTTCTTATTTACTTAGGTTTCCCTTTTTCCAATAAAAACAAATAACAAGAAATTGTCTGGGATGTAAAACATATCTCATTTCAAGTGCCCACTTGACACTGAGGTTTTCAAAATTCCTTTTCGAAGACTTTTTTGAGACAATTATAGATTTCTAAGTTTAAATGCGATATTTTAACGAGATACTAGACGTTTCCAGAAGTTCAGCTGTCGCCAAGCGCAAAAATTGAAGTAAATGACATGGTGCTTCACAAGTGGAAGGAGCCGAGCCCTTTATGATGTAGAGCATCGGCAGCAGCACCGGAAATTATCTCAGTGCCTGTTGATAGAGTAAAAGTTTCTGCAGCAAAGTTTCACTGCCAGTGGAAATGGCCATTGCCTTAACCCTCGGGCGTACAGGGGGAGGGGGGGGGGGGGTGGATGCCACCCCCCATAAGGTTTTCCTTGAATTTTTTCAAGACGAATTGTCATCGAGACCTGGCGTTTTCAGTAGCTGTGCACCTATCCCTAAGACACATTTTGACATAAGTTTGGTGACAATCGGTTGCTATGGTTACGAGATATCACGTCATAAATAGCAGGTGGTCAAGCCATTTTTGAAGAGTTCCTGTTTTTTACCCTTTTTAGGTGAAAAGTGCAAAAAATGTCAATAAAAAGCAGCAAAATGTTTAATTATGTCATATTCTACATGTCCAGCATCAAACATTTCCAATTTAAAACGTTTTTGAACGATTTCTAATTTTCGGTAAAATCCAAGATGGCGACCAAGATGGCGGCCATCTTGAATGATGTCACAGGCCCCCAGCAGTGTAGCAACCCATAATATATATCTCATCTTGTAAAGCACATCACAGGTTTTCTACTAGAGGCCAAATCTGTTCAAAATATTGTAACATAACGAAAACCCAAGGAGGAGGGGGGGGGGGGTCCATCAACCCCCCACCATCTTGTACCAGTGAAAGAAGGTATATATAACTTACCGCTAAGGCTACAACAGCCAATCAACTTCAGGACATGAGGATGAGGCTTGAGGCCTTTCATAACATTCAGCTCTGTAATCATGTCATGTTTGTCTTTAGCAGTGGCAGTTTCTTCATGACACAAGTAAGGAAAACAAAACATATACAATCAGTAAATCGGTGAAGAGATTCAAGGTGTACCTTGTCAATCAGTAGCAACAAATTTGCCACAACGAAGAGAAAGAAGGTTCAGAGAAAGAACAAAATGCTACTTTAACTGGACATCATTGATTAAAAAAAATTTGATTTTCAACCGTCTGTTCAGTTATAGAACTTGGCTTGAGCGTTAAAAGTTAACAGCGGTTTTCGTCTTGCTCGTTAAAAAGGTTTTTAAAAGATAATTTTAAGGTAAGGGTAAAGAAACCTCTAATTCAAAACTGAAGGGCAAAAAATATTTTGGAAAAGTCTTTATTGATTAGTTATCAAACTGGAAGCAAAGCGCCAAAAACAAACAAACAAACCTTGCTACCTTGGGAGCTCGCAGAGAGCTCGCCTGCAAAAAATTCATGTCCGTTATATACAGCAGAAACAGACCAGTTTAAATCATAAGTACTCCTAACGATCAGGAAGCTCTTATAACAAAATGGCATGTAACACCAACAGAACCGTAAAATATGTAGATTATTTGTCTTAGTGTTGTGATAATTAATGTATATTGCGCAGGCAACCGCTAATTCAGCATTTAACTGCTAGAGGATGTTAACACAATCATGATAAACTGAACTGAAGAACTAACCTCTGTTAGCTTTTAAAATCGTTCTTTGAACAACTGGAACCCTGGCATACATCACTGATCACTTACTAATAGCCGCAGTGAGTAGCTTTTAGTTTCACTATGAAAGTGGAAAGGCATATTTTAGGGGGAACCATGAAGGTCCGCCACATACAGCCATAGCTAATAGTGATATCTTCAAAATACAAGAATTCATGCTGGCTAGGTTTAACCTCAGGTTAATTAATAAGTTATACTACGCAGCTCGTTTTTTAAAGCCAAAACTGAATGAAATAGTTTTGGGAAGGCCTTTAACAAAAGGTTGTTTACCACAAAAGCTCAATCAGAATCGTGAAAGGTCTCACCTTTAAGACATTTCACTGCCACAGTCTTGTTACCAATGGTGGCTTTAAACACTTCACCAAAGTTGCCGCTGCCCAGTAGCCTCAAAAACCTGATATCGTCGCGTTTCAATTCGAAAGAGTGAATTTCATCAATATCCATATATTGAACGCCATTCATGTTGTCTGCTGTGTCTGTTACCACGACAACATCCATGTTCATATGTACAATTTCCCCTTGAAGTAAGTTTAAAAATCAATGAGATAGAAATTAAACAAACCACATTCAAACAAAAAGGCATTCAATTGCATATTTTCAACAGAAAAGGTCAACGATCGGTTTACCCTGGACAGCTTGGACATTTATTCTTTGCTCACATCTGTTTTGCACGTTTCTGATAGAAAAGGAAAAAAAAACAATCACAGGCAAATATGGCGATTAGAAAAGAAAAACTTAGGTGTAACTTTTCAATCAATTTTTGAATATAGTGAGCATTTTAAGAGCATTCTGTATGTGGCCAACAAGAGTTCGTATGTTATGAACTTTAAGAAAGGAAGGCCTTTCACAAGAAGAAGTTGATTTACTATTTAAAGTTCTTGTACTATTACTACCTATCTATTGCATATCTGTGTATGCGCCTCCATACCAAAACTCACTACAATTCAAGAGTGCTTAACAAGGTACCTTTAAGCGGAAGTATACATGGAAAGGTTGGACATCAAGGCTTTAATGGATAAAAAGTGATCGTGCAATCTTTAAAAATACATCCATTAAATGTTCTCGTTCCTGTTGTAAAGGACGGATCAACTGCCTACGTAGAGGCAGATCCAGGGGGAGGGTTGAGGGCCTCCCTTTGGGAGGTTTTCCGAACTTGTTTGACTCCTCTTGTCCATCGCTTTTTCATCACACCAAAAAATAATAGCATATTGTTGTTTTATACGCAACTGCAGATTAACTGATTGTCAACCCCCCCCCCCCCCCCTTTGAAAAAATCTTGGACCCGCCCGCTACGAAATCAACACTCCTCTGTGGTCCAGCGTAAATACGGGGCGCTAGAAGACTTATTTTGAAATACAATTTATTTGTAAAATAGTAAACGTTTTAAATAGACTTATTTTAAAATACAATTTATTTGTAAAATAGCAAACGTTAACCACAATTTTTGAATACCATTAATACTAACAACTCTATGAAACAAAGAAATGATTCATTAATACGCTTGTTTTTTTTCTCTTTTTTTTTCTATTTCAAGAGGCGTGGCTATCCTGATTCTATTGTCAACGCGGCTCAACACCATGCTCAACAGATTAATCAACAGTCAGCACTGCAAATGTCACAGAGGGAAAAGAACGAGAGACGAGATTGAGATGAACGAGAGTTGAGATTAAGATTGAATGAGCGTTTATGCATATCCCTTTTAGTTAGGAGAGCAGTTTTTATATGGGAATTCAGTTTTCCCCTATTGCTTTTCTTAACCTACCGTACTTTTATTTATTTATTTATTTATTTATTTATTTTTCTCCTTCATTATGTTATTGTACAGTGGTATAAAGTATTATTAAACTTAAACTAAACTTAATTCCATTTACGCTCACTTATCATCCACATAACCTCGCAACCAAAAACATCATTTTATAGGACTTTAAATACTCCGAAATGACAATGAAACAGGAAGAATATTTTCACAACCCCACTGATTTCATTTAAACGCGACAAAAACATAGGGAACTTTCTAGTTAGAAGTGCACTCAAATCTGATGATCAACCAGGTACTTTTAAATGCGCGCGAAAACGATGAAACACTTGATGTCCTTTCATTCACAATGCGACAAAATAAAAGGACCCAAGCGATCGATTAAAATCACCGATTGCTTTACATGCACCTCCGCAAATGTTATCTATTGCATAACATGCACTTTATGCAAAAAGATATACATTGGCGAAACGGGGAGGAGACTAGGCGACCGATTTACCTTATGAACTTATTTGATAAATCCAAAGTTTTCAGTTGTCAGGTTTCACTTCCTAACTGGCGCAGCATCACAGTTTCTTTAGAAACTAACCCCTTTGCTTTAAAGCAAATAACTTACGATGAAGTAGTACCCTGTCTTTACTTGTCATTTCCACCCTTAAATGTAGCACCCAAAGCCCAAGAACGGTCGCATCTCATCTCGAATATGCTCATACTTTCCTCTTCGTTACTCTGAGAATACCATTCGGCCAACTCTTTCACACTCAGTTCAACGGGTCCTATTTAGACCCCCAGGATTGGCCACCCTTGACTTCCATATATGGAGATGGCCACCCTTTCACGTTACGTTTGATTTTGACAAGTGCGTGAAGATGTAGATGCCAGTTCGATCATGAACGCGATGTACTTCTTCAGGTATTAATTAACACTTTCAGAACTCATTTATTCAGTCCAATTTAAAATCGTATCGTTCTCGGGAATTAAACTTTCTTCACTTTCTGTTGAACAGCGATTGCGCGGCGACACTAAGAGAATGTTTTTACGTAGCAAGTTCGGCCGGTGAATCTGATGCAACAAGAGGAAAGGAAACTTACACGGCGGGATTGGACGTTAAAGGCTACGACTCTGCTCTGTCGAAAAGAAATAGTAATTTGATTGACTCAGTAGCATTTGGAAAAGCGTTTAGGTGGGGAGAGTCACTTTTGTCACACTTCTAAATACCTGCAGGGGATAAAGAGTGGCTATTGTCCTTACCAGCTGACTGTGAATCTGAAAAAACAATGCTCATTGTTTTTCCGGCCTTACCATTGGCCAACGGCACAAATCTTCCTGTAAAGGCAAAACCGTTGTCCACCTAGTAAGTTGTTACGGGTACAAAACCGTTGGCTTTGCATTCGGGCCTCAGGATTTGAAAAAAGGTTTGGCTACCCAGCTAAACGAGCAACCTGGTAGTTCGTGCTATCGAGAGGAAAGTATGAGCATATTCGAGATGGAATACGACCGTTTTGGGCTTTGGGTCTACATTAAATGGCAGAGATGACAAGTAAAGACAGAGGACGTCTTCACCGTAAGTAATTTGCTTTCATTTGATAAGTCGAATTGCATTTCTTCTACTGCTCATGATCTCGACAGCAACTCTACCGCGCAGAGCGGCACATTTTAAATTACCATGGAGCCGTCAGAAGCAGAAGTATTACTCCATTTTTTTTATTGCACGTAGGCATCACCCATTTCCAAAGCTATTTGTTAGAATTGCTTTAGTCTGCAAGTCCCTTTGTGAAGCTAAGCTGACGTCTGGAACAGAGCCTTTCATGTGAAAGTGTGTTTCAATCACATGGAAAGTATTTTTTTTTTATTAAAAGGTTTTGTACCACGTCTAATTTAGACAAAAATACAGGCAACTGAAATGGTTAACTGCGCCTTAGCTGAAAGAGAAACAGAACTCAGAATTTATATTAACGTTAACGCTAAAACAAAGAAATAGGGATCAGTATAATTGACGCACCTTCTGAAGCGAAAAACACTGACGATAAAAATTACTCCGATGATAATAAGCAACAGAGCTCCACCTCCAGCGGCACCGGCTATCACTGCCTTGGACCTTGCAGACAGATCTCCTAGAAAATAACAAACAAAGGTGGCGAGCAAGAATGTATGTACATTCAGTGAATGCAAGCAAAAAAACGGTGAATAAAAAAACTGAATCGCAATTGCAATCTTGGAAAAAAGAAAGAAGTCAACAAACCCTTTGGAATTTTAAAAGTCTTTACTCCGGCAAGTCCTCTACCATAGTTGTTTACCGCAACTACCTGACAAGCAAAAGCAATCAATAAATTGAAGAGTAAAAGTTTCACTCAGCCCAGATTTGGTCAGTTAGCTAATTTAAGTGTCAAACTATTAAACTGGCACCCAGTTAGCCATTTTGTGTGATTTGAGTGTCACCCAAATCACAGCTGGGACGTAATATCATCATCATCATCATCATGATTTGATGACACTTTGCATAATTACTTCTACTGCACAAATTAAAACACTCGTACATTGTATGACTGAATGCACAAAAAACCAAAGAGCAAAAAAAGTTGACAATAAAATGGCAAAAAAACAAAAAAAAAAAGGCAAAAACAAAAAGTTGACAACAAAAAGCTCCCTTGGCTGACACAATATCGCTGTGAATCAAAATATCGAATGGTTTTCTGCCTGCATCCTTGCAAATGTCCATTGGAGTAATCCTGTTCTAATCCTATCGACAAATCATTGAATTGATAGATTATACATGGTAAAAGAAACGTCCGAAAAAGCAAACAAACAAACAAGACAAAAATAAAAGCCTATAGCTTACCTGAAATTCAAACGTTTTCCCCGCCGTTAGTCCCTCGATCTGTACTTTTGTTTCCTTTGTAGTCAAGGTTTCAGATTTCGACATTTCATCCACTCTAAAGAATGTCACGTGGAATTCTTTAATGACACCATTCTTACATTTCAGTTTCCATAACAATGCAATAGTAGCAGCGTCAGCCAAATAGACATCAACTTCCGGTTTACCGGGAACTGTCGAACGTAAGAAGCGAGTTGAAATCAATGTAAATATTAACTTCTCACATAGATGAAGCGAAAAATGGCATAAAAAGTTTGCATTCCATTCTACTTTCTCAATATCTCAAACTGTCAGGGGGGACAAATGTGTGATAGCTCGAATAGCCTCGAAATGTTCTAGTTGTTGAGGGGTAGAGATTCTGAGATGTAGCTGTGGAGTAGTGGAAACTACGCCAAGTTCGATTTAAGGAGAAGGGGTTTCTTCTGTATCGAAAGTTCGAGTAATAATGCGATATATTCTGTGTAAAGCAAGCAAGACATTGGATTCATTGGTATTGTTCCGTAGACTACAAGCAGTCTCTCTTTCCCGAGTACAAAACTCCGCTACTGCATGGAAAGTTGACACGCGCGTGATGAGCCCCTAATGTAGTGAGCGGCTCATAGCGTACGCGTCGCTTTTCCTGGCGCAACAGGCGATTTTTGTGCTCGCTCAATTATCTCAGAGCAAATAGAAAGACTGCTTGTAGACTAATGATTCGAGTTATCATGCAAGTTTCTATAAAGAAACTACCATTTGCAGTTACTCACCAAAACCTTCTGTTCTCAAGTTAACTGTCGTAAAATTTGCCTTGACCCTACGCCTTCTTTCAGCCACCTCACTTACTCTGTTTTTGGCGATGAGTTTGCAGGTGTAGTTTACAAAGGAGGGCAGATTTGTTATTATTACTTTGGTCATGTTTAAACCTTCTTTCTTCATCGCATGGCTGTCTTTCTTCGGCATCGCGTTGCAAGTTTCATCATCACAGTCCTGGCCATAATATTTGCATGACTTTTCACATTCGACGTCGTAAAGAACGTGAGTTTGAGTACCAGTGAATGCAGGAGACGACCAAATTATCACAGCTGAACTTTGATTTACGAATGGAACAGAGGAAGCTCTTGGTTCGGACGGTACAACTACAGAAAAAAGATGAGAAATAGATTACAAGGCCTATTTAGAAGGATGTAAAGCATGATGTTAGCATGATGCTCATCCCCTTCCCCGTAGTTAACATTCACAATATCCCCCAAGCGCCTCGATTTTACCCAAACCCTAACCCTCAGCCCCATTCTGCGGTCCAACAAACCACTTTTGCTAAGTTCTGTTAAATAACATAGAATCTCAAAACATCCCAGTTTAATGTCCTTCACAGAAGTATCCCGGCTAATGTTGATGCAATGAGAGCATAACAAAAAAAGCAAATACACATGACAACAGGCTAAGTAATCAGAAAAAATGACTATGGCCTACCAGTGCAGTTTAGTCCCTTTCCGTCGTTGAATGTTCCAGGTGAACAAGCTACATGTAAAGTTTCAAGACAAAAAAGAGGCAACTGTGAGTAATTTCTCTATTGTGTAACGGTATAATAACCTTGGTAGCAGAGGATAATTTTTTCTGCGAAAAAGAGCGAGCTCGAATCGGTGGTAACGAGGCGCTAAAAGCGGAGAAAACTCTCGGTCGCTTTTCAACCTCCAATGCAGGTGATTTCCATTCTTCACTTTACAAAACGTGCCTCTGGATCCAGGGTAATAATATACCGGTATCTAGCAGGCATTTGCCGAGGTACATTACAGGTACACGAATCTAACTACATGAGCCATCCATTGACTGACAGGAAGCGATCGGGCACGCTAAATTTTCCTTGGTATGACTGTGTCTTCGTGCAAAGCTTCCGTTGTTCCAGAGGGTTACCATGCTTTAAGCGTTTGTAAGGGTGATATCAATTTAGCGAAATAAGTGCATAATTTGTAAACTTTTATTTACTAGATTGTGATGCGCGGATGAAAAAAAAAGGCCGGAAGTGTAAAAGCACAAGAGAAATATCTAATGGTGGAACTACATGTAAGACCTAAATATCGTCATATTTCGATTGTATAGTTATTATTTGTCTACCTAAGATATCACACCTCTTGTCCACTTTTTCTGTGAACGATAGTTGACTCGGCTACACCTTGTTGACCGTTCACCGTCGGAAAGCTCCTGAAATGCTACGAATGAGCTCAGGATGAGCTAGCACTTCTCCACGTGGGAGTCGTAACGCAGTGGAATCCAACTTCTCGTCTTCGCCGCCCATATTACCAACTTCTAATTAAGGACACTTTCATTGGGCCGAACAAAAGCTCTTACAGTTACTTCTAATCCTTACCTGAAACCTCGTTAATTTAATTACCCCGTCAACATAAACGGCTTTTCACGCCCTCGTAATAATACGTTTCCACTATATTGATCAATATTCGTCGTTAGTTCTTGGTATAGAAACAGTGAACCCCAAGAAATGGAAGTCCAGTTTTACAATCCGCTACAGCGTACAACAAGCCAAAATTCAAAATTCAATACCAATTAAGCAGAAAATCAAAAATTTTACTTTTGCCCTTTTGAGGTGACTCAAAAGGGCAAAAAAATTAAAAAGGAGTCCTTATTCTAGAACCATTAGGTAGGGAATGTTACAAAAAATAAAATAATAATAATAATATAATGAAATAAAAACTGTGTCTGACCAGACTGACTCCTTGTCAGGTCAACATTGCCCCTGGACTGAGAGCTGACCTGATAAGAGAAAAAGTTATTTGCAGGCTTGATTCTTCAACTTCCCGGCGTTTATAGAGCCAGCTTGGTAATGAATGGCTTGCATATCGGTATTCGGCATTCGCTGAGATGGGACAAATTCGCGAACATGACTATACTTGAACTAGCAAAATCCATTAACTGACATGCAGGAAACGATCGTTCTCGTTCCTGCGTTGGAACCTTAGACCTTAGTATCGTCGTATTCCAATTTCAGTAGTTTATTTCTCTACTAAAGATATCAGAATTTAAATATTCTCGTCCAGGTTTTGTGTGCGAGCGATAATTGACTCGATTACGCTTTGTTGACTCTTCGCTCTTAGAAAGCTAGTGAAATACTGCGAATGAGCTCAGGATGAATTAGCATTTTTCCACGTGGGAGTCATAACAAAGTGGAACCCAACCCTACACCCACCACTTCAGTACTATATACCCCGGGGGGGGGGTACTCCCATATATAACCTATATAGGTATGTGCCGCTGTGAAGGGTATGGTTTTCAAGCAGTTTGGTCTGGGATAGGATATAGAAATCAGGGAGTCTTGGTCTAGGATAGGGTATCAATTACCGGGAAACTAATGGGTGGTGTAAAAATTTAATCCAATTAATTAATTAATTCCAATTAATTGGGTTTGAAAAACTCGGAAATAAAAAATTTAAAGGAAATCGTGACAATATTGTTGATCGAGAGATGGTTTTCCATTAAAAGCACTGTGTGGTTATATTTCTGATGGTTAGCTCGAAAATAGCTAGTCTGGGATAGGGTAGGGATTTTTGGCATCTAGTCTAGAATAGGGTTGCAAAAACGACATGAACGTGGTCTGGTATAGGTTAAGGGTTTCAGAGTCCCAGCGGCACACCCCCATCAAAATTTTTCCGAGTACCCCCCCCGGGCTATATACAACTCGTAATTACGGACACTTTCACACTGTAAAAGCTGACCAGTTACCATAACCATTTTAAAAGGTTATAACCAATACAAATAAGTTGTTTTCACCTCAAAATAATTGGTTAAAATGTGTAACCTATTTGTTATTGGTTCATTGTACCAATTAAAAACAGTTCCTGTAACCATAAAAAATAGTTTGGTGTTAAAATGGTCAAAATAACCATTTAAAGGTGTTAAAATAAACCAAACTGAACAGCTTGCACAAAGATTATACCTACTGAAATGGGTTAAATCATTGGTGAAACTTCGCAACCGATTTTGTATTGGTTACATATACTAGTTCATACTAGTTCGAATAGTTAATTTAACCAAAAGGCTGAGGTGATAACTTGAGAATGATAGTCCATCGAAAAGCATAACACGTGTAGAGTTCCCGCGCTACTGAGGAACAGAAACTGTGTCTCAGTTCAGTCAAATAGTCACGGCATTCTATTTTGAAAGCTACGAAAATCATTCTTGAAATTTGTTCCAGTAGCCAATCATAAGAATGAGACGGTTTCTTTTAAGATTAACTTGCGGTTGGGTGTTCAATCCTTAGGGCTCGGAGTGAAATGAAGACTAACTGTTTCTCAGTATTCCGTTTTTCCATGAAGAGCAACTTCCAAAAAGAAACATGGACGAAGAAGAATAAAAAATATCGCTTCAAGAAAACAACTTTAGTGTAATTACGTGACCTCGGTATCTAAATCTATCAGATCAACTGTGGTATGTCAGTTAACACCTTGACGTCAGAGCTTTAAGCCAATGAGAGTAATTGGAATGTTGACCACAAATCCGAACTTCCTGTCCGTTGGCTTTCAAATTCTGTCGCAATCGTGGAAAGCAAACGTATGGCAAGGAACTTACTTCTGTTTCATGTTGGCCTCGCAGAACACGAAGGAAAGTCAGAGGGTAACTTGATTTGAGTTGCTGAACATGAAACAACGTCGGTTGTTGTTGCGCTATCGAACTGTATCCAAGTGTAGTATCCTAAGAAATACCTTGCAAACATTTTTTTCTTAAAGGAGGAAAGAGTTACAAGCTCGCTGCTTCTAACTCTCACTTTCTGCGCCAAGAATTTGATGATGGTGTGATTCTACTGGGAGGTACCAAAAGGATCAGTCAGTGAATCGCTCCAACAGAGCCAAGACTGTCGCGTGTTGCGTGGGCTGAAATGCGATGAATGGTCGCATGAATGGTCGCAGATCTCGAGCGAGCGAGTTGTTAACCACGCGCGACAACGCGGGGGTACTCTAGCTCAACACGCGCGAACGATTTGATGTTAGAAAACGAGGAAATTGCTGCCTATACGTTTGTTAGCGCCTCACAATCTAAACATTATTAGAGAGAGACACTGATAAGCCTAAACCAACTGCGGAAATAAATAGGATAAGTAGATCAGGATTGAAGTTATTTGTCCATTGCCATTTGAAAATTGATTTTGAGAGGGCACCGTACAACAAATAACTTCCGGTTTCTCGCATGTTATTCTCGAAAACTATTTTCAAAGATTGGGTTGGTTGTTCTTTCTGCATTTTTGGGGGGCCTGCTCACACGCTTGATTCTCTAGGGACTGCTCGTGGTGTGTATATAATGTAGGATCCTACATGTGTATATAAGATTTCTACCAGGGATCATTTAATTGCAGGTCACATTCGTACTGATTGAATGCTGATTAAAGTTTGGCTTTATCTGCATTGAAAATTGGCGTCAGCTTTAATAGGTTTTTGAGGATGTGAGATCTTTATGCTTGGTACAGCTTGCGAGTGATGGCTTTTTGCCAGATCTTGAAGCTTCTGTTCCATTGCAGGTGACCACATTCATACTGATTTAAATGCATATTAGCGAGTTTGGCGTATTGAAAATGGGCTTCAGCCTTGGTCTTTGACGTTCATCATGCGATGAACTCTTAATTCAAACCCCCAACAATACCTGGTATAAATCCCACACTGCATCTATTTATTATGGTCTTTACATTTAATGAATTTCTATTCTATTCTTTGTGGAGTTTGACGATGTACACTATTTGACTGTTATCATTACAGATACCGACAAATATTTTTTTGACCTACATAGCACGTGGACGTTTAAAAACACAGGGTAACAAGTGTTAGATATAGTGTGCTATATGTATGCATGGATGGACGTCTAGATTAGCTAGCCATTAACAGCCAGTTCAAACACACTTCTTGAAAAAGCGAGTACTGTTTAAGCATGTACATACTAATTGAATAATATTTGTACTTAACAGAGCAAAGATGGCGATGATGTCTCTGACAATCTTATCAAACACACAACAACCCATGCAGTAAACATGCAAGTGGACAGAGGCATCAAGACTGTTGTTGAACTTTGTCTGGCCGCAGAAGACTAATGGTGGTTTGCATGCAGAGAAGTGTCTATATTCTTCTTGTATTGAGAACTTGAATGAACAATGGCCTGTGTCAGATTTGTGTCCTATCCTTATTTTACCACATGACTATACCTGAGGGCCATGTCTAAACGAGAAATAGTTAATGGAAATAATGATGTTTGAGAATTGGTGAAATAACCACTAAAAACTATTATAATAACCTTTATTTTGATGGTTGCTATATACCGTTCTTTTGGGTGTAAAGAATTGTTAAAATAACCATAAAAACGTTTACTTGAACCTTTATTTTGTAGTCACTGTAATCTATATCTATCCGTTAAAACAACCTATTTTTGTAACTTATAAAGAATGGTTAAATTGACCATTCTTTGACCATTTTTAATTGGTTACCTCAGATTCATTAACAGAACCAAAAAACTGAGGTTATTATAACCATTTTAAATGGTTATACAACCATAACAAAAATGGTTATTTTAACCAAAATCCATGGTTTACATAACCTAATATCAAAGGTCATTTCAACCTAAAAAAAATCGGGTAATAACAACCTATTTCAAATGGTTTAAAACGCGGGTATGATTATGTTTGAAACAACCATAATATTTTGGTTAAAACAACCTTTCAAGAACGGTTGTTTTAACTGGAAAGCAAATGGTTAAAATTAAAAGTGTATTGTGACCAATAAAAATACGGTTACCTCAGATTCAAACTTAAACCTTTTTATTTTTGGTTATGGTAACTGGTCAGCTTTTACTGTGCATTGGGCCGAACAAAAGCTCGTACATTAACCTAACCATCCCGTCAACACAAGCAGCTTTTTATGATCTCGTATTCAGGGTTCCACTGTACTCGCACAATTTGTTACTTCGTGTTATAGAAACCAGGTTAGCTGGCCCTCTGAGTCCCAGCATGACGAGCAACTAATAACATGACTCTCCAAAATTCGAAGTCCAATTTCACAATCCGCTGTAGCGCATAACAAGTCAAAATTCACTGTAACATTCCATATTAATGGCTCTAGAATAAGGACTCCTTTTTTTAAAAATTAAAACATACCTTTACATACTCCTCCCTTGTTCTCCATGTTTTCCGTACAGACACAATTTCCTACAAGTCGGGTGGTATTCCACTCACCATTTCTTTCACAGACAACATTCAAACTGCCCTGCACGGCTTGGAAAGAGTTTTCAGTGCAGCTCCCATTGACTAGAATTGATTGTCGGTTAAAAGGAGCTAATGTTTTCGGAAGAGCGACCAGGCTGTTGTTAAGCGTTCTTTCAGGACATACACGATAAGTAACTTTAACTGAATACAATGTTCTACAGCCACCTTGATCACGAAATCCCAGCACAATAAATTTGCTGTTTATTCGGAGAAGTATTGTTAAGCTTGAAGGTTGATTGGTAGCCGGCTGACGGTTGATAGTGGCAAATTTTCTATACGAACCAAAGCTGCTAATAGGGTTTGGTATTTTGTCGCTTGTTACGCTATTGTTTGATTCCCAGACATAAGCAAAAAATGATTCGTTACACACGCTGTCTGATGGCAGATTGCACGGACTTGAAGAATACTTGACAGTGATGTCCATTCTTTGTACTTCTCCAACTGGAATGACCTCCTTACCTCGTAACCAGAAGTTTGAACCTTGGATATCTTTGTTGCACAAGGTATATCTGTTACTTGGATTACCGGGAACAGATGGATAATTCCACTGAGGAAAGAAAAGCACCAACAGTTTAGTTCTACAAGAAGGTCATTGAAATGTGAGACGTGATACGGACATGAGGTAAACTTGACAGTGAATAAATTGTGCAGTTTGCCGACAAATTAAGTGCAGGCAGCGGAAAGGGATGAATCAAATTTAACTATTTATGTACTGAAACAACGAGATCACAAAGACAGGCTTGTTTAAAATGTGCCTGTTTACGTTTACCAAATAAAACTTACCCCACTAGACGATCTTGGGAACGGGTCCCACTCCCAAACGCATGCGTCACAGTCTGGCGTTTCCATCAGCACCACTCGTTCTGATGTCGTCCAAGGTGCAATCGTTAGCGTAATAAGAATAGCAATGCAATAATGCTCCATGCAGATCGTTTCAATTACATCAAGATCGTGACTAAAAAGACAGAGGAGCTTCATTAAAGTTGGGTTCAAATTTTGTCTGTGAATGAAATTCTCGAACGTATAATCCGGCATTCAGGGTGCTGCGCAGCCTAGTCCCTTGGCGTTCTCGGCTCGGTCAAACCTGGACCGTGAGCTGTGTGACGTCACCGAGGGAGACTCGCCAAGAACGCCCAGCAAATATTTCCAACACTGAAATACTTAACACTGAAATATTTACTAAAACAGTAAGATCGTGTATTACAATCGATCATTACATAATACCTTTCACGTCGCTACACAAAGGATACGTAGAAAGCTCCATATCGCACTCCGACTCCCAGTCCGAGCCTACAAAAAATGATAAGCTTAACGAAGTGGGTACAGGAAAGAAATTCGAACGGAAAGCAACGACTAGCAAAGTAACATTAACTAAAAAATTATGCCACAAAGTTAGAACTTACCGTCGTTTGTAGACACCTCCATGATTGGATTCTATCCCATCAGTGAGCAGCTTTTGCAAAATATGAGGCGTTGAAACTGGTAAAATCTAACCAGGGGTTTTTTCGTGCTAAAATCGGGTATTTTGGCAATATTTGCTAGGCGTTCTCTCACCCTCCCCTTCCCAGACTTCGCACGGACTACGTGGCAAAAGGGAACGCCTAGGGACTAGGCTGGGTGCTGTGTAGTTCACACTAGAGACCTTACGCAACAGGACTGTTGAATGGGGGCGGCGACATCAGACCGCGCGAGGACTGGGCTGAGCACGCGAGCAGTTGCCGTAGCAAGGGAGACTTTTGCCTGATTGGTTAATCATTTTCCTAGTACCCAGATTCCTGAAACGTGCGCGCCAATGAAGTAAACAAAGATGGCGGTCTGCGGAAAAGATGTAGGTTTCATCGCTTGATCACTTATTCTCACCTTTTTTTGCACATATAACAAATCCAGACGTTTTCCTAACTCCTCAGCAGCGGAAGGAAATTTGGAAAAAGTATTTTAACGCGGAAAAACGAGTGTTTTGCTCGGGCTTTTGCATTTGTGAGCGGGAGAATTTTTCTTCGCACCGCAAGAAAATATGTTCCATGAAGTGAGGAAATATTAGGAAGGATTCAAACTTTTGGAGGACAGTAAGCGTTTAGCCTGTTGCCGTTTTCACCAAAGCAGGTAAGCTATCCTACTCACAATTTTAAAACAGCCTGCTTGCAACTTTTTGTCAGCTTTTGCTACATAACACACTGACGATCAGTGAGCTTCCCTTCGATGTTTAAAAGGGCCGTGGCGGTCACTGAGCGGTCAAATAATCTCAGAGTGAAAGAGGTGTAAAAACCATAAAACACTTTAGAAGACCTACCATTAATCACTGGTTGATTAACCGTGAAGGCAAACGGGAATTATCTCAGCTAAAATAACTTAAAGTACAATATCATTTAAGATCATACTTTCAGTAGCTGATAAAATTTAAATTGCAGCAAATCTCGCTCAGTTTTTCCGTTTGATCTTAGTTTAGCAGTTTTACCAACTTGTAGCCATCCGATGGACTGTTAAAGTTTTTGTTAAGACACAAAAGGCCATAAGTTGTGAGAATGCAGATGCAAAAACGTTTTGCTTGAAGAATGTTAATGACATGAAGTCAATGTTAACTGTTTACAAACATTGACTTTTTGGTTATTCAATTTGTAAAGCAAGTTTTATCTCATTCTTTAGTGGCCATTTTGTTGCCATATTTACACCAAAGGATTCCATGTTGAAAGTAACTCAGTTTTGTATGACTTCAGTTGTGCTTGTTACTAGTAAAGTGTTACCCATCACTTTCATCTTCCATTATTTATCTTAGTATTTATCTTAGTATCTTAGTTTTGTGACCGAAGGGCGGTTATGTTGTGTAATTTAAGTCAGGGCTCCCATTGATGGCAGATGCTTTGACTTCTGAAAGGGCTGCAATAAAGGAGTCTAATCTTAATTGCAACAGAAAGCCTTAGGAGATGTACTGTACACAGTTACCACCTTTTATAGTTTTCCATCAGTCATACCAGCCCCTGACAGTTCTTTTGTTTTGAAACCTTTTCTTTTAGGAGATTTTAAAGAAGACCAGCACCCAGTAACCTTGAATATAAGTTCACGAGCTTACGTTGAGGCCGGTTATTATTTTTAGAAAACATTTGTGGACCAGAGGATTTTCACATAGTTGTTGCATTGTCATTAAGTTTTCAAAAAGCTGACTTCACAAAGTACAATGAGTAAAAAAATGCAGCTCTTGACTTTAACTTATAATTTCCTATTATGATAAACCTTTCTATGGAAAGCTGCATTCATGTTTTACCCATTGTTTGATGACATTGTCTTTTAACCTTGTTCAAAAAATGGCCTCAGGATATGGCTTGCAAATGCAGGTGTTACTTTTTTAAAAAAGATATTTCCCTTGGTGACAGTTGGTGACAGTTGATTTTTAAGAGACACCAATGGCAAACTCGCTCTTCCTCTACCCCGTACAAACCTTACAAAAAATAGTTTCAGTTACTCTAGAGCATTTCTTAGGAATAGCCTTCATGTTGAGCTGTGACAGGTGAAGTTCAACTCTCTTGGGGCCTTCAGGACTGGCTGCAAGTAATTCTTCTGAAGATCTCTCTACATGGAACTTATGTAAAGTAGGCTCGTAGTCTAATTAGGTTTTGTCATAATGTTAATGTATTAATAGCAGTTTTTGTATAGAAATAGTGTTTTTAAGTCCTGATGAGTTGACTGTGGTTAAATAAAGTTATCCATTCATTCTTTAATTTCAATCAATAAAGGGACTGTTCACTTTTTATAGGGTAGGGGTAAGTGGATTTTTTTTAGGGGAGAGGGGGATGTAAAAGAAAAGGGACACCTGAAAAAAGAGTCTGCAAATAACATGGTTGTTATCCTCATGAGTTTATATGTTAAAAGGAGAAATGAACTTTCCTTATTTCATGATCATCCAAAACAAATAGACCTCTGAGGGGTCCAAATCAATTTTTGGTCCATAAAACTTCATTCCCCCTGCCCCCCCCCCCCCCCCCACCACTCCCAACTGGTCTCACTTGCTCTAGGTTTTCATTTCGGCAGATTGAGAGTTTAACTAAATGGAAGACCATGGCAGCTGCAAAAAAGTCGGGGTACAATATCTTCGCAAAAATCATTTTAATTCCTTTGTCCTATCAACTTCTTATTTTTGCCTTGGCTATGTGTTTCATTTTTTAATGTCAGAAATATTTTTAACCCAAAAAGTGGTTTTTGAGGCAGGTGCCATTTTTTACCTCCCTCTTGTAAATGAATTTGTCTTTCTTCCCATTTCAAAGACAAATAAATTATCTTCCAATGCGACAAACATTACACATTTCCATTGAAGTTCAACTTACTTTATTGATAAACAGCACTTGCTCTTGCATTGAAGTCTGTTAAGATAATGAAGAACAACAGCAGGAAGGCAAAACTTTTGCCTGCTTATCATAACTTGACCGTCGCCCATTTCTCAGATTTACAATCCCCTGCTGTGATTTTCTTCACGATGAATTATTGAATGGCCATAGTGTTTTCTCTCAAAAACTGAATTTTATACCTTCCTCTAGATGTTTAAAGATAATTATGTAACCTGCACACAGATGGTTCCTATTTGTCTGCACACAGGCTTAAGATAATGTTGATGTGCATAGGTTAAGTTACCTATGAATAATTTTAGCAGAGTTTTGACCAAAAACAACATCCACAAAGTCCTTGTGACACTTTATCTTTAATAAGGGACTAGTAAAGTTTAGTAATGTGTACATTTAAGTAATAAAAGCAAGTGGGAATTAAATAAAGCCCAGAGAACCATTAGCTACAAATTATGTACATTTCTGTTTCCAGCACACTGGTTGTACACACAATGCCAGGTGATGTTAATGTCTGGGCAACTATTCAAAGGTTTTGGTAGACAAAGGAAAACTTAAAAGTTTAATAAGGATGCAAAATGTGCTGATGAAAGTTCTGTGTCTATGAATTTGTAAGAAGGACAAAAACTTTGCTATTAACGTGAGGGCCTGTGCCATACTGTTTTTCAAGCAAGCTGTCAAGATCTGTGTGGGAAAAATAAAATTTATGTCAAAAGTTAACATCAGTAATAATAATCACTGAGATATCAACTTAAGGACGTTCGCGCGAAAAACTTATACAATACAGATTTTTTTCATACTTTGGCTACAGTCAGATAATGAGTTACCTATGTCAGAAATGGAAAAAAATTGGGGGGTCACAGACTTCGTTTTCGAAATAAAGCGCGTCCAAAACTACCCCAATTTTGACAAATCGGCCCTCGTAACTCGACATGGCCTCAGTGCTTGTTAGCTGAAAAATATTAAAAGTGATTCGCTGTAGACCCACTTTCTTAGTCAAATCTTACTTAAGTGGGTCTGTTAAGTAAATAATTTGAACCGGTGTCATCCTTTTAGTTAAACTCAACCTGTAACATGGACTTTAGCGAACACCGTGCAGCTTCAATAATAGTGGAATTCGATGATGCGAGGGCAGAAAAGTTGAAAAAAAAACCAAACTTCTACAATACAGATTTTCTTTAATTTTTCACAAAACGTAGATAAGGATGCGCAGAAACAATTGGCGCGAACGTCCTTAAGCAGCAACAGTGATATCAACAAAAATATCACTGTTTCATATTTTCTTCTGCAGTTCACATAATAATATGAGTATTTCGTATATTCACTCTCATTAATGTACAAAAAACTGTTAAGTACCTCATTTAGCAGGATAATAAAAACTGAATATTGCAAAGAAACATGCATACGTTTGTGTGACAAAATCGAGTGAAGCACTGTGTCACGCCATTCAAAAGACACAAATATGTCAACCGACTTTGGCCTTTATTTTGACCAACCAGTACATCATTTAAATTTAGTTTGACGTCACCAAACTATTAGGGTAGTTCTCGAAACTCATCTCACCAAGCCGATCCCCATATCACGAATTAGTTTTTTGGCTATGATCAAAAATACAGAGGCAACCCGATTTTTACGCACAATTTAATTTCACTTGCGAACCACCGTCGTGACAACAAATGCCAAAAAATAATAATTGAAAGGTCCACAAAATTGACATTTGGCACAAAGTAAATTTGAACTTAGCACTACTTGGTGAACACTTTACATTAGTGGTTTTTTGTAATTTGTGAGGTGTAGAAGGACTAAAATGTGTGAGATCATATAACCAATACTTTGAAAATGAAGCTCGACCCGCGGAGCTTTGTTCGGCAAGAGGGTATTGGGGGTACGCCGTCAATATAAACCAAAATCTGCCAACAGCTAGTAAATGAGTTGACCCATCCCTCAATGATGGGAATTCCCATATCACGAAGGGAAACAAAAGTCTCGGAGGTTTGATGACAAATTTTAATTTCAGGTCACAGAAAATCTAAATTTATCGATCAAAATATTCACTTCGCCTGATAATAAAAAGTGTTTAAGTAGTTCGCTAAGTGAACCCAGAAAACGGTAAAACAAGTTCATTTCAATGTTGTATTCGACTTTTATGACGAAATGATGAAAACTGAAAAGGTAAGATGCCCTTGTTGAACGACACCGTGAAATTGAGGATGACAACAACATGGTTTCTTCAAAACCGCAAGATGAAGCAAACAAAAAACCTAAATACAAACTCAAGGAGCCAGATATGCGATTTACTTACCACAATAGACATAGTCCTTTCAGTAGGCGTTGAATATGACGTGAAGTACAGCCTAGGAAGACAGGTAAGTTCATTGAAACCGGCCCCGCCATGTAAAGAATTGCTGACAATCCGCCATCTTACGGTCAACACGTCTACATGAAAAGGTCTTTATCGGCAGCAAAATTACCATAAGCGATGTCAAACAGGCTTATCTGTCTCCATATTGAGTTCCTTTTTATGGCAAAATGCTCCACTTGGCATTTCGACAACGTATTTATAAATGCTTTCCGTTTAAAGTTTAGGTTGTCAAATTCAACCTCCGGCGCCGAAAACCGTGTGCTCATCGAAAATCCCCAAAACAAAAAAAATTTGAAAACTTTTTCGCGCCTGCGCAGACAAAAGTCTCCCTTGCTTGTTGCCGTCCGATCCGAAAGGTAAACAAACCTTACGCAACACAACACGACATGAAAAAGACTCAAGGTCGCAATGGCAACATTCCGGGAAGCAAAAGAGGCACTTTCACTTGCTAATGACTTGGATTTAATTGAAGATGAAGAACTGCTGTTGCTATACGACGTGAACACTTCGAAAAACCTAGACATACCGTACTGGAAATACGACAAATTCAATCTTGACTGTCTTTCCGACGACGAGTGCAAAAGCGAATTTCGCTTCTTGAAACATGATATATACGCTTTACTCGATGTTTTAAATCTTCCAGACAAAATCAGTTGCCCGAATCATTTTTTCGTGTACAGTGATGAAGCACTATGTATGCTTTTACGTCGATTTGCGTATCCATGTAGATACGAAGACCTTGTTCCACGTTTCGGAAGACCTGTTCCCCAATTGAGCATAGTGGTGTCAGAAATGACGGATTTACTTCATGTACAGTTTGGACATTTGCTTTCTCGTCTCAATCAACCGTGGTTGTCACCAGCAGACCTGGTCGAATTTTCTCAATCGATCTATAGGAAAGGAGCCGCCCTTGATAACTGTTGGGGATTCATAGATGGGACAGTGAGACCAGTTTCGAGGCCAGGCGAACATCAGAGGGTGCTGTATAATGGACACAAAAGGGTCCACGCCATAAAATTTCAGAGCGTTGTTGCGCCCAATGGTCTAATTGCGAACCTTTTTGGTCCTGTCGAGGGACGAAGGCACGACAGTAGGATGCTGGCATTGTCTGGCCTGCTGCCAATGCTAGAAGCCCACTGTGTTTCCCCAACTGGCCAACCACTGTGTGTGTATGGTGACCCGGCCTACCCACTCAGAGTTCACCTTCAAGGACCATTCAAAGGCCATGCATTAACACCGCAGCAGCAACTATTCAATGAGTCAATGAGTAAAGTAAGAACAGCGGTAGAGTGGGTGTTTGGTGACATTTTGCAATACTTTTCATTTTTAGACTTTAAAAAAGATCTTAAAATTGGACTTAGTGCCGTAGGTAAAATGTATATTATTTGTGCTTTATTATTAAGAAATGCCTACTCATGTCTTTATGGTTCAGAAACTTCCTCGTTCTTTGGCGTTGAACCGCCCTCATTAGAGGATTACTTTATTTAAGATATTATTTATACTCAATCAGTACCTGGGGGACACCCAGATGAATTTGGATTGGGATGCTTGTCATCTCACTTAGGATGCAAATCCTGGATTTTGGTGCACCTTCTTCAAAGAAGGAACCACAAATTTTTTCTATTAGTGTTTAGGATTGGATGCAAAGATTTGGCATTCACATTCAAGGCTATACATGGTAGTGCCCCCACATATATTAGTCAGTTAATAAGACTCAAGCCGAAGTCAACTTATATGCTTCGTTCAAATACAAAGCACTTTCTGCTCGATCAGCCACGCAAAATGAAGAAGACAACAGGAGACAGGGCGTTCCTTGCCGCTGCACCAACTTTGTGGAACGCCCTCCCAGATGATTTGAGAACTTTGGACAATTTAAAAAGTTTTAAGTCACAGTTAAAAACTCATTTTTTTAAATTAGCATATAATTTGTGTTCGTAGTGTTTTTAACATAGATTTTTAGATAAGATAGACAGGGGCGAAATGTGTATTGGGGGCTTTTATTTTTTTTTTTTTTTCATTTTTTTATTATTTATTTTTTTTTTTTTATAGGTATATATATATATGAATTATTTTTATAAGTATATTATTGTTGTAATACTATGATAACTATTTATGTAAAGCGCATTAGATCATATATGCATGGATTTTTGCGCTATAGAAATAATAAAGTTATGGAAGGGGAATCATTGGTTTTTGGATATTCATTATTCTTGTCTTGTTTTGCCTAAATGATTCATGATTCCTAAATGTAAATTTTATTCGATGTTTATGATTTTTGTTTTCATTCCATTCATCCGGTTTTCAAAATAACTTGTTACCAGTTTCTGTTGCTTTTCACTTATAGGGTGTTTGCACATTTCAGTACTCTGCTGGCAGAGTCTTCTTTTTCAAATGGAGACTCTTCTTGCATAGAATTTATAATATGCAGGAAACCATTGTGAAATTCTCAGTCGTTGTTGTTGTCCTTTAGAGGGGGTCTGGGGGCACGCTCCCCCAGAAAATTTTGAAAATTGGATGCTCAGAAATGCTATTTTGGGCCTAGACTGCTAGCAGTCCCTTTCTGGATAGTCGACAAGGCGTGCGAAATAGCCGAGCGCTGGATAGTCGAGAAGGCGTGCGAAATAGCCGAGCGAAAAAACTGGAGCGAACGAGCGGAGGGGGCTGGGGGAGGTCTCTTCTCATTTTTTTTTCTCCTCGCTCCAGGTTTTCGCTCGGCTATTTCGCGCGCCCTCTCGACTATCCAGAAAGGGACTGCTAGCAGTCTATTTTGGGCCATTTCTGGGATATGTTTTAGAAAAATTTAGTAAAATGACCCAGATCAGTTTAAATTTTATCACATTTTATATTCACAAGCCTCTAATGTCAATAGAAGCATTCATTTGTTAGTCATGATTCTTTTTTTCATCTTCGTTATTCATGATTCCCAAATTTTAAACACAAGATTCATGAATAAGCTATGATTCATTATTTATGAATCCACTTCCACCCCCGACAAAAAACATCCTTGTTCCTTTCATGTGGGAGTTACCCTCTGGCAATCAGTTGAGCTTAATAAGTTTGGAGATTTCTTTATGTTATATAACAGTGATATGGAGTTTATAATTTCTGGACTGCAAATTATGCTTTTTTTGTTTCTAATTTAAAAAAATACACAGAAAGGGTCAGAAAGCTTCTTTGTTGTTTACATTATCTTTTGAAAATTACTTTGTAGCCTGAAAAATAGGTACCAGTTATAGCTTTGAGCACTCGTAAAAAAACCTCAAAACCCTACTGTCCAAGTGAGCCTTTCATTTGTTCTCTATTGCTACACCTAGGCCTTGGTTGTCATTTGTAGGCTTGGCTATAAACAATGAACATTTCTGTATTCGCAGTACAGGATGATTTGTATTATTTTACTAAGTTAATGTTAATATATGTGCAGTTGCTGAGGTGATATTCCCATGAACCGATGAAGACTTAGTAAGGTATTATTGGTAGAGAGTTCTTAAAACCAATAGTGGGTTATAAAATGAATTCTCTGCTTGACATATTGATTTTACAGAGTTCCCCTAGGCCTGTCACCCTCTTGGACCCTTTAGGTAAAGAGGGCCCAGTATTTCTGGGCCTGACTTCCTGCCTAAAGGGTATTTTAGTCTCATATATTTTTTTTAACTTTACCCCATTTGGAATAGTTTAATTAACACAATGAAAGTGTTTATAAGGAAATAAGTTTTATTGTATAAATATCTGTTTAACAATTGATCATAATACACAGAAGCCTTTCGTGTCTGCGTACAGCTAAAATGTACATGTAACTGAGGTGTGGACTTGTCCTAAAACAATATCAGTATTGATATTAAGACGGAATCCATCAGGAAATTGAGTAATCAGTGGACAAAAACCTTGTACCAGCATAATTTAAAGTATATTGCATTCTTTTTTACACTTTTTAAGAGCTTTAGACGTAATAAGTTATCTGTAATAACCCCAAAGACAATTTCTTATGGGAGCCCGAGAAATTAAATTTCAAATTTCACAGGAATTGTGTAAACACAGGTAAAATAGGTAAATTTTTATGTGTAAGGTTTCATTTTGTGAAATTTGAAATTTAGTTTCTCGGGCTCCCATAAGAAATTGTCTTTGGGGTTATTACAGATGACAAATTACATCCATAGCTCTCAAAAAATGTAAAAAGGAATGCGACATGCTTTAAAGTATTCTGGTACAAGGTTTTTGTCCACTGAAAATTAAAATTACTCAATTTCCTAATGGATTCCGTCTTAATATATTGAAAAACCTTTACAAATGTATTACTTTTTAAGCCTTCAAATACATAATTTAATAAATTACTGACTGAAATTTGAACAGACATTATTGTTTGTGGTTCAATCAATTAACAACAACGTGATTTGAACCAAGGAAAGGTTGAACCAACTCTTATCCATGTTTTAAAGTGGACACTTATTTATTAATTTTTTCAATTAGCGCCATGAGGAGTTGATTCTGAAGCTGCTGCTGCTGCTGTTGTAATTGCACTTGCTGTTGCTGTTGCTGCTGCTGTTGCTGCAGTTGTTGTTGCATGAACTGAAACATCTGAAGTTGTGCAGATTGCTCATCCTTCTTAACCTCCAGTTCTTCTTTTCTCAGGTCGAATTCTCGTTCGGCCTTTTCTCGTAGGTAAACGAGGGTTTCTCACCCTGAGCCTCTCTTTCTTGGTGTCACTTTACCACCCTCCTCTGCCTGTCGTTTCCTTGTCTCTCCCAGTTTTTCCATCGAGCGCTTCCTCATCTCCTCTGCTTTTTTTCCGGTCATTTTCCTTGTTTTTGTCCCCTTGCTGTGCATTTTCATCAGCCTCCCTGTCGCTTTCCTCAAAACGTTCAATAATCTGCTCTAGCAGCTTGTCCTGTTCAGACATCTCGGGTGTGATACTCCGCTTGCCCTTTCCTCCTCCGCCATTCTCTTCTTGAATTTCTTCGCCAATAAGGTGTATCTGTCTCGAACGGCTCCTTTATTCCCGAGTCCATTTTTGAATGCGTCATTGGCATTCAGCCTTTCCGTAATGTCTTCCCATATTTTCCCTCTTTCTCGTGTGGAAGATTTGTACTGGTAGGGCTGCGACACTACGATTTCTTCTAATAGAAGAAGATCACACTCTGTTTTCCACTCCATCTTTCTGTTAAGATTGTGGAGAAACAAACAAGGTCAAATTTTTGTTTTATATGAAAATGAAGATTAGAGGCTATTTTCTACACATGCAATGGTCTTTCTGATCGGGATTTGTTTTGTACTGCAGTGCGAAACGCACATTATTGTATTATTTTCGACGAGTATTAAGCTTATAACTCACACAAATGTGATTTGCATTTCAAAGTTTGTTTACCACAAAAAAAAAAAAAGTGTAGCCCACACTTGAAGTAATGAAAACAACTCTCAAAGACAAGAAAAGATTACTTTACACCAGGTTTCTTATTCGGACGATGGAGATGATACAGAAACCGCCGTAAACTGTAAAATGACAGCTTTTTAACTAACAAAGAAGGATAATTAAATTTCCACAGGTCAAACTGAAATCAGACAGTCTGAGCGCTTCGTAATTTGCGTTTACAAGTAAGCTTTTTAGCTTCATTTTCGCTTGAAAAATGTTATTTCAATATAAAAAAGGGTTGGTAACTAAAAATATGATCGGTTTCTATCGTTCAGTCGAAAAAACAAAAAGTTTAGATGAAAATAGGTGGATAAAAATACTCACGTTTTCCTGAGAACTTGAAAACTCTTATTGCGACGTCGTGAACGCGAAGAGGACGGCAGTGAGAAACCGGAAATGGCGTCAAATAACTTGCGAAGCAAGTGGTCACGCGCGTCACACAATGAAATTTTGCCGTCCTCTCCTCGAGCAGTCCTGTTACGTAAGGTCTCTACTAACAGGTTGCTAAGGAGGCGATGAAAGATGATGAATCTCCCTCTGAAAGCCTTAGTATTTGTGTCTTGTCAACCAGTCGTACGTTTCTTGAAAGCCCCGAATTATTTTGGGTCTATTCTGTCGGATCGAAGCGATGGCGATTCTTATTTACTCGCTTCACAGTCAGGGGAGGTTGGACACGGCCCGAAAGGCATTCTGGTAGCTGTGATCAACCAATCCGAACACTGTATTCATTCGTTGGTCTTTTCTGAGAAAATTTCTCCACGCAACATTTTATTGTTTTGAATACGCTTTTCTGAAAGATGTAGCTCGTTTGTTTCTCAATGGAGGAGTTTAAATGAAAGGTAGGTTTTTACTTTTACTATGTGCTGCTTTATATTCTAAAATATCTTCATAGAATTCGTCATTATTAGACTTCCTCGCGAGCTTGTCCAATATGGCGGCTGTTGTCCACGTTCTGTAGTCAACCAACGCGTTCGTTACTTGTTTTAATATTGTGTCGGATTTACCTTAGAAAATCGTACAAGCTATTGTAGGAAAAGTTATTCTTTAATTTTAGAGGGTCGGACCCCATCAGACCTCTTACCGTTTTTCTTTTATTTGCCATCGAAGTTTGATGATTTTAGAGATAAACAAGAGTAAGTTAGGACAGGTTGAAGCACAACATCACTTCTAGAACGTCCCTAGTAAGAATTCTGAGACTTCAAAAAACTGCATTTTCTAAGGTCTCTTTGACGTTTTGAGGTAAAAAGTTTTCTGTTGAGTGGGAAATATTGACTATATGCGATATGTGATTCATGTTCTGTACAAACTCAGCTGTTGAGATTTGAACATTGCCAATGTATGAACTTACAGGTTGCTTTCTTTGTGACGACTGCCAAATCATGAGGTGGCTTGAACCCAATTAAGTCTTTTTTTTTTGTTTTCATCTCTAGGTTTGACAACAAAATGTGACTCCAGTCTAGTCTGCCCTGAAAGTGACCCAGGCTTACAGGGATCAAATCGTTATATTTGCTTTAAACCAAAATAATGAGCTTGTTCAGGACTTTAGTCTACCAATTATTATGATCTCTTGTTAAGTCCTGCACTAAGCAACAGGAAAAAAAATCCAAAGCTCACCAGAACTTTAAATGGGTTTATAACAGTAAATTGTAGAGTGAATGTCCTCTTTACTTTAAATCTTTTTATTTTTTATTTTTTTTTATTTCTTGTGTTTTGGTTTTGTTTTTAAATTATATTATGCATCAATGAGTTTTCTAGTGTAGCATTTAGTAGCTAGAGACAAAAATCATTTGAATTGTATGCCTGATTCACACTAGTGACATAACAACAACATAACTGCGGGGTCACGCAAATGCAAAACACAACCTATATTGATGTATTATGAACAGCTGTAACCGGTGTGAACAACACAACATTACAACATAAATACATGAGCACAGTGACATAAACATAATGACTTAAGGAAAAAAATGTTATTGTTTTTTCTTTACATTGTTATGTCGCTAGTGTGGACCAAGCCTAAGCGACCATCCATCTTGAGAGTCCATTTTTAAAGAATCCCACGACGTGAAATATCTCATTTAAACACTGCACAGTTGAACTGGTTAATGGGCACCTTCAGAACAGGACAAACTGTCCATGACAGGGTGTCTGTATTAAGTGGGTCAATTTTGTCTAAAAGATGTATGGGCTTTAATACCACCAGGACAGAGAAAACTGTCTGTTATAATGAGTTTTCCATATTGAGCGAATGCCCGCAAATTAGGGTTTGACTGTACAATGCAGTTTGGTCTCCATAACCACCAAGCAGAGGGGAGGTAATGGTAAAAATATTCCATCACTGCCTTTCATAGCCTGTGAACACAGCTGTCTCTCGTTGCTCTTGGCTGCTAAGGGCATTTGCATGAATGCCCATAGAGGCAGAGAGTGACTGTAGAGGGAGCTGTATTCCCACGCTATGACTTTCATTAAGAGGGTGGTATTGTTCACAAGGGTGACACAAATACTTTGTTATGAATCTCACTGTTGGAAGAGAATTCAGTAATAATAGCTAGCTAGCCCTCAATGGTCAACCACTCTTGTAAGGGACCATCAGACCTGAGAGCCCATCTTTGAAGAATCCCACTTGAAATAATTCATTTAAACACTGCAGAGCTGAACACTTTTTATGGGCACCTTTAGGACAGGACAAACTGCTTGGGATGTCCAAAAATATAAGGGCTTAAGGCTGGCTTTAGTTCCATTGGGACAAGAAGAAGAAAGGAGTGTTTGACTGTATAAGTAGTTCAACTATATGTATTTAGTCTTTCTCGTGAACCAACATCTGTAAGCAAACACCCTTTCTGGTTTCAAGGGTGGTTGCTGATTTTAACTGCACAAGCAAAATTTGCTTATAAAAAATAATGTAACTTACTAACAGGAAGACAGATTGGTAGAAAATAGCCTTAGATGAGTGCTTGAATGCAATCTTGAACATTGTTCAGTTCTCATGTCCAGAAACCTGAAATTGGGACCTTACCACTCACCAAGCAAGGTGCCTGGTACCCTTGATGGTTTGGTTGCAAACTCAGGGTAGAGCCCCCAGACACATTGTATTTCAGTCTTATCAATTAGATTAGACAATCAATAAGATTGTCTTTCCAGGTTGCTGTTCTTTTTATATGTTTTTGCAGTAATTATTATTATTATTATTGTTGTTGTTGTTGTTGTTGTTGTTGTTATTTTTTTTGAATTAGAAACCTGGGTTGAGTTCCTGTTCAGAAGCAACAATGCACAGTATTTACTACTTCCATAAGGCAAACATTTTATCCAGTAACCAACTCTAATTTTGCAATAAAAATAGCCGTCTACAATCGGTCCACTGAAATCTGTAATAATTTTTGTGTATTACTGAGTTGCAATGAGAATTTAGGGCTATCATTTTTTGTTTGCATCAATATTTTCCCTGTCCCCTTGGTATTTCTACACACATTTGTATACCTCTGCTTTAATTTGTACTACATTATTTTGTTTATTTACATTTTAATTTCAACACAAGGTCATCTCAAGATTTTCTTGTCCATTTGTTTTCTTGTCCAGGGGAGAACAGATCACGAGTAAATAAGGACGGTTGTTTAAAACTTATTTTTAGCAGTTGAACGCGCATGTTAAATAAGTCGGGAATTTAAGACAACTTTGATGGCCTTTTATTACAAAAATTCAAAATAAGCAGCTGTTTTGTCAGAAGGCCCTTGGAGGTAACACGATCGAATTTTACAGTGAATTCCAAAGTAGCCTGCAACAATTACAGCCGCCTTTCATCGCTCCCGGCTGGATGAGAGGCGGCTGTATCCGCAGGCTAATCCCGAAATGTCTTATTTTAAGAACTTAAACAATTTCGTGATTCAGCAAAAAAAAGAAAAGTTTTGTGGAAAAAATTAATGTCGCGAGTTAATAAGAACCGGTTTTTAAATTTTGTTTAGCACTTCAGCTGCATCCCAGTGCAGGACCCCCCGGTATGTAACAGGCACAGATTTGTCGAATTCATATTAGCTGGGTTATGCATGAGTCAACGAAAACCCCTCTCCCCTCCCCCCACCCTGGGACAAGGTGGGGATTTGGAAAAAACCCTGGTCAAATCTCGAATAATACCACCTCCGCTGGGGATGCCTTCTTGAGTCAAAACATTACCTAATAGCCCCATCCCCAGGGTTCGACATCTGTTGAGTTGAGTCACTAGCCACCAGGCACCCGGGCAAGTGAGCTTCAAAAATCTATTAGCCCATGGCACATTTCAGTCGCTCCGGTTCCTTACCAATGTCTTTCTTCACCCATATCACCTTGACCCTAGCAGTAAAGCTTAAGACTGTGAAGGATCTTAATTCACTTTTAATAGCTAAGCGACTGTTTGGTATTTGCTGCAAGCTATAGGCCCATTCTGATTCTGCATTATTGTAAAAGAAGTCTAAGGAACAAAATTAAGCCTTGTGTATTTATCTCACCGAACAAGTGAAACGTTACTGAAACGTTTACGAGTGTTGAGTAAAACAGGTCCGAAATTCGTAGCTTAGCTTTCGAAATGTTTAAATTTTAACAAACTTGTAACTTGGATACCTTTGGAGGCTTTTTGTGCCAAGTAAAAGACGAAAGAGGTGAACGTAAATACTACTGATGACAACGAAGTTGCAAAACATCCCCTATCTTGCCTAACTTAGTAATAAAATCTGGAGGTTGTGTGGTTACCATTTCAAGTACTGGCAGTGAAGCACTCGCCATGGATGTGCAAAGGACTGAGTGAAATACATGATGGTTTTGCGCTTGTTTTGTTTTAGAACAGTTCCCAGCAAGAATAATAACAACTTCACAATGCAGTTCTAAATCCCCACCTATGCCCCACCCCCAACGCGCAGCTAAATTTACTAAAACGCTTCCAATGCCCCACCTCCTCGGGCATGATTTTGTATCCAATCCCCTACTATTTCCCTCTAATCCACACCTTGTCCCGGGATGGGGGGGGGGGGGGGGGTCGGGGTTTTCGTGGACTCATGCATTAAACAATCTTAGACGGGGCGGAAAATTCGTCTGATAGGACGACGAGGCCGTTTTTTAAGATGTTCTGCCCCTTTGCTGGTCTAATGTGACGGGAAACGACATAAGTGTTAGCGGACTGTCAACTGTCTTGATTTCTCAGTACTTATTGACTGATCGTGAGTTAATCAGGGCGGTTTTTAAACTTAGTTTAACGGTTGAACTTCATCTTGAATGTACATAATTCATGATAAGTTGGGCATTTAGGTCAGGTTTGAAGTCCTTTTAAAATCAGAAAGGATCAGAAAGTTGCGTACAAAAATGGGATCAGCGAAGGAAAAAAAAACATACCTCGTTACCACCCTGTTATTTTAAGGACTTAACAATTTAGTGATCCTGATGATTCAGCGAAAAAAAATTTTTGTGGAGAAAAATCAGGGGCACCCAACGACAATTTTCGGGAAAATATCTGTTCGGAAGACGATTTGAGATCTAGAATTTTCGGAACATTTGTTGTAAAATTTCTTGCTTGCCTGCCTCTTCTAGGATTTTCGAACATCTAAAATATGGTATTATTGCCCATTTTTTAACGGAATTTTACCCTTAAAAGGTCACCTAGAATTTTCGGGAGCCTTTTTCTGGCTAAAATTTTCGAAAAGGTAAGTTTTGATCCCTATAATTTTCGGATCACTAGACTTTCAGCTAAGAAATCCGAACAGATGAAAAGTTTTTAGGGGATAAAAATACGCCTATATCTACCATTTAAATACTAAAATACGTTCAATAATGCTAAGTTAAGTGGTTTTGAACTATATTCTCGTTGGGTGCCCCTGAAAAATGCAAATATAACAAATGAGATCCTGGTGCATGGAAACACTAGTCTGGAGGAGGCAATGAGGAACGATCTGTTAACGCCATTTTGAACCACGCAGAATCCGCAAGGCTATCAGTATGTAAACAAGTGTTTGCTCAAAATTTATCCGTTTCTTCGATCATCAACAATATAGTACATGCTCCGGACAACGCTCATGGACCCCTTCACGACACCTGAGCGTTTTGAAAACCTCAGTCAAGTTTCGTCCGTTTATCGACTGATACTAGTACGAAAGACTTCCCTGCTAGCAGAGGTCTCTCACGACGAGAAGGAGAGACCTCTGCTAGCAGGGAAACGAAAGACCTGCAATGAACCTAAGAGTATAGTTTAACAGAAAGCAGAAATACCAGTTTGAATTTTGAAAGTCAGCACGAGTTTTCAGATGTTTAAGCTCAAATATTAAGTGATATCGTAAGACTGACACTGGTTGATTCCTTTTATTCTTATGCAGATATTACGGATAACGGAAAGATGGATATTAACAGCGAGTCAGGTCGGTATGCAAGAAGTGTGAAGGAATTCAAGAGGACAGGTCACGTTTAATGAATTAAACTTTACCGTAAGGTGGATATCAGTCTTTCTTTTTCCTCCTGATCAAAAAGGTAAAATACCCTATAAGAAATATAATTTTCGTTTAATCAGTATTAGCAATTTACTAGAAAGTATGCTTTATTAAGTCATCAAATATATATTGTGTCAAAAATGCAGAGTTTGGGGAAGTCCAAATCTATGCGTGACCGTGAACAAGAATTAAAAGTGACGTTTCAACGTTTTAACTCTATAGAGAGAGCGCAGCTAAAGGTTAATCTAGATTCTCCGGAAAATGTTGACTTAACATGTCGTACATGTATCGGTGATAGGCTGTTTGAGGCGGGCTCGACTTGTTGTGTGACCCCAGCCAGTGTTGCGTGACTGTTGATAAGAATAGCTATTGTGTAACTATTTAGCTATTGTGTAACCACTTCCATTTTGCATATTAATTCACACCAATCGTTAACCACTGAACCGTTTCACCGTGCTCTAGATGTTTTCCTGTGCATGACTGATTAGTGGCTTTGATCTCCGCTTTGCGAGGATTCCTCTACAATTCGGACTGGCACTCGATTGCTTACTGGTATGTACTTTAGCTTTAGTTATTTATATCATCAAAATTACCCCATGAAACTTTGGTTATGGATTCTCTGATGTGTCCATCCGTTTGGTTTCCTGACTTTGTGTTTTACGTGTATTCTAATTGACCGGCTAATAACTACTGATTTTTACATCTTGTTTCTTTGGTTGTTGTTGTTTCTGTTGTCAGATATGCGTACAATCTAAAGTGGAAATGTTTAGGACAATAGATTACAAGGTTTATAAATTGCCCGAGCAACTAATAAGTATGTTTTGCTGACGTTGAAGTTTCATTTGGTGTTCTGATGCTTGTGCATGTGAAAATGTTCGATGTCCTGATGTTCAGAAAGAAGGAACGATGTGTGTCTTTGGACACACCAGCGTATTAAACGTGAAGGAAATATGTGGCTTCACTGTTCAACTTGCGCTTCACGTTGTTTAATTGTGTTTTGAAACAAAGATTAATTTCCTTGCCTAACGTTTGTCAGATGATGAACGGATCATATAGCGAAACACTTTGACTGTTTTCATTTCATTTTATGATTCAGTCATAGTTCTATAAACTTTGTAAGCAATTGTGGCATGTAAGAAAGGACACTTGTTTGGGAACGTTTGGTAGGAAACTCACGTATGAGCGGCGGAATCTCTGAAGAGGAAAACAAGGACTTGAAGGAGACAAAAGGAACAAAAGGGACGAGAATAATCCCTGCTTTGTGAGGCTAATTGTGGTTGCCAAGAGTCGCGCCGTTTTGTTCCTCAAACAAAACCTTTTTCGCAAGAGTTATGGAGAAAGAAACTTTTTCGCTTTTCTTCTTAGTGCACGTGGGCTTTGTGTTGGAATTTAGGGGAATATAGCCTCAAGTGAGGGTTTAGGTTGCCACGCGGAAATTAGTTGCTCGTTCCTCGCCCACAGACGGATTCTCAAATCAGAAATGGATGCTGCTTTCGTTCATTGACGTGTTTTGTTAACGTTGTTGTTGTTATTGTTTTTTTTGTACGTGTATGTGTTCAGTGACCATTTTTAGATTTTTACTAAGTCATGAATTTTACGGTAATTAATGATAAAGCACTAGCTACCACTTGCGTTACTAAAATAAACATTGTTATTTATATTTAATCGATAACAGTTCATGCCGCTCTTTCACACAATCAATGTTTGCTCACTTTCAATTTTCATTATTTTGTTGAAGTAAGTATAATAATAGTAAAGGAAATTAAAAAAGAGTATAATTTTGACAACAACTAGCTGACATGTTGAACGAACAGCAAAACGCTGACACGGATAGAGACGTACTTTATAACAATCTTGACGTCCATGTAAATCATTGGACCACCACGAAGTTCTTCTCAACTTTGATATTTGGCACTGCGAAAAAATATCACTGCAGCTGTAAATTCATAGAATTTGAAACATTTAAGAGTAATATCATTATGCGCCTAGTAGTGTCAGTGGTGTGACCTTCAACACGAACTAAACCTGGTTGGTGCTTGATCGGATATGTGTGTGTGTGTGTGCCTCTATCAAATTACCATTATTTAACCTCCTTCTCCTCCACCACCCACCGAAAAAAAACAACAACAATACAAAAAAAAAAAAAAAAAAAAAAACTAGCGTAAGACTCGTAGCCTCCGTGCAGACGTCTACTCAATGTCTCCACAAGGTATTTTTATGACATTGTGAAACTGCTCTCTGCTTAGAAGAGCGCGTTTTTCAGGGAATTTAGTGATGCTACCCGGAACGGCCAGTTGCGAAAGGTAAATAAAGGTGGAGACATAAAAGGTCAATAATTAACAACTGTTTTGCATTTTAATAGAACCTGTTTAGAGAGGACACCCTGCATTAAACGGACACTTGCGAGGTATCCAAGGGTGTCCGCTTAATACAGGTTTCACTGTAAAAAGAAGACCCCCACCCCTCCATCCCCTCCACAAAAAATAATAATAATAATAGTAATAATAATAATAATAATAATTACTTGTATCCTGTGCATGGAAGAAGGCAATAGCAGACGTCATTTCACAGACTACAGACTGGCAACTTGTTAAACAACTGAAACTGAAATAATTGAATGACCAGTGACCTGTCAAATAAGGCTAATCCGCTCGCATCTTTCTTTTCCTGAAAAGTGGGCTCTAGAAAGAAGAAGCACTAGCTGTGTAATGTCGTTCTCTTACTCAGTTTCATACTGATTGCGCGATATGGAGGTCCACACTGTTCGTAACCAAATTCTCTGATGGTCTAAGTCCAGTCCACTTGCTCTTTCCCGGATCATCTGAAAATCCAGCTACACTTGTCATGAGACATCAGAGGGTACAGGGTTCATTGGTAGCTGGGAAATGGTCAGCTGCCAGCTGAGAAACAACCACCTCCAATCTGGCTTTCTTAGTATCCTTCCAGTTAAGTTTAATACAAAATTTAATGGTGTTCGCCGTTTGTCGGCTGGCTACAAGCTTTGGGACTCGGTCTCTCAGTTACCCTGAAAGAGCGCGTTAAACGTGTTTATTGACTGTTAAAATTCCATATTTTCGCTTGTTATTTATTTCTGTACTGGTTGACAAGACGTGAGTGAATACTTTGGCTTTTCTAGGGAGATTCTTCATCTTTGATCGGCTTCTAAGCAACCTCTTAGTGTAAGCAAACAACCCTGAATGATTATTCTCGAGAATTTTATTTTCAGAGATAACTTAAACTCATCTTTAATGAAACTCCTCTGTCTTTTTTAGACACGATCTTGATGTAATTGATCTGCATGGAGCATTATTGTATTGCTGTTTTTATTACCCTCACGATTGCACCTTGGACGACATCAGAACCAGTGGTGCTGATGGAAACGCCAGACTGTGAAGCATGCGTTTGGGACTGGGACCAGTTGCCAAGATCGTCTAGTGGGGTAAGTTTTATTTGGAAAACGTAAACAGGCACATTTGAAACAAGCCTGTCTTTCTGGTCTCGTTGTTTCAGTACATAAATAGTTAAATTTGATTCATCCCTTTCCGCTGCCTGCACTGAATTTGTCTGTAAACTGCACAATTTATTCACTGTCAAGTTTATTTCATGTCCGTATCACGTCTCACATTTCAATGACCTTCTTGTAGAACTAAACTATTGGTGCTTTTCTTTCCTCAGTGGAGTTATCCATCTGTTCCAGGTAGCCCAAGGAACAGATATACTTTGTGCAACAAAGATATCCAAGGTTCAAACTTCTGGTTACGAGGTAAGGAGGTCATTCCAGTTGTAGAAGTACAAAGAATGGACGTCACTGTCAAGTATTCTTCAAGTCCGTGCAATCTGCCATCAGACAGCGTGTGTAACGAATCATTTTTTGCTTATGTCTGGGAATCAAACAAAAGCGTAACAAGAGACAAAATACCAAACCCAATTAGCAGCTTTGGTTCGTATAGAAAATTTGCCACTATCAACCTTCAGGCTACCAATCAACCTTCAAGCTTAACAATACCTCTCCGAATAAACAGCAAATTTATTGTGCTGGGATTTCGTGATCAAGGTGGCTGTAGAACATTGTATTCAGTTAAAGTTACTTATCGTGTATGTCCTGAAAGAACGCTTAACAACAGCCTGGTCTCTCTTCCGGAAACATTAGCTCCTTTTAACCTACAATCAATTCCAGTCAATGGGAGCTGCACTGCAAACTCTTTCCAAGCTGTGGAGGGCAGTTTGAGTGTTCTCTGTGAAAGTACTGGTGAGTGGAATACCAGCAGACTTCAAGGAAAATGTGTCTGTAAGGAAAACATGGAGAACAATGGAGGAATATGTAAAGGTACGATTTTTTAAGTATGGAATGTTACAGTGAATTTCGGCTTGTTGCAAGTGCGCTGTAGCGGATTGTGAAACTCGCAATTTATCTCAGTGGGTCTTCGAGTCTACAGCCTCGGACAATAATTGTTGGCACATTTGACACCTTTGAGGATGGTACCCCTTCCCCCGTTCAATGTTGTACAAACTGCTGGCATTTCTGCCAGAAAAATGCACATTTTCTAGTCTTTTCAACATTGCAAAGGGGGGAAGGGGGAGAAGTCGGCAAGGTGTCCCAAGATTATTGACCGACCCTGTATAACCTTAAAAAGGCATGTAAAATGTCACGTCATCATAGGAACGTGGAAGTTTGTAAATAGCTGTGTGTTTGTCCTCTTTTATTGTAAATTCTTTTTAACGTTTTTAAACTGGGCCCTTGAAAAAAAGGGCAAAACGTTGGGGTGCATTTCATGTAATTATGAATGCTTAGTAAACTTTGACAGCACGTCAAAGTTTCCGTTACGTACATAATCGCTGTACGACAGTCTGTATTTACTCCGTACTGTCAGTGGTTATGTTTCTCAGTCAACTGAGTTGATTTCGCAAGTATAGGAAGTAAACTGGTGCTGTGATACGAAATTGTAGGTTTCATTTTAACTCGAAACCACCATTAGACGACGAAAATGGATGCAGTTGCGAACACTTTTCAGGCACAAAGAGGGGGAACTCTCTTCTCAGTAGAAGAGTCGTCTGAAGTGTTTACTTCAGGTGGCGTACAGTCACAGTACAGTAAATATTGCACCCTGTCCCTGCTGCTTTAGTGAGTTCATTACTGCACCCTCCTAAAGCAGCTGAAAACTTCTAGGCAATAAAATACATAGCGCTAAGTAGGTGTTGTTTGTCAGTTACACGTCGTGTGATGTTTGACAAACCCGGTGAAAAGAGCTAATGAACCAACGGTTCACCATTTCACTGCCCAAAAAATTAGATTGCTATTAAACTTCCTTTCTTACATTCGGTTTCTTTGAAATCTGACAACAGCGTAGAAAGTATTTTAGCGCAGAAAAAGAGATTAGAAGCCAAAGTGATCTGAAGGGAGGTTGTTAAAATGGTGAACCGTCACTTTTACAAGACATTATTAATAATTGATAAACAATTCCTTTGTTTCTAAGACGGTTCACCATTCTGAGTGAACATTGTGCAGTTCATACGGGACAAATTAACAAATCCATCACAAGTAGCATTCTACATATTCCACAGAATCGTTCTATTAGGAATGTAGCGCTATTGCACATCCTAGTGTGGTGAAATTGACGTGCGAAATGGTGAATCGAGGCGCTCAAGCACTGGTACTTCAAGTACCGGAAGTGTCTTATTAGCGCGGGTTCGATAGACTAAGATAGGTCGTTGCTTTTGTATAAATACGTTCAGAAGATCGAAGATTTGGAGGATGTAGTGCCTTGAATGGGTAAATCATTCCTTTTTCACGCTTTGTTAGTTTTCAAAAAAGGGGTAAATTCGTAGAGTTCGTAAAGAAGCTACGCAGTCGCCCGACAGCGTGTATATGGAGACAACGCACGCAATCAGTTTATACATAATTAAGTTTTTTTATTGACATAACTTCCTTGTATCTTTTTTATACATTGGGTTTTTCTACGGATTGGTGAAACTGTAATGTCCGTTAATATTTCAGACGATGTCCTCTACTAGCGATTAGAGCTTCTATACGTGTGTTCATTGACGAGATTAAATTGTTAATTGTTTCAATGGGGATCGCCTTGATTGTCCTTACAACTCTCTATTTGAACTCTTGGAACGACTCTTTACTTATTCGCTTGATCGCTTCAACTTCATCTCTTCCTTAAGCATGTTGTTGGCGATATTGAACACGTTTTCAATAACATGAATGTCTGGCGAGCGTACTGGGGGGTGTATAACTGTACACTGCGCCCGTAGCATGGCCCTTTTTGCTATGGCTGAGTTTTGTGATGGGTCGCTGTCCTGCGTAAAAATTCGTTCCCCTTTTTTATTCGCGTCTTCAAACATGCGGTTGAAGTTTCTATCGATAAAATCCGCAAAATAGGCTCCACACATTCTTTCGTAAGGCTCACATGCTATGATCCCCTTGCCATAAGAAATCGCAACCACCACCCTCACCAGTCTTCCTCCTGTTTCCTCCTTTCGTCCCTTTGAGGTACACCCACGTAGCAGGCCCTCCGATTTTTTTCTCCATGTTCTGCCCTTTGGTGCACATGCTTGCTCGAATGGATTTGCTTTATGGGCAAACGATGTGGCATCCAAGTAGAAGGAGACTTGATTAGTCCAATACTTTTCAGGGCGATGTTTTTTGCAATATTTTGCATACGAGAGTCGATTTTTCAGGTCAGCTGCCGTCAAAATGCCCTTTTTTCTCGCCACTAAGTAAAAGTAGCCGTTTTCGTTTAATGATCTGGTGACGGTACGAACGGAAACATCTTGGTTCGAAATACCTGCTCTATCCATGACATTATTAGCGTTGAAGTTGCCTTCTTCGTGGCGTAATCTTGCTACACATCTCAAAAGTAAGCGGGCCTCTTTTCCCGTTAGTTTCCTTGGTCTACCCCGCTGTGAAGCTCGTCCCAGTGCACGCTTACTTCGCTGTCGCGTTTCTCTGCTTATACGCCAAACACTTGACTTGGACACATTACAAAGTTCTGCTGTTTTGCGAACTGAAAGTCTCCTCACGTTCCGTAAATAATAGACACGAGCGCGGGTATTATTATCGATGAGAACTGTACAAACCATGATGGTAAGATTTTATTTCCACTAAATCAACAGTTCTCGCTGTGTATACTTTTATACTTTTAGCCTACAGTGCAGTATTCTTATTCTAGAATGGCTGAAAACACGTCTCATTTGCCATTCCCACGATTAAAACCCCGAAATGACGCTCTTAACGTCGTGACGCATTTGCCTCCCTTTAGCGTGACTGCAACGCCTTGTCGAGAAAATTCCTTGTTATCGCTTATCACACAGCCTCGGACAATAATTCTTGGGACATTTGACACCTTTGAGGATGGTACCCCTTCCCCCGTTCAATGTTGTACAAACTGCTGGCATTTCTGCCAGAAAAATGCACATTTTCTAGTCTTTTCAACATTGCAAAGGGGGGAAGAGGGAGAAGTCGGCAAGGTGTCCCAAGATTATTGACCGACCCTGTAGCTCAGGAATGTTTTCTCTCGGGAAGCAATGCGAAGGACTTTTAAAAGGTTTAGCTGCGATCCAGGCGGCCACATGAAATCTGCATTCTATTCCACGAGTAACGTGGAACCTTATTAAAGCGCGGGCATAGGAAAGCTGTTTGTGCCGACGGAGTGGCTGTATTAAAAAGTTTTGAGATAGGAAGGTAGCTGTCTGAGCTTTTGTTTGGCCTGACGAAAGTGTCCGTAATTACGACTTGACAGTACTGACCGGGTGGGCGTAAGGTAGGGTTCCACTGTGTTACTACTCCCATGTGGAGAAATAATGTGCCAGTTCATTATGAGCCCATTCGCGGAATTTCGCGAACAGTAAACAGTCAACAGTCGACAATCGCTCATAGAAAACCCGAACGAGAGGTGTAATTTCTTTAGTAGACAAAAAATTACTGCAATCGGAATATGACGATATGTAGGTCTTACATGTAGTTCCTAAAAGGAATTAACTTTTTTTCAAGGAATAATGTAGCCTGCGCGGTCGTTTCCAGTCAGCCAAGGAATGTCGCTCCTGTAGTCAGATTCGTGTACTTGCGCTATATCCAAAATTCGACATTTTCTTCATTAGCAAAAATTCTGCCTACAGATTTTCATTTTCTTGGCATAGGTGTTTATTTATAGCCACTTTCCAAATCCTGAAAATTTCAGGTGGGGTAGAAGTCTAGTTTCTAGTCCCCTCTTAGCGCTCGGTCTGTTATAATTAATGTATATATTCTAAGCTTCTCGTATTTCTTTTCGAGGGTTATATCATTTCTTTCAAAAGTTGTAGCAACAAATGGCCCAAAAGAAAACTCCTGTTGGCTTTAAACTAAAGATTTAAAAAGGTTATCTTTTTCTTCTGAAAACTGTAGTAAGCCACCTTAAAAGGGCAAAAGAAAACAAAATATGATTCAGTTCTGGTTCAAAGTACATGTAATTAACTAGCACATTCAAGTGGCCATCGGGCAATTTGTGACGCCAAACTGCTCTTTCACTAGACTGCGAATAGTCTCTAATTGTGGCGATGGCGATTTGTGGGGTGGGCGAAAAACACACACGCGCGCGCTAAATTTTGAGCAGACCCGACGTAAGGGAGCCACCGAGCAGCCATTAAATTGTTGAGAAATTACTAGAGTTTAGCTTACCCCTTTTATGTCTTGAAATTTCAGCTTGTTCACATGGAACATTTAATGAAGGAAAGGGATTTAACTGCACTGGTAGGCCATAGTCAATAATTTTGTGTGCTGTAAGCATTTATATTTGGTGTTATTTTTTTAGTATTTTGTACTTTAGCTGCGATACTACTGGATGTTTTGAGTTTCGATCTTGTTTTTTTTTTCTGTTTTCTTGGCAAAGATAAGAGTTTACCATGGTTTATTATACTGCATATAGTGCTTAAAATCGACACAGGAAGCGGGATTATCTGAATTTTAGGGTAGATACAAGACAAATACTCTGGTGGAAGACGGATGAGCATCGTGCCCGGTTTAATTACATTTTGGCGGGAATGAAATTTTGTAAACGTTGTCGGGAAATAGTACGATTCTGGGACAATAATGACTGGTGGGGAATGGGTAACAAACAAAAAAACCCAGGTACAAACAAACAATTGAAGCCATTAAAGGCAAAAACACAAACGGAAATAAAATAAGAACCGAAATAAATTGTACACCTCGGATATGGATAACCTACAATCTGCATCCTCCTCAGGAACGTTTTTAACATGTCTCTTCTCTGCATGTAGTTTTACCGTCAGAACCAAGGGATGCTTCAGTGCCATTCGTTAATCAAAGTGCAGCAGTGATAACTTGGTCGTCTCCTGCAACCATTGGTGCTCAAACTCACGTGCTTTACGATGTCGAATGTGAAAAGTCATGCGAATATTATGGCAAGGACTGTGATGATAAAACGTGCGACGGCGACAGCCATGCGATGAAGAAAAAAGGCTTAAATATGACCAACGTAATAATAACAAGTCTGCCCTCCTTTGTAAACTACACATGCAAAATTACCGCCAAGAACAGAGTGAGTGAGGTGGCTGAAAGAAGGCACAGGGTCAAGGCAAATTTTACGACAGTTAACTTCAGGACTGAAGGTTCTGGTGAGTAACTCGAAGTGGTGGTTTCTCAATAGATTGTTGATAACTCGAATTACTAGTCTGCGAGCAGTCTCTCTTTCCGCTCGGGGAAAGTTGACCAAGCATAAAAATCGCCTGCCGCGTGGAAACGTGATGCGCGCGTTATGAGCTGCTCACTACACTAGGGACTCATCACGTGTGCGTCACCAGTTTCCATGCTGCAGGAGATTTTGCGTTCGTTCGCTTTTCAGCCTGATGTTCTTAATCCACTTGTTCTTATATGCGGGTGTTTACTGTACCAATGAATCCAATGCGTCTTTCGCTAACTCGAGCTAACTGCAGTTTCCACTCTTTACACAGAATATATCGCTTGATAACTGGAACTTTTGGATACAGTAGAAACCCCTTCAACTACTTGAACTTCTCGCTTATTAATGTAGTTTCCGCTACTTCACTACATCAGAGAAGCTCTGCCCCTCACTAACTCGAACCTTCAGATATTTTGGAAACAGGGAATTCAAAAGCTGTTCGAGCTACATGTATCAGATATTTTGAGTAGTTTTTTTTTTGTTTTCCCTGACGGTTTGAGTAATCGAAAATGTAAACTGTAATGTAAACTTTTTTTGCCATTTTTCGCTTCATCTATGTGAGAAGTTAATATTTACATTGATTTCCACTGGCTTCTTACGCTCGGCAGTACCCGGTAAACCGGAAGTTGATGTCCATCTGGCTGAAGATGCCACTATTGAACTGCCATGGAAACTGAAATGCAAAAACGGCGTCATTAAAGAATTCCACGTGACATACTTTAGAGTGGATGATACCTCGGAATCTGAAACCTTGACCACAAAAGAAACAAAAGTACAAATAGAGGGACTAACGGCGGGAAAAACGTTTGAATTTCAGGTAAGCTATTGGTTTTTTTTTTGATTGTTTGTTTGTTTGTTTTTTCGACAATGTTTCTTTTGCTATATTTAATCCATCAGTTCAATCATTTGTCTATAGGATTAGATCAGGATTACTTGTTAATTGCTATGGACATTTGCAAGGATGCAGGCAGAAAACCGTTGGATATTTTGATTCTCGGCGATCCAATTTGGCAATTCATTGTGCAAGCAAGGGAGCTTTTTGTTGTCAACTTTTTTTGACCATCAAATTGGACAAGCGCATTCAATCATACGTGTATGTTAATTTGCGCAGTAGAAGTAATATGCAAATTTTTATGAAATGATGATGATGGTGATGATGATGATGATGTTATTACGTCCTTGTGATTTGGTAACGTGGTTGAAGCATTAAATGACTTACTAGAAGCCACTTGAATAGCTGACAGACCGAACAAATGGCTGGCAGACTGAATGACCGACTATTAAACTTGCTGGTAGTGTGATTAGCTAGCTGTCCAAATCTGGGCTAAGTTAAACTTTTACTCTTCAATTACTGATGTCATTGATTGCTTTGCATGTCAGGTAATTGCGGTAAACAACTATGGGAGAGGACTTGCCGGAGTAAAGACTTTTAAAATTCCAAAGGGTTTGTTGACTTCTTTCTTCTTGCATTCACTGAATGTACATACATTCTTGCTCGTCATCTTTGTTTGTTATTTCTAGGAGATCTATCTGCAAAGTCCAAGGTAGTGATAGCCGGTGCCGCTGGAGGTGGAGCCCTGTTGCTTGTTATCATCGTAGTAATTATTATCTTCATTGTTTTTCGCTTTAGAAGGTGTGTTAATTATACTGATCCCTATTTCTTTGTTTTGGCCTTAATATTAATTCTGAGTCAGTTCTGTTTCTCTCTGAGCTCAAGCGCAGTTGGCCATTTTAGTTCCTTGCATTTTTGTCTAAATTAGGTGTGGCACAAAACCTTTCAGTAAAAAAAAAAAAAAAAGACTCCTTTCCATGTGATTGAAAACTCACTTTCATATGAAATGCTGTGTTCCAGACCTTAGCTTCACAAAAGGACTAAAGCAATTCTAACAAAAAGCTTTGGAAATGGGCGATGCCTACGCACAATTAAAAAAGGAGTAATACTTCTGCTTCTGATGGCTCCATGGTAGTCTAAATGCAAATTACAAACGTGCCGTCCTGGGAGAAAGAAGTGCTATCGAGATGACACTCTGTCTATATATATGCTTGATATAGGAAATCTGGTCGTCCTTTCCATGTGATTGAAAACTCACTTTCATATGAAATGCTGTGTTCCAGACCTTAGCTTCACAAAAGGACTAAAGCAATTCTAACAAAAAGCTTTGGAAATGGGCGATGCCTACGCACAATTAAAAAAGGAGTAATACTTCTGCTTCTGATGGCTCCATGGTAGTCTAAATGCAAATTACAAACGTGCCGTCCTGGGAGAAAGAAGTGCTATCGAGATGACACTCTGTCTACATATATGCTTGATATAGGAAATCTGGTCGTCAGCTATTGATACTGAAATTAGCTACTTTAATGTCGACAGTGTACCTTAACGTGTTTCTCCTGTATAATAATTTTTTACAGGCGCAGTCCAAGAAGTATACAGAAAGACTACATGCGCACTATAGAGCAAGGTTAGTGAAGAAGCTATGCGGATGTTTTCATTGTTTTGATTGTAATCTTCCTTTCCAAAACCTGGAATATTTCCTCAACAGGGAGCGATGTCCCGATGGATCAGAGACGGTACATTGATCCTGGAAATTACCTCGATATCATGGAACTGTTATCAACGTTCACATCAGAAATTGAACGAAGTAAAACCAAGCTAGACGGACTCATTGGGCAAGGTAATTGGCATGATTTCTTGACTTCCAAAGAGAGTGTAACACTCTAAAAGCATGGGGCGTTTGACGATGCCTTGACCCTGATTTGGAGATTGGTAATTCCACCTGTTTTTTTTTTTTTTTACTTTCTAGGGCCTTTCTCCATTAACCCTTTCACATCGCAGAGACCCCGAGCTTAAGTCAGGGAAAGATGCTCAAAAGTTACTTGCAAACAATTGAAAACGAGGAGTACCATCGAAAGTACTGCTCAGTAGCTTTGTGCGAATCGTCACACTTGAGGATTTAGTCTTCAGTTTGAACGTTAGAACCTCATCAACTGATTGTGGCAGGGCTTGGCTGTCGCAGTGGTGGCTTGATAGATCTATCAGTTTATCGCTAGCAAAGTTGACAAAATGCTGGTTAGCGGAAACCTTGTGTTGGACTTGCATCCAATCCAGAGTGGAGTAGTTTTACTTGCTTTATTATATATTTGTATATTTTGTTACTCGGGTTTTCTTGTCACTTCTCTGGTTGGAACAAACGCTAGTTAGTTTTTGATGTCGGTGTTGCTTGCCTTGTTTAACATTGTTCTGGATTCTATCATAGACAAGTTGTTTTTTTTCATTTTAGGAGAGTTTGCGGATGTTTACAAAGGAACACTGCAGACTCCAAAAGGAAAACACGTTGTCGCGGTTAAAGTTTTGAGGGTCAGTATCTCTGTGTTTACTCACCTTCTTAGACATAGTGTATTCATATGTGGCAAAGTTGCGCGTTATTTGCTACATACACTGAAATTAAACTGACAGTGTTCTTCTACTTTAGTTGGGTAACAGTTTGTTACTCTTTCAGTGTAAAATTCCTTTTATTACTTGATCTTAAGAGAGAGATTACGAGAGTAAAACATTGGTTGTTTATCAATTAACAAAACGTTTCCGGCCGGGAAAATCCGGTTGGAAAGTAAATGAAACACAACTTTTTGGGTCGTTCCAGTGGAGAATTTCCGAAAGAAACGAAACTTCTGAAAAGGTAGTCCTGTTTTCCCGGGCGGAATGTTACAAACGGAAATTCGTGTTCCATTTCTTCAGACCCATCTTTGATACCAGTTTCAGGCTTTCGCGGTCATTTTTCGGTAAATGGGACTGATTTGAGCTAATGGTAAACGCGAGTCCGGAACGGAATTTACTATTCCTGAATTTTGTTTATCATTTGATCAAACGTACCGTAATCCGATCGGCTTGCCGATGTAAATGGTAAACAGCCATTAACTCTTCTTTTCATCCCTTTTCAACTCTCTTTTGTTCCCTGGACCAGTACATCAAACTAGTGTAATGTCGTGTACTATTGTATCATTCTAGCCTGGTTCAAACGAGAAAAACCAGAAGGATTTCCTGTCTGAAGCGTCCATCATGGGCCAGTTTACACATCCAAACGTTATCGCGCTCGTCGGAGTTGTTACACAAAGTAAGTAGAACGTTTTCCACATTGTGCGTAATCCATGGGCAGCATAGATGCAGTAGTGATAATAATGAAAGGATAAACGGACTGAGAATCGCCCTCTACGTCTTCTAATCCAACGCTCCACAAAGTATTTATGGTTGAAGGCCGTGCTACACGAGGTAACGTAAAGTATGTCTTTACTATCACGACCCGTACTTTTGTACGGCAAGGACGAGAAGATAAAAATACGGGCACCCATCCATACCTGAAAAATTATTATCCTAACGGTAAATAATTTTGCTGGGAAACGAAGTTTCCAGGGCAATTATGGTATTTTGAGGACAGTTTAAAGCTGGAGGCTTTATTTTCATAGAGTGGTGAGCAGCAGAATCCTCCAATATTTTTTTCCTGCTTCGTTTCCCTTAAAATTTCATTTTGAAAGACAACAAACAAGATCGGAAATCAGTTCCCAAGTGCGTTGACCGGAGTATATGTGGTTATTGATCAGTTACCGTAGTGGTTCATCTCTCTGAGTTATGCAACTGCAGCTGGAACGAACTGAGTGTCTACTCTTGCTATTAGGGTTGAACGTTTGTCAGTTAATGTGATAACATGGGTAATAAGCGTCTAAATCTTGTGTGTACCATTTACGCTTGTAGGTAGACCGATGATGATCCTTACAGAGTTTCTGGAAAGTGGATCGTTAGATCACTTCTTGAAGGTACCTTACCGTATTTTCTCTATTTTCTCCTCGTAGACCCAACGTTTATTTGAATCTGGAGTTTAGTCGGGTCCTTAATTTTATTTTTATAGCCTTTATTTTTGGTCTTAAATACTTTAAGTTCGCTAAAATTACAGGAAAATATAGCCTAACGTAAGTAAAACAGGAATAAAACGTCACCGATTTTTTTCTGTAGTCGATAAAATTCAAAACAAGGTGGGAGAAATTGGAGCTCAGTAGCATGTAGAGTACATTACGTCAACTTCTTTTAGTTGGAATGAGCGCAATAAATTGAATTGAAGTACTGTAGTGATTCTTGAACCTCTTTAAAGATGCTATAAGAGCCCTATAACTAATTTTCGATTGGAATTATTAACATAAAAGTTTCAATAAACGCTGGACCCTGGACCTCAAATAAACGCCGGTACCCGCTGCGTTTATTTTAAATTTGACCGTGTTGACCCAGCGTTTATTTGAACCCGGCTTATATTCGAGGCCCTGCGTATCGAGAAGAGACCGTAGATGTCATTCATTATGTGTTGCGCCTTCTTGCGGATACTATTCGCATAACGTGCGCCAACAAAGTAAAAAAGTTGGTTGCCTCCTGTCTTTTGTCTTGCATCTTGCTGCTGAGTGTGTCCGTGCGGAACAATTTGTGGCTCATTATTATTATTGGAAGATGTACTACTATTCTTTAGCGCATGTTAAACCAAGAAGATTGACGCCGTTTGCATTGCTTTGCATTATGCACAAAACAAAAGCTTTGTTGGCTTTTACTTTTACATAGGTGCGCAAAGGCCAGTTGACAACCATCCAGTTGTTAGGAATGGCAAGAGGCGTGGCTAGTGGGATGGTATATCTTTCAGAGATGAACTTTATACATCGGGTATGTAACATGATGTACCCCTTATAAAGTGCACGTGTTAGGTCTGAAGCCCATGGCCGATGGGGCCGATAATTTACATGAAGTCTAACTTAGACCGTGGTTTAAGCCGTCGTTTAAGGCAACAAATAAACCTCTACATCTGTTTACAAGTGGGTTATTTATAAGACATAAACTTTGTAGTAGTCTGCGCTTCATGCTTGCTTGACATTTATTATGGCAAAGAAGTCTCACATATTTGGGTATGCCAGAATGAAATCGATTTAGGCCGTGGTTTTGTTAAACCTCGACTAAACTTTGTTAAATAACCGGCCCTATAGGTTCTTTTGTTTCAAAATAGTTGCTTACTTTTTTTTTTTGTACAATTTACTCCTGACTCAGGATCTGGCTGCTCGTAACATTCTTGTTGGTGAAAACATGTCGTGCAAGGTGTCCGACTTTGGTCTTTCAAGGGAGCTAGCTGATGACAATCCGGATTCTGAATATCAGACACAGGTACATAATTTTTTTTTGTTTTGTTTTCTCATCAATGTGATTATGTATATTGAACAACGATAATATATATACACCCGTTTTCAAAAAGGTTTTCCTCCAGAGAAACATATAGATAGATATATACTTTTGTTCAGTCGCACATGCATGCGTTTGCATGTGACACCAGTCATTGTTTAACGTAATGAAACATCATCTAAGTCAGACATTCTGCTTTTTTTGTTTAAAATGAATTGTAATAAAGACCATTTCTTCTGCCGTTAATATCGACATGTTTGTCCAAAATTTGTAGATGAAATTTTGTCGGTAACCAAACGCAAATTTCTTAAGCCAAAATAAGACTAGAAAATAAATATACAAAACGTCAGCACGGCAAAACAGTGTCAAATAAGCATTACAAATAATTACTAATAAACCCTTATGGCTTCTGAGAGGATTCTCTGCCTGTATTTCCATTTTCCTGCATGAGTAAGTTTACCTTGCGTCTTTGATCTATTCTCTTAAGCTTCCATGGCTTTGGGAGGCAATCTGATCTTGAAAACCGCTACTTACCTCTCTTATCAAATGGCCTAGAGCCACTTTTTTGCAAAAGTTTGTTTCATCGAAATTTCACGTGTCATCCTTTTTCTTCAATATCTTAAAGGGAGGTAAAATTCCTGTTCGATGGACCGCCCCGGAAGCATTGCAACACCGGAAGTTCAGTACCGCTAGTGACGTGTGGAGTTACGGTATCCTGCTTTGGGAGATCATGTCATTCGCTGACAGACCTTACTGGGACTGGAATAACTACGATGTAAGTGAAAAAACACATCTTTCCCTTCACTCCCAAACAAAGCAGCATACATTTCAGATACTTGCTTTGAAAAAAGTATATGTATATTTATATTTCTTTCTTTGTTATACATGTAATGTAACGTTTGCTTTATGACTACACTTTCGTCTTAGCATTTTTTTTTTTTTACCATTGGATCTTTTTAAAGGTAATTAGCCGAGTGGAGACCGGATACCGACTTCCACCTCCTACGGTAAGTTAAATTTAAGGGGCACATTTAGTTGGACTTACACGTTTGTATGTTGTTTGAAAACTGGAAACAGGATTTCTTAAATGCGGAGAGGAGTGGGAAGGGATATAAGTTGTCCTATGCCTTGTATTTTAATTAATTCTTATCCCTTTCACTCCGAGCTGAGGGTCAGTTATGGAAACATTAAAGTAGACCTAACTTTTGAGTCTGTGGATGAAATCCTATGGTTTGACCATTCAAATAAAACCTCGTCAACAGTTCTTTCATATGGTGCTATTTATATTCAAGTATCTTAAAAATGAAATTTGGGATTTGTCTTGAATTTTGATTTTGGGCACTCTTGGGAGTAAAAGGGTTAATGTCATACTCTGTTAAATTAAGCTATCTGTGTTTATTCTATTTATTTGTTTGTTTATTTATTTATTTATTTATTTACTTATTTATTATTGTGATTCAGGGCTGTCCAAAAATCGTCCACGGCTTAATGCTGGAGTGTTGGGAGACAGACAAAAACAAAAGGCCCAAATTTGCTGACATTGTCACTCGCCTGGATGAACTATTTCGCTTTCCTGAAGTCCTAAATGATGACTTATTATCTGTTACAAATAGGTGAGTTGTTTTGATGCTTCCCTGAAATTCCGGAGACCCGACTTAAACAATGAAAACTAGTTGTAACCAGTCACGTTCCCTCGACAGCGATAGAGAATTTCAAATAAATTCCAAGTCAGTGAATATGCTGCGTTGAAACTTTTAAGTTTCTGGCTTCTGTCTTGAAAGCCTCTCCATTTGTATTAAAAGCAGAATCTACTTAACTCTCAGGTTCTCTGTAATTTACTAATTGAAACGGTTCCTATCATATCATATCATATCATATCATATCATATCATATCATATCATATCGTATCTTATCATATCATATCATATACATACCGAGATTTACGCGCCAAAAAGCATCGAGATAAAAATAGTCTCTTCGCGCTAGAGAAGCCAGCTGATTGGTCATACGATTTTTTCCACTAGTGAAAAACGACGTATCGACGCTCTGATTGGCTATATCAATATTTTCACTAGTGAACAAAACCGTGTCACTCGCTCGCCGCTCCTCTTGACTGACAAATAGCACATTTCTAAGAGCTGAGGCGCATTTTTCTTTAGAAAGATGGCTTCAAATCAGACTAACCGTTTTCAGAGCCTAGATTCATCAGTAGAAGAGTTCATAGACGGACAGGAAAATGAAAACACCAAGAAAAAGACCAAGCACGATGTTGCTCTGCTCCACGAATTTCTTGTTTTGAAAGGCGAGGCGAGACAAATGCACGAATTGACTCCTCAAGAGCTGAACAAGTTTCTAAGCGAGTTTCTTATAACGGTTCGCTAAAAAGAAGACAACGAGGAATACGAGCCTAATTCCTAAAGGGCATTCTTAGCTAGCTTTGAGCGCCATTTGAAGAAAAAAAATTATGGACTTTGCCTTATGAAAGACGTCCAGTTCGAGCAAACTCGCGGAAAGCGCTTCAGTCAAAGCAAAGGGATCTAAAACGGAAAGGCAAGGGCAACAAGCCTAATGTTTCTGCTGCTTTAAGTGAGGAAGATATTCAAGTTCTGTATGAATTCAAAAGGATCTCCTGGGAAGTTCCACGGCAGAAGCGCTTTTAAACACGGTGTGGTTCAACAACACAATCCATTTTGGGTTATGAGGCTGCAAGGGGCACAGAGAAATGTGTTGGGAGACATAAAACTTTGTCAAACTTCCACAGGGTAGGAGTACCTCGAATTCAATGAAAGAGAAACCAAAACTCGTTCAGGAAACGATCCTCGGAATGTAAGAGCCATTGCACCGAAAATGTTGGCTGTGCCGAACAACGAGAAATGTCCAGTAAAGGCCTACAAAGTCTACGCAGAAAAGCGACCCCCGGAAATGAAAACTGACGATGCACCGTTTTACTTGGCAGTAAACCGCAATGTAAAACTGATCTGGCTCCGGCAAACCTTGGTTCAAAAAAGCTCCAGTCGGTGTAAATAAGGTTAATACCTTACTGAAAACAATGGCACAGAAAGCCGGACTCGGGCCAAACTTCAAAAACCACAGCGGCAGAAAAACTATGATTCAAACTTTAGTCAACAACGACGTGCCGCCAACTGATATTATGCAACTGTCAGGACACAAAAACGTTCAAAGTATCACTAGCTACTCTACCGTCTCACAGAAACAACAGTTGAACCTGTCTCACACTCTCACTGGACTGAGTTCGGGAGAAATAGCTCCCCAGTCTTGCTCTTCTATTCCGGAGAAAAGAAACCACGAGTTTGACGAACTCACTTATCCAACATTTCGTCCAACTTTTTGGCAGCAAAGCAAGCAAGCAGCACAGCAGCCCCTTTCTCTTTTTTCGGGTGCTGTTATAAGCGGAGGACATACTAGTGTGGCAATAAACACTTTAAATCAATCGCCCACGCTTTCAGTGTGAGAGTAAAACCCTAGCAAAACTTATAAAAGAATCAAACCTCTTGATTCGGATTCTGACTAGTGTTTGTCAATTCAAGCATGCGGGTTCTCATAAGCAAAAAAATGAAGTCTCGGGTTTCACTTCTGTTTTTCAAATTTTGAACTTCCGTAGAACTATTTCGACAGATTTTCAGGATGTCTTATTTTATTCTAACTAGTTCTGCCTTTTAACGGCATTTTTGCTTGATAATTTAGATGTAGAGTATTTTACAAGGAAGCCATTTCAGTGCAGCTCTCGAACTGTGAGGCGGCTTGACCGCGCGTTGTTTTCCTCTGAAAGAAAATAAAGATATGTTTATCTTTGAGTTCTGTTCGCTTATGAATCTCGGTATGTATATAATAACTAGCTGCGCTCGTTCGTTTGTTTTACATAACTTGTAAATAAAAATCGTACGCGCTCACCAACCGTGAAATAACCTATAAATATCATATCATATCATATATCATATGATATCATATGATATCATATCAATACAATTCAGGAACACGTGGTGTATTCGTCTTGGAATTAACCTTTGTTTATTCTTTTATTCGTTCGCACTTTTTACCCTTGTTACATCTAACTTTCGCACTGAGAGTGTCTGTTAGTTGCACGCCGGGTACTGTGCAGCCAAGTCGAATACTAATCAGATATTTTATTCCTTTTAGTCCTAAGGAAGATTCTCTGCCTGAATTCAAGTCCGTTGATGAATGGCTCAAGTTCATCAACATGGAAAAGTATTTGGACGTATTCCACGCTGCAAACGTCAACAGCATCGACAAAGTCACTAGACTACAAGAAAGAGATTTAAGAGAAATGGGAATCAAGTTGATCGGACATCGAAATAAGATGCACAAGAGTATAAAAGCCATGAAAGCGCAGTTTTTCAACGGGGGACTTGACGAAGACGAAGCTGCGATATGATTCACATGCCTATTAGTTTGAGTGATAGATACGTGATATCTGCCATAGGTTTGAGAGAAAGGGATGCTTTTGTAACACTGACGTTGACGGATACCACTAAAATCGTGATTTTAATAAGCGAAAAGTTAGTCTTTATACAAACTGTGATAGCTGAATGTGGCATAATAAGAGTGAAAGTGATCGTATAAGACATGATTAGACCACACCAAACATAGCTATATATTTTTCTTTTTATAAGAGCCAAAGCTGAGTGGCCCATTCAGCAATGAGGCTGGTGTCCAGAAGGGCTCTACATAAAATGAAAGGAAATAAGACGTTGTCATATGAGATAAAACGCTCAAAGCTATTATTACGTAAGCCAAGGGTAGTTCAAGTTAAATGAAGGTGATCTATGCTAATAACTCTAAATTTGACACTGGAGCCGAGGACTTGATTATTTCACAAGAGTATTAAAGTACGGTAAATTGATAAGTTTAAAATGGCAAAAATAAGCAGTGAAAACAAAAAGTTTAATAAATACAAGAAAGTAATGTAAAACAAAAAAATCTATCAAAGCATGTTTGTGCAAAATTTAAGGAAAAAAGATATTGACTTTTGCTCCCAAAGAGCAATTTTTGTTTAACAAAATGGAAGAACTTATTTTCCAGACTTGCATAGGGTGCATGTTATCAGTGTCAGGTAAAAATACAACAACAAACCCAATTTTCATTTCCTGAACATATCGAATTACAGTAGAAGCCTAAACCTTGGTTTTAACCTGTAACACGAGTAAATGACCACAGATAAATAACCCGAAAATACAGTATATTCCAATCAAGATGCCCTCGCTTGATCTTTCACACAGGTGGACAACTGGATGCAAATTCGAACATAGGAGAGCATGCATGTGGGCTGCGTCGATTCATTTTTTTGTGTCCACTACGATGTTCTGCAACATTTCAAAACTGTTGAATTTGATGAGGTTAAACCTGCAAATTTTATGCGATTTTTTGAAATAGCTTTACAATGTTAATGTCTCTATGTTACCATTGTTTTTAAGATACAAATATCTGTGTACGCTGGTACATGCACGAAAATGAAATGGATGATGTATTTTTTTGAATTCTAAAATTCCAGACAATTTAGGAGATATTTTTATGGTGGTTTTCTTGAAGAAATCGATGTATGTTGTCTTGACAAAATAAAATGTTTATGCGAAGACTTTCTTTGTTTGGTCCTTGAGTGAGGAAGACCAATCAAGTACTAAATCTATGGAAAACAACGTTAAACAAAAAGGCCAAGGTCGGTCTCTGACTCAGCATCTCATCTTGAAAATGTATCGTATGATTTGCTTTGAGTATCATCATCATCATCATCATCATCATCATCATCATCATCATCATCAACATCAAGCACGTTTGGTTTTGCAGTAGTGTCATATAAAGCCTAAAGATGTTTTCAAGCGATTTCACCTCTAAGTGTAACCCAGATTTTGAAACATGATTCACCGGTTTTGATTCGCCGTCATGATTCGCCCATAATCACAAAGCATGCAGTGAAGGATTTGCTGGGCCCTCTGCTTCTTAACGATCTTCCGTAATTGCATAATTTCTTTTCGCATTCTGTGACTAGGAGCGAATCAGGACGAGTGAAATATGATTGGACGGCTATGATTCGCTTCAATGCAAAATTATTAAAGCAATTCGTAGTAGAAGCATAATCCCAGAAACCAATAAATTTTTTTCCTTTTTAAAACCACTTGAAAATTTAATTACTGAAATTGCAGAAATTGAAAGTGTCGTTGCAACGGTTCCGTTTCAACCATTTCAGAGAAGCTTTGAGCTTTAAGCCGATCGCCACCTACAATCGTTGTTATTAAGCTTATCGTCCTCCTTTACTCCAAGAAATTCCCTTTGGGATAACTGAAATAGTCGATAACCTTTTTTCCCGTTTTCAGTTTTTGAACCAGTGTTGTGTTACTGAAAGAAAAAAAATTGAAACGGAGCTGTACAATTTTCCGAGGATCTGCACATGTATTTACATTTGTTTCCGATTTGAGGTTCGTGTGTACAAGTGAAAAACCGAATTCTATATTAAGGCATACAAATTTGTATGATGTTGATTGGCCAGCGTACTGTTGTTATATTTGAACCAGAAGCTCATCACGTTGTTAAGAAATTTCAAAGGACTGTGTACCTTGACTTTAAGGCAAGGTGAATGAGAACTACTCACTTCCGATCACTTACGCCAGTAGGCCCAGAGAAAGTGTGGTCATTGTCTTCAATAGAAAAGCAGTTTTTAGTCGACTAAAGCACTTAAATTGATGTTGTATTGTGAAGGCTACTTAGAATTCGCAACCACGACTTTGGTGTTATACAGACAAGGCCTTGCTACGCATGTATTTGCTTTGGATTGTTCTTGAGAACAAGGAGGAATGCAAAACTTTCCATCTAAAAGCTTTACTACCTGAATTATGATTAAACTCAAAATTGTAACTTTACGTTCTTTCTAATTACCAGACAAATAAGCACAAAAAAAGGTTCAGTTATAAGCACGTTCACAACTCTTCATTGCTGTCTTGCGTGACTAACAGCAGGTTTGACTGTGTATCGTCTGCAAATTATTCAGCGGTTCCTTCAGCGTATTCATGACACTGTATTGAAATGAGTGGCAGTGAACCGTAGAACAAGCGTAGGAAGGCAAAATGTCGAGTTTGCGAGAACCATTATTTTGAACACAAGGCCAAGATTATCACTCACAACAAATCCGACCTAAGCTTCTCGACCTTACAAGACGGTTACTACAACATTTTGCTACCCTGCGACCTGAAACAGTTAAGTATAACATTGATAAGACGGTAAAATCTACATGACTCTTTATGCACCGACGGTACAGTCAGTGTTGAGTCCATTAATTTAATTGGTGTCAACAGCTTGTCGTAAACTGGTAATTGCAGGCACATTTCGCCAGTTGAAGGCTGGAAGTTGATTCAGATTGGGTGAGTGTCCAGGGGGTTTGAAATAACTTTCCTATGTTTATCGGAGTGTTTAGCGACCCTAATTTTGCATAAATTTGTTTATTATTCATTCTTTCACGAAGGTAATCTCAATACCAAGCTTCTTCAGAAACTTCAGTTTTGTTTTTTACACGGGGCTGGGTTTTTCAACAGTTGCTATGAAAAGTGATTGACGTTTATTTGGTGTATAGGGGATTTTTAAATAGTATAACGAAGTCATGAAATTACAGCAAGGATACAATTAATTGAGCAAATAACAGTTTGCTTCAGTGAATGACATCAGTTAATTAATCCCTCTCCATGCGGAAGTTAGATCCTGAAAGCCTTAAATTTCAACCTAAGTGGGTTTAAGAAGTAGTTTTTTACACTTCAAGTTACAATGTTTTGCTTCTTCGCTGCAAAATTTCGTTCTAATGATCGTTATAAAATATTTAGAATGAACAATTAATTTGAATTTCACGCCTAACACTGTTAGGCCGTTGTAATTCTTATTTCATCGGATATTTTTATTGCAATAGAATTCTCAGGATAGCTTGGGTTAACACTCAGTTTGGCTTTCATGTTTTCAATATTAATACAGTCTATACATCTATTCGTGATGGAAAACGTTGTATTCTCAATTCGTGTTTCCTTCTCGTGCACTATGTGCAACACATTCCTTTATTAATTCTTGAGACGGTCACGCGCAGCTTGAGTACTTGTTTCTCCGTGTGTATTCAATCCACAAACTTAAAGGCGTGGCATTCGAATTCTGTCACTTTGCTAAAGTGAGTTCAGCAAGAGGAAGTAAGACGTTAGAACTCGAGACATGTCTATCTCCGGATTTAAGCTCCGTTGTCAACTAATGTCCATATTTCCTTTATTTTCTTTTAGCGTTTGAAGATCAGGACAGAAGATTATAGTGTCAATGTATTTTCTAATTTTGGGAACTTCAATAGTCACCCTGCAGTTCTTAGGAGTGGTTTGGTCTGACCAAGGTATAGCGTAGTTTGCCTACGTTTTTTAAATCTAGGCGGACAGTTGTCCAAAAAATGACTTATCTGCGAAACACTGAACTATTCTAAAAACATTTATTTTTGTTCATATCGAAGCAAATAGTATGAAGCTTTTTTTTTTTAGCAAGACGATACTAGTCAGATGTGTCCATAAAACAACCTTTCCTTAGAACGTGCCCCAGGCTAACTTCTTTAGGTGTGCAAAATATAATGTGGCTTGACGGGAGCAAAAAGTTCTGCGTTGTTGCGCTTTTCACCTGTTTAGCGTGTACGTAATTTCCCAAACGTCCTTTGAGACAAGCAAGCATGCAAACAAACAAACAAGGATCCGGGGACTGGAAAGACGAAATGAAATTGATCATTGATAATGTGGCTCACTTACCTCTTTTGTGTCTCTTCTTATCTACGCAGTGTTACTATTATCAGAACCGGCGGAAGATCAGAACAGCTGGTGGTGGAATTTGTATTCGGAGCCACCTTCCGCCAGTGCAGGGGTAAGTAGACAGTTCAGTGCACGTTAGCCTGATTAGTATTCTTAATACGCATCTGAGAATGCTTTTGTTTTTACTGTGGGTATCGCCTACCAATCTTAACCAAGAGAGGATCTTAACTTAATCAGACGTACATGGGGGTTGGATGCCGCCCTCCCTTCCCCACGAAGAGTCTTCCTAAGTTTCAGATTAAGATGATTTTTCATTAGTAGCTTGACAGATTGCAGAGTGACAGATTGAACTGAACGTTACCAATTATGTTTCAACCATCATTATATTATGCTTGAAACTGACGTTAGTGTAAATCTCTTCCAATATATCTTTATCAACATTACGTATATCTCGTATTTTATAGTTTATGTATAAAGTAACAAAAAAGCAACAAAGTTTAAATATCTCGTATTGAACATGTATAGCATGAAAATTTTCAATTTCCACTAGTTTTTCATAATTTCTAAACCTCGGTTTTGTCGCTGATTCTTCAAACGTAGAAAACCGTCAAAATTAACCAAACTTTATCACAACCAATAGATTGATATTAGAAAATATTCTTTAAGTTACGACAAAAGCGTTTTCTTAGAAAACATGCTAGCCATGCAACAAAAAGTGAACACCAGACTGTGTCGTAGTCGTAGATTCATGACATGTTAGTAAGAAAATTATAAACTATTAGGTAAAACGTTCTTTCTGGAGGTGTGTAGGTGGGATGGAAACTGCAAGTGGAAAATAGTCACAAAGCAATTGCATGATTTTAGATCACATCTGACTTCCTTCTGATTTCCAGAGAATACTTTTATCTTATGTTCTCAATTCACATAAATTTGCCCCATTTCCAAAGAGTACGGATTTTTTCTGATAAAAAGGACTACCGCTTACGTTTTGCTAGATGCATTTGACGGAAAGTCAAATGTTTAACCACATTTGCTAGGATATTAAACTCGCTAGTTAAGTGTGGTGACAAACTCAATTTCAATGTGTTTTCTTTGTTTAGTGGTCAAGACTGCAAAGTGACGCTAGTAGCCCAAACCCTAGATACGAAGCATGCCCCGTTGGGTTAGATTCATCCGACCCCAAACCAAACCACTGGCTAATAAGTCAAAGAATAAACATCTATGAAGCTAAGAGGATAGATGTCACTATCGAGTATCGTATAAGACTGTGTTCTACGTTTCGGAATAATGGTGGACATTACTGTGTGAATGATTTTGACTTATATGTGAGCCATTCAAACCAGGCGACTGGTCATCCGAACCCTATTACCAACAAAGCAGCGTATGAAAAAGTTGCTAGGCTGGGAGACTTCTCCAGTGGCCTCGTATTTAAAACGACAAATGTTCGCATAAAAGGAAGCTACGTTTTCTTGGGCTTCCACAATTATGGAGCTTGTTCCAGTCTTTATTCTGTGAAAGTGACTTACAACGTTTGCCCTAACAAAACACTCCATGAAAGCTTGGTTTCACCTCCAAGAATGGTGGCGCCAGCAAACGATTCCGAGTCCCTTCCAGTAGAAGGGTATTGTATGGATGATAAAATTAAATTACCAGGATCTTTGTATGTTCATTGTGAAAGTACTGGCGAGTGGAACACAAGTAACCTCGAAGGAAGATGCATCTGCAAAGAGAACACGCAGAATGTTGGGGGGAAATGTCAAGGTAAAAATTTTGTATTTGGTTAATATCGCAATCTCTAGAAAGTGGTATTGAAGATGTCTACCGTTCGCTGAAAAAAAAAATGAAAAATTTCGCTAGGAAATTATAACTAAGCATCGGGAATGCATGTTTTAAAATTGTGGCTTTCCTCAGTCCAGATGTAGCTACCATGTCCCTTTGGAATGAGACAATGGAGAATCTGTTCCATTAAAATTTTTCTCCTGATGGCAGTCCTTTCTTTCTATTGGCTGGAGAATTCCGTTCTATTAAATAACGTTCAATACCCAGAATTTCACCTTGCAGCAGTTCCCATTTTCATGGAATTTTCCCAGTAATAAATCAGCTTTTTGCCTTCTTTCGTCGGTTTTCATTGGCATCTGTAGAAATTAATTATGTTGATCTTGACTGCTGAAAACGAATTCATAAATTTACCCAACATTGAATTGAATCAGCGAAGACTCTTTTGTCTTGACGGTTCTTATTTCAGGTTGTCCAGATGGGAAATACAACGACGAGAAGGGCCTTAATTGCACGGGTGAGAAGCCAGAATTCATCATTTATATTACATTGTATTTGAAATAATAATTTCTCATCTTGACTGTCTACTGTAGCTGATCGAAAAAATTAAAATAAGCCTGTTACAGTCGCTATAGGTGGTGCAAGCCTTGACTGTCTATTGCAGCTGAAAATAAGCCTGTTACAATCGCTAGGTGGTGCAAGCCTCTTATTAATATTCTTTCCCTTTTACTCAGATATACCTGTGTATATACCTTTGTTCAGCCACCTTTTTAATATATTAAAAGATTATCCAAGTGAAAAAGTATATCGGCTTATAAGACAGCCATCAGAGACATATTCCACATATTCCTTAATTTGAAGTTAAGCAACAGCTAAGTTAAAGCTGTTTCAATAAACTAGTCTGTAATATTTTCGTTGTTCCTAGATCTGCCGTCAACCCCAAATAATATCAACACTACATTTGTCAATCAAAGTGCAATAAAGTTGAGTTGGCAGCCTCGGGAAATAACCGGTGATCAGAGTCACGTGTTTTATGACGTCGCTTGTCTCAAGCCTTGTAATAATGATGACGACAATTGTGTTGAAGTAGCTTGTGGGAGCAATGTTAGCTACATACCTGGTAAAGAAGGATTAAACGCTACCCAAGTTATGGTAGTGAATCTTCTTCCATTCGTAAAATACACGTTCAAAATCTACGCAAGAAACAGAATAAGTGTAGTGGCTCAAAGAATACATGGAATTGATGGGAACTTCACCTCAATCACCGTGAGAACGATGGGGTCAAGTAAGTCATCAAATTGATAAAATATTTACAATAAAGCACCCAACATAAAAAAAACTGTTTATTTAGGAGTCATTTAAAAATTATTTTGTTTCATATTTTCAAACAAAAGCAAAAAAATCATCGCAGATAGAGACGCAACTTTTGCAGTAGCGAAAAGGAAGCCTCAAAAAAAAATCAGGCTTATACGGGATCTTTTTTTTTTCAGGCTTTCTTGTTCGCTTAACTACAAAAGTTGCTTCTATAACTGCGATGATCTTCTTCACATTTGATAAAAATGTTTCCCCTCAAAATGTCGAAGCCTTCAGCCTTGAGTGGGGACTCAAGGGAATTTCCTGTTTATAACAGTAGCCGTTTTAATTATGAATTAGATACTATTGCATCTTTGCAGTGAAACGGAATGAACAGGTTTGAACCTGCCTTCTTTCAGCAGTAAAATTGCTTTTATTGATATCTGTAGTTCCTGGTAAACCAGACGTCTCCGTTATACAAGCAGAAGTCGACACTGTTTCTGTGTCGTGGATATTGGAAGACAAGAATGGCGTCATTAAGCACTACAACGTGACTTTCATTAGAGCTGATGATTCTTCAGACAGCAGAAGTCTTACTACAAGGCAAATGAAACAGGATTTTGAAGATCTAAAGGATGGGAAAACCTATGAATTCCAGGTAATTGTTGCCGGGTCTCGCTTTCTTTTCTGACCAAGATCAAATCTGACAGGTCTCATTTAAACAAATAAAACGGCTACAACTGTATGTGATAATATACTACATTTTTAAGCAATAAGCAAAGCAAATATTGTCCATTGGTGTGAGAAAGAAAATGTCTTCTTTTCTATCTGCATTCGTGAAAATGGAATGGTGATTATATTTTTTGTATTATTTTCCCCAATTAACCATGTTTGTTTTGGCTTTGTGAAAAAAATGCTTTAATGCTCAAAACAAAGACTCGCAGTGTAAAGTCTGTTTTGAAGGTAAAAAGCATTTTTCACACAACCAAAGCAACTATAAAACAACACCATAACATCTTGATGTGTCTTCTTTAGGCAAGTCTGAGTGAAATTAAACCAGATGTCTATTACTAAAGACAACTTGAGCACCGAAGTCGACTACTATTGACCATGCTAACCAATGACGGATGTCTTAATTCTTCACGACTGAGCAAAGAGTGTAGAACCATAGGGTTTTTCTTCGGGTTCTCCAGTTACCTTCCCTCAATAAAGCCAATATTCTAAATTCCAATTTGATAATGAATCCGAAGGCCATGGGTTTCTCAGTCATGAGACTGTCCTTTCTATCCTTGTCATACAAGTCCCTTTATTTAAACTTAATCGTATGGTTTTCTCAGGTCTATGCTGTAAACAACTTCGGGAAAGGGCCAACTGGTGTAAAGACGTTTACGCTCCGAAAAGGTTTCTTCCCTTTTCTTTTTTCTAGGAAAATGTAGTGTTACAACCAAAAGAAACCAGTAATGGTAAATAATTTCTTCAGTCGCTTTAAGTAGTAGAGTCCTGTTGTAAGTTTTGCACATAATTGAATCCTTGCTTTTTCCCTTTTATCCCAAATGGAAAAGTTTTTAAGCTCCTTAGGCTGGAATGGCTTAAGAACCTCTTTCTTTCCTAGGTGTTTGTGATCATTTTGCTTAATTCTGGATTCAATTTTAAATCTGTGATCTGTCACTGCCTACAAACTGATTGTTTGCTGACTAAATTAATTAATCTGCTGCAACAATCAAGCAATAGATGGACTTGTCGATTGTCTGATGGATTGAATTGACTTATTGGAAGATGTGATGTTACACCGATGGATCAATTCATTAAATGATTGATATTATTTAATAGGCGGGGGGATCGACTGTTTGATTGATTGATTGATTGATTGATTTTTTTGTTATGTTTAGGTGGTACTGCGGATAAGCTGGTGGTTCCTCTTGCTTCTGCCGGCGGAGGCCTACTGTTCCTTCTTCTTGTAGTAGTCATTATTGTAATTTTGGTTTTGCGTAGAAGGCGAGTTTAACTCACGTATACTGCATCCCTGACGATTTATAACCGCATACCACTTCCTGCTTCCAAACCAGCCTACCCACCTACCCACATGGTCAAAGTCTTGGGACACTTTAATATTTTGGTGCCTACCATTTTACCCGGTTTTGGTAATGCTCTCCGTCCATTCAACCTAGCCAGTATAGCCAACATTTTTTGAGGAAGGGGAGAGTGGGATTTCACAGGATCAAAATTCGCTCTTTCGCCGTAGTGCTAGCATTGCAATCAGTTCGACTTATAAACACTTTAAGTGATGTCCGGCACATGGATGTCTACAACAAGAGATATCCTGCAACAAAAACTGCAAGTTGTGCACGTGTAGTCCCCTGCATTCAAACGTCTTCTTGATAGCTAGTTATATAGGAAGGTAGGAAAGTAGGATTCTAGGCAGTTAGGGAGGAAGGCATGTACAAGTGGTAGATAGGTTGTCAGGTACGAATATACTGTACCTATGGAAAAGTACAAAACTGGTAAAAAGAGATTGGGTCATACCAACCTACCTACCTACGTCTATCTCCCTACCTTCATACACATAACTGGTATGATATCAATTTGTTTTGCAGGAAAAGGAGTGTACAGAAAGCTTATATGCGTAGTATCGAGCAAGGTGAGCCTGGCCTCTTCCTTCGTAGACAAATTGAAAGAATATTTAATTCTATCATGGAATACCATGTTCACTAACTCACTCACTCACTCAACGTATTTTTAAAATCTCTTAAACGCAACCTTAACGGTCTCCCATTTTCTTGACATGCAACCTGTACTTCAGTATACGTACAAGTTGAAGTTCCTTGTTTCATCTTTAACAGGTGGGGAGCTCGATCAGCGTCGATACATCGACCCTGCAAACTACGCCGATCTCATGGAGCTGCTTTCGACCTTTACAACAGAAATGGAAAGAAGTAAAGCCAAGCTGGAGGAACTCATTGGACAAGGTAAGGATGATGGTCTTACAACCAGCTTAACTACTTTATGTTGTTTGATTATGGTTATTGTGAAATTATTGTTATCGTTTTAATTCAGGGGAATTTGCTGATGTCTACAAAGGAACGATAAAGACTGGAGGACGTAAAGATGTCGTTGCGGTAAAAGTATTGAGGGTAAAATGACCTTTACATTGTACATGAGATTCATTAAGGGGGGCCCCTCCTTCGGGACTAGTGGGAGACATCCTAAACACGGTCTAAACGCATAGTTGAGTAGATTCAAGGAATCGGTGTTAAATTAAATATGTAATTTGGTAATGGGTAATGTGTTAGACATGAAAACGATTTAAAATGCTTCTCTCTGATGTCCTCGCACAGCCTGGATCAAGCGAGAAAAGCCAAAGAGATTTCCTATCCGAGGCGTCCATCGTGGCCCAGTTTAATCATCCAAATGTAATCAAGTTGGTTGGAGTAGTTACACAAAGTGAGTGAACTATTATGTGCACTCAGAAACTCATAAGGACTTTAAACGTGTAACTCACATATGTAGGTTTTGACCGATGCTTGTAATTATTCATTTTCGCAAGTACCATATTTGGAACAGGAAGAGAAAGAGAACTGACCAATCAATCTTCGTGAACGACGTGACGTAATTTTACACCAAGTTCGCGGGCTTGCTCAAAGGATGGCCGACAAACCGGGGAAAAAGAAGCCCAAAAAGCTTTCAAACGTTGGAACGACAAAGCGAAAAGAAATACTATTTTGGAAGACCGAGCAGGAAATTTTTGAGGCAACAAAATTGGTAATTGAAACACAACGTGGAGCAAAGGGGTTAGAAGTTGATCAGACTGCGAAACCAAACCAAACTAGTCTAGCGTTGTTTACGATTTCTTTCACCGTCGCACTATCAACAAATGTTCAAAGGTAGGTTTATATATACGGAAATCTTTTGACACCAAAATACAAAGACATGATACAAAAATAAAACGCAGTAAAAGTGAAGAGAAACGTTTAATAATGTTAAAGTGTCATACGTTTTCGGTGATTCGCTACGAAAATCAAGCTAAATAAGCTGAATAAGAAAGGCCAACATTTTCTTTGGCTATATACTACACAAAATAACATCGTTTTACCTGCAGTCGATGTAGCTCTGAGTTCAAGCAGCTCCAACTGTTCAAATAAAGAGAATGTAATGCAAAATAAGTTGAATGATAGCTTTCCCAGTTGTTTGATTCGTTGTTGTTTTGCCATGCACATTCCGTCCGCGGCCTCTGAACCTGGAACCACTACGTTTGGTATTCGTTTCAACTCTCCATCTACAATGTTGTATCATACAGCTTCAATCCGCTTTGGACGATGAATACAACAATTTTTCAGGAAACACCAAACCTACACCACATTTGAGAGCCAATAATTGGAGGACGTTTTCAAAAAATTATTCTCGGACGTTCATTTCGGAGTAGTTTCATTTATCCATTCAGCTTAGCATGAAACGCTGCAACACTTCCCAAGGTTTTGGCACCTTTTTCTTTCAGTCATGTGATCGATTATTTTCCTTTTTTTCTTTCTCGTTTTTTTTTCTCGCTCTTTCTTGATTTTTATGGTAACTGGTGATTGAGTTTTGAATCAACTGCGCATTCGTATTGCTTATAATTTCAAATTTCAACGGAAGCGAAATGAACTGCAGCATCCTCCCGAAAAAATACTATTTCAGTAAGCTCATAATCTGTTAGGTTACCAAGTATGTTGCCATCTTCAGCTCATAACTCGTGCGTGGACTGGAGCGAGGGGCTTCCAAATATGGTACTTGGAAAAATGAATATTCACGAGCATAGAACGCGACTTACACGTTTAAACTCCTTATGAGTTTCTGGTGCACTTTAATTAATTAGGTGAATGTTTTTGACACACAGGCATCTTTTGTGTATTATACTGAGTGATTTACAATGTATATGTATGATATTAAGACAACTCCGTAACCTGCTGCTATCCAAATCAGTTGACAACCTGTTTTGCTGTCTCGAATACCTTCTTCCTCTAATAGGAGAGAACTGATTAGTAATGGTAATTGGACTGAGTGGAGTACAATTCAGTGAGTAATGACAATAATCGGGTGAGTAATTTAAATTACGAGCGCGATTACCTCTGAATTGTACGACACGAAGTCCAGTTACCAATTAATCGTATCTATAACAAAATGCGAGATTAGAAAATCTACGTGCCCGTGGGGAATATATTTTTAATTATCAGTTTTGCAAGCAGTGGAGAAACAGCTATAATAAGAACCCATTTCAGTACACTTGATTGACGCGCGCGCAGCGTAGTTGTCCAATTACAGCTATCCAGTTACAAAAAGGTCAAATTGGACAGCTGTAATTGGACACCCACGTGTTCACACTCCAATTACGTATCAAATAGGCGCACGGAGAACCAATCAACATCGAGCATTTTGTTATAGATACGATTAATCTATATAGCATACATATTTAGTAATCAAGTAATTCGAGAGAGAGAACGGTTTCGTGTTTCGGCTTCGAGCACCAGTTCGTCAATGCTTACAGTAAGCCGGCCTTATTTGTAACTGGGACAAGGGCAAAGGGTAGCGCTCTAGTTTGGTTTAAATTAGGTTTAGGGATAGTTTTTGCATGAGTAGTTAGGGAAGCATACAAATTTCCATACTTTTGAGGGTTTACACCCGCATTGTCTAACCCCGCAAATATTCTCTTGTATTCGAAGCTCAAATTTCAACTTAAACTCACGAGTGAAAGTCAAAAAACTCCTATTTTTTGCCAAATGATGTGTGAACAAAAGTGATAATTTCTCTAATGAAAAGAGCGTTTAAAGGAGTGTGTCATATAAAGACACCATCAGTTAACTGTTTGTTAATTAAGACACCATCAGTTAACTGTGTGTTAATTATAAGGCTGTTTGTATTAATATTGTAGGTAGGCCGATGATGATCCTTACAGAGTTCATGGAAAGTGGATCATTGGATAACTTTTTAAAGGTAGCTGTTTTAATTAAATTGTCGTCTCCGCTCGGACCAAAGCGGGATCTCAGGCCCCTGTAACCTTGCACTTTTCACGGCCTCAATCGTTTCCTCCCTTTGTATTTCTGTACATCAAAAGTACGTGAGTTGGAAGTGATCAGGCCCATATTTTCTTCTCTCTGAGTTGAACTGGTTTCCACTGTGACATTCGCATGTCAGACTTCAGTTCAGCGGGAGGTCGGTGGTTGGAAATTCTGGCCGAACCCGTTTTGAGCATATTCTTCAAATAACTAGTAAGAACATGGTGTCTGTGTCCAACACCTGACATGTCCAACACTTTGCCTCATTGGGCAGTGATGCCCTTGCAATCGTTTTCTACATCTGGTCGTACTCAAATAGTAGGGGACCAGCTAAGGAGCCCGCATCACTGTTCGAAAAGGGTAAGGGACGTAGGGTTGGATCTCTTTTCCAGTCATGGGCTGGGTGGATGGAGTGAGCTGAGATCGCAAATCGATTAATATCGGCTGCCATTTGCGATTTAGTGTGCTGACGTCTAATTGCACCCGTCAACTTCTGTCAAGCGCATTTGAACATATACATGTGAAAATGAACTACACAAATAATATTACCATTACTAAGTATGGACCAATTCGTTTATCACTTGTTTATTGTTTGTCTTTCGTTTTCGTTTCTTTTCGTTCTCGTAGTCGCGTAAGGGTAATTTAACAAGCCTTCAGCTGGTTGGAATGGCAAGAGGCGTTGCCTGTGGCATGGTCTATCTTTCAGAGATGAGCTTCATTCATCGGGTTTGCAATATTTTTGTTAATCATATAGCTACTAGTAGATCGAGCTTGTTACCTACCACATTTTGTGTTGTCTGTTACTCATCCAAACAAGTAGTCTGACTGTATTAAATTAACAGTTTTATGATTCATCTTGGCATACGTTCATGCATTCGTGAGTTTTCATGACCGCTGAGATGAATTGTCGTTGTCAGTGAACTTCATGATTACCTTTAACACGAATTGTAATATTGTCATCACGGCTTTGAAACACTGACACCTATTTTATCACATTAATCAATCTTACATTAATAAATTTTTATCCCTTAGGATCTCGCTGCTCGTAACATTCTTGTTGGTGAAAACATGTCGTGCAAGGTTTCTGATTTTGGTCTTTCAAGGGAGCTTCAGGCTGATGACAATCCTGATGTTGAATATGAGACTCAGGTATATTTCCAGAACTGCCCTTTGTCAAAGAAAAAAAATCGAACGTCGTGTGATTATCAGTGGTATTTCTTAACCAGTCCCATTCCTCACACGGTGAAGAAGGAACTGATGATGACGACGACAACGATAATGATGATGATGATGACGACGACGACGACCACGACGATGATGATGATGATGATGATGATGATGATGTCTGTGATCAAAGATCACCACGTGCTTGCCTTGATTTGCTTTGGGCAAAAAAGTACTGTTTGTGTACATGAAGTGTCAACCATATCAAGAGCATAGCCATATTAATAAGCATACAGTACAGCCAAAGCATTCATTGTTGCACTGATTGATCGATTGACTGAGTGATTGAATGAATGATTGGCTGGCTGATTGATTGATAAACTGATTTATTGATTACGTTTCGGGAAACATAAATTATGTCGATAAAGGCAAGATCTGAATATTATGAAACACGTTTCATTATAGTTAAAAGTCGTTGTCTGCAAACGAAGATTAAAAAAGGTCAAAATGGAGCAGAACAATGGCTGCAAGTTGGCATAGAGAACTCTCCTTTTGGTGACTGATGGCTTTGGAATATCGACATGATGGTGCCAAAAGACGTCAAAATAGAACCGGTCAACTTCCCGTTGCCGTACATTTAACTTTCGGTTGACTGTTGAACGTTTCCGTTCAAGTTCCTTAACGCACCAAGGGATGGTTCACTGGAGAGCGCCTTCGTTTCGAATGAAATAACTACAATGTGGAAATTTCAGATAAGAAGGCAACAAACAACTATTATTCCTCTTGGCAAGAGACAATAATCCTAGTTGAAACTGCTTAGGTACATGCATTTTGTCATTTACTTTAGACTTCTCAGCTCATTCTCTGATTGTGTTTAACAGGGTGGTAAAATTGCTGTTCGCTGGACAGCACCGGAAGCACTGCAACACCGGAAGTTCAGTACCACTAGTGACGTGTGGAGTTATGGAATCGTCCTCTGGGAGATCATGTCGTTCAGTGACAGACCTTACTGGGATTGGACCAACGTTAATGTAAGGGCTGGCATTAATACTGTCTTTAAGTAATCAGAACCGCATTGGTGCCACAGGCAGACCCACAACAACCACAGGGTAAAATTTTTGTGGCATGAAGCGAATATGAGCACGAGCTCTCCCTAGATGGGATGCTAGTCGATCCATCGCAGCCGATCAATCCCAGGTTTTGTTAGGTACGGCCGGTGAGTGGGAGACATTAATAGGGAGCTTACGCAAACACGACGGCGACGCCGGGCTAACGAGAACGTGACAAAACGAAATCTTAAATAGCAAAACAATGACTCTGCACGTGCGTTATACTTTTTGGTACATTTCTTTGCCGTCCTGTGCAACGTGAAATGCCCAAATTCAAAGTTTTGTGTAGAACGTGAACACGCGACGGTGAATTTTTGTTTTTCTCCCTGAACCGTAACGCCGTCCTTGCAAATCTCGCTCCCAGATAGTTCGACCACATTAGACAGATTAAACGCGTCGGAATAATCGCAAAGAAGTTTGTGAAAAGGTTATGAAGTCATTTTAAAGCGACGTTTTTCTTCGCGTAGCCGTCTTGTTTGCGTAAGCTCCTTATTAGTGTACCATATCGGAATGAGGTCCACAAACATGCAAATTGCACATGTTACCAAATATAACTCAATACGCAGTAAACATTGGCGTAAGTGGAATAAATTTGGATGAGTGACTCTCTTAATTTTTTTCAAATTTGCCGATGACTTGCTACATCTATTATCTGAATGTATACCGTATTAAGTGCATGAGGTAAAAATTTCCAATCCTGATATTCAGAATCTTATGAATCTATGTAATGTTTTACTTTTATTCAGTGTTTTTTATGTTTATTTCGTTTGCTGATGCAGTTTTTCAATGATTTGATTTCGTCCTTTTATCAAAGGTTATCAAGCGAGTGACCACTGGGTATCGACTACCAGCTACCAAGGTACGTGGATCGGTTTTCAGTGTTACGTGCATAAACGATCGAGAGTTAGCGACTGACCATTATGTACACAACTGAAAGACCGTTAAAACTATCAAGTGGCAACTTTTTTTTCCTGGTTATTTCGTTTCGCGTTTCCCGCGTGAATAGTTTGCCAAGCAAAGCAAAATAGCACCTGGCCTTCCAAGGAATGACTTGGTAATTTTGTCCGCTTTAGTTTACTTACAAATAAATCCATCGTCATCACGGAAATTCGAGTTTGGCCGTAAAGAAATGAACTGTGTTCGACTTAGGCTTCTAATATATTGCATGTAGAAATATGTAAAAGCGCGAAACCCAGACAATGCCTTTTAGTTAATTACTGTTTTTTGTGTATTTTTGTCTTTGAGGACTGTCCTAAAGTCGTACACAGCTTAATGATGGATTGCTGGGAATCAGACAAAAATAAAAGACCCAAGTTTGCTGAAATCTTGAGTCGCCTAGATGAAATCATTCGCTCCTCTCAAGTCTTAAAGGATGTCGCCCAGCGTCCTGAAACTACGTGAGTTTTTATGATACGTTTTACCTTCCACACTGCGACTTAAAATAACCGGAGCCACTTAAAACAAATTCCAAATGAAGAATTACAAGTTTGGTTCGTCGAGCCAATCAGTTTCTTTTTCGTGTTCTTCTTTTATCACTGTTTAAATAATAGAGTTCTTCTGTCGAAGGCACTATCGTGTGATAGGTTGCCTGAGGAAATTTGATGTTCACAACAATATGAAGCTTGAACACAAAATTTTCGAGCGAACCTATCACACATGGGGCCTGAGACAGAAGGACTCTATTGTTTTTATTGTACAACGCTAAATTTTGAGCAAAAATTGCCCCAAACGGGCACAAATCAGTGATAGGCGCCCCCTGAGAAGAGACACTATCGCGTCACATGATCGATTTCGACCGATGGGAGCACGCCAAAATTTAGCGTTGAACTATAAAATTTTATGTACTCAATCATTTTTTTAACGGCTATATTGTGTGTACTCTAATATAGTCAGGTGGTGGCGACTTTTTCCGACACTTTTTCTAAGCATGCCTCTATTTTAACATTTACATAGTCAACACCAGCAGAATCTTGGTTGTACGTCATATCATCTTCAGCAAAACTAGTACCAGCCCCCACGAAGAGCTCGTGAATTGCCTTCAGTACAGTGCATCAACATACATGTGATTTTTCGGCCTAATCTAAAATATACTCCCATTTCCCCTACCGGTATTTTCACTCTGGGTCGTATATGGTTAACAACTAAATATGTTTCCTTTCAGGTCTGTAAAATACGATGTGCCAGAATTCGAATCCGTTGAAGAGTGGCTGCAGTCCATCAACATGGAGAATTATTCCGAAATATTTCAGGCCGCAAACATCGATAACCTCGAGGAAGTCACTAAGCTGGAAGAACAAGACTTGAAAGAAATGGGAGTAAAGTTGATCGGACATCGAAATAAGATGAACAAGAGTATAAAATCCATGAAAGGGCAGTCTGTTAACAGGGGCCTGGCTGAAGACGAGGCCGCAATATAATCTGGGAATTAGTTCGCAGATATTTGAAATTTTTATGAAAAAGATCTTTTAGTGGTTTGCTGGAAAAAAGAAAAGAAAAAAGCGAGTTGTTCTGTGTATTCTTATGTATTTTTAAACTAGCTTTTTCCAATTCTTATTAATTCAAGTAGCGTTACTTTCAGATAACTTTCTAAACACAAGACTTTATTAGCCTTGATCAGCATGTAACAAGGTACATCTCTGCACCATTGCAAATTTGTTACAGCACAGGATTACTTGAAAGAAATATTTTTTATTTTAGGACTTGGCATAATAATCACACGCCTCTAAAAAGCTCGATTTGCGTGGGCAAAAGCAATCCCTTCCATAGAATTACAAATCAAACCGTTATGCTACAGTTGTAATTCGCTTTTACACACACGAGAACATTAATTTTTTTATTGCATTGTTACTTTTGTCTAAAGCAGCTAGTCTACGCAATACAGTTGGCAAGTAAGTGTAAATAAGCTAGGAAATCATCAAGGAGACTTCTCTGAATCAAAATAATTTGTAATCAAATCACTACGAAGGCAATTCAGGCAAACCCAGTTGCCATTTTTTCTTTCAAATTTGTCAGATAGCACATTCAAGAAAATAAGAAGCTAATAATCGTAAAAGCCGAAAAAGCCAGACTTAAGCAGAAATGATAAATGTACATAGAAGACATATCGTGGGTTTGAGTAGATGTTGCTGGCAATTAGCACTGGCAAGAGAGAAAACAGAAAATCAGCACTTTACGTCTTGGACAGTACGGTGGATAATTTGTACAGGAAAGTGTATGTGTTGAAATGTAGAAAATAAATGAAGACCACAAGATTCTCCTAGACTTGAAGACCCTATAGAAGTTACATGTTGTGTAGGCTTTTAACAAGAACAAACAACTGGAGAGCCATGGACACCCAGTAACATTTAAGGGAATTTTTACTCATACAAAATTATTAAGAAAATTTCCTTGCTTGTTTGAAAACTTCCTTCTGTGAGTTTCCTCCTGAATGCCTTACTTGAACAAAAACAAAAATGGGAGAGCAATGCCAAAATAAAACGTATGAATACGCCCCCCGTTCCCCCATTTTTTTTTCTGGCATTTTTTTTTTTTGGTTCACTTTCACCATTTTATTTTCCACTATCTTGGAGCCTGAGACAGGCCACAGGATACCCAGGAATGAGGATGCCCAGGAAACATGAAGCACTCTCAAGTACAGAAATACAGTGCATGCAAATAGGTTGATTGTTCCAACAGAAAAAAAATTAATAAATAAATAAAAAAAAGATTTCTTCCGAGAAATCGAACTCATGTACAAGAAGAATAATAATGTTTAATTAAAAAGGCAACTCCTACAATTATTGTTGATCAAGAGAAATGATACGAAGTTACCAAAACAAACTTTTGGAACAAGCAAATTCATGTCATGCAAATTTTCTGGGCATGGGCAGACAGTGTATTAGCAGGCAGCCAATCAGAGTACACGCTTGCTCCTAGACATCCAGGGGCTGTCTATATGATAAACTGGGATAATTTACATGTATTTTCCTTTGTAACCACAATTTGGTTTTTCTCTCCTCACTACACTGTACTAGGGAGTAGTGGGGTGACGTGTTGCATGATAGCCAACATAATTATACATAGCTAGTTGCAAATGAGGGCTTTGGGAGTTCAGAGCCTTACATAATGCAGAAATAAAACCGGTCTTTTTTTATTTGCTATAATTACAGAATGGGATAAGGGGTGGTATGAGCAGGTAGTTGAGTCCTTCCACGTTCTCTCTCCAGCACCTGAAGCCCATATCTGAGGGAGTGACTTCTGTTTAATAGCTCTTCAGTGCTTTCTGCACCAGAACTCGGGAAGCGGCCAGCTCGAGATGCATTCTGCCAGATTATATGAGAAAAATATAACATTACTGGAGTTTTAAAACCTTTGCAAAACAAAGATGATAATTGCTGGACTAACCTTAAACAATGAAAACGTACAAAATATAGGTCACCATTAAGGAGAAAAGAAGCATTTCCCTGTCCATCTCAGCCTCAAAGAAAATCTACATTGTACCAAGTTCTGTCTTGTGTGCGTTGATGATGCAACCATTATTATGCACAGTAAGAATGCAGAACGAAATTCAATCTACATGTAACTGAACATTACTGTAATTACAATCGTGAACTGTGTAAAAGGACCATAACTCAGTGTCCTCTTATTCCCTTCATTCTTGGTGGTGCCATATGGCACTTACAGGTGTATTTCAGTAGTTTACAGTGTATGTGTAGTCAACATTCTTTTAAAAATGAATTTGTAGAGCTGCCTCTAAAATATTCTTGTAAAGATGTCAAACAAAAACAAAACTAAAAAAAAACAACAACACAAAATCCACACTAAACCTCTCCATGTACATGTATGTTAATCATGCACTATCCTCCTCGTTTGAACAACCAGAGCTGTCATGAGTGACATGTTGCCTTGATCTCAGTTTACACCCATAACAAATTTGTTCCTTTGTGAGTAAATAAAACAAGAGATCAAGTTTACCCATTGAGGTGCCATCCCGGGTGTCATACCCTATTTTCAGACCGAAATATGTGATTTTCCCTACCCTATTTCAGACCTGACCCAAAATTCTATACCCTATTTCAGACGTGCAAGGAACTGCTCTGATTTGTGTATACAGTTGAGAAGGGCTTTAAAATTCCAATATTATTCAAAACACACTTCTCAAGAGAAGAAAATAATTTAAAAAAAATCTTGTTGTAAAAGCCAAACCCAGTTCCCGACCAGACTGTAAAAACCTAACCCTATTTCAGACCAAAATGGTCAAAATCTGTGCCCCATTTCAGACTAAATGGCTTGAAAACTATACCCTTTGGTGCAGCACATACCTATCTAGCTTATATAAGGGAGTTTCCCTCCCCCCCCCCCTGGGGTTACAGGTTACTGCCCTTAATGACAGCGCTGACAACTGGCTACTGTACATGTACTAACCAGTGTAGTACGTGACTGATGGAGTGATGTTCTGAGATCCAGTGAGGATGGCATTGGGATGATTGTAGGTTTAGAGCTTTCCCAGCCAGCTAGACAGTGTGATGGCAAACCCACTGAATCAGTTGGATCAAAACTAGCACGTCTGTGAGGCTTGAATCGGTATGGAGAGAGGAGAGATGACCGTGGAACACTCACTCTGAACAGATAAAAAAGGCAATGAGTTCTCATGAAAACAGTATGAATACATGTACAGTTATGACTGTAGTCAAATGATAATTATGGAGATCTATGTGTATATGTGGGGATTGAATTCTGGTTTTGGTTTAATTTCCATGCCTTGTTGTACTGGTGTAATACTTGACAATACGTGTAAGATCAAGTAAAACAAAAATTGAAACAAAATCAAGCTTGCCGGGAAATCAGAGCTAGAATAGAAAGAAAGATAGTGTTAAAATGTCCAGATTTGAACTCAAGTACATGTGTATGCAGCTACCCACCAAAAGTTACCTACTTTGCATGTAATAAATTTTTAAAGTTATTGAAATTCAGGCAGTAGAAAAATAACATGTACAGTGTATATGTATTCTACTATATAAATTCAAGTTCTGCAATGCTTTCAAGTGACACACTATGAAATACCTTTTTACACTTTATTTTTGTGACACTTTAATTTCGTGATTTGGGGATGGTTATACTTTGCGACACTCTATTTTCACGATTTTGTTAAATTTGCAGAAACTGACGGAGTCACTTTGTTTTCACATTTTTGTCGATGAATCAATCATTAAATACCTTCGCTATTTGACTCAAAAATGAAAATAAACCAGACTACGTATAGATTTTTGTATTTGATTTGCATTTCTCTTATGCTTGTAATCATGGCACACTAACTGGTTATAAAATGGGGTTGGAAGACCTGCGTGACTCCTCCTTCAAGTCTTTGTAAGCTGTGCCTTATATAACTTGGTCTTTCAACCAATATTGCTTCTTGTACATTTGTAGTGGGTATAGTTTGTTGCGGAAGACACATCAAATTTTCTCAATTTTCTGAAAATCGCAAAATTGAAGTGTCAGAAAAATAAAGTGTAAAAATGATCACCTGATTTACTGGTTTGTGTATTCATGAGCTTTTAGGCTAGTGTGTACAGCCCTGTAAAAATGTGCTGACAATTTCGCCATCTACAGGCAATCATTTTCGCTTGTTTTACACTGGAGTTTCCGAGGAACCTCTTAGCAGATAGAAAGCAGATAGACAGACCCAGTCCTTGCTGGCTACTTCTTCGGTTATGTTGCCTGCTGCTACAAATCATTTTGACAGGGTTGTGTATACACACAGCAAAATCATGTCATGAAGGTACACGAACACTGTATATACAACAGAAAAGCATTACACACAGTGTTACTTGTGCAAATAACACTGAATAAACTATTTGCAAATGGAACTACACTTTCGTAAGCTACAACCTAACAACTTACCGAACAAAGCTGCCTTCTGTTTCATAGTTAGACTATCGTTTTGTCTGACAAACTGAGCAGGATGTTTCTGGGCCATGGGTAGGAACAGCAAAGAGACGATCATTTAACGTGTATGCATTGTCACCTAAAATAACAATGAACAATTAAATTTTGTACCATTAATAATAGAATAGAATAGAATAAAGTTTATTGAGTTCCCCAGAGGGATCTTCATACTCAATTTACAAGATTTTAAAATAGAAAAAAGTTAATAATTTACATGGTAAAAAATTAAAATAAAATAAAATACAATAAAACCTTACTATAACTACAATTCAATATAAAGTACCATTAAACGTTTCCAAGGAGTTTAAACTAGTCGTTTAGCCACTTGCTCAAGAGCTCAGCTGATTTTTGAAGGAAACTATAGAACCACAGTTTCTTAACTCTTCTGGGAGAGAATTCCAGATAGTAACTCCGCGGAACACAAAAGATTGTTGCGCCAGAGCAGTTCTGCATCTAGGCAGTTGAAGGCTGTCTCTATTCCTGGTAAGAAAGCTGTGAGTCTGTGACCTCTTAGTAAATAACTGACTTAGGTAGGAAGTGGCCAAATTATTCATACATTTATACATTTGCACAGCGTCTCTGATATAAAGGAGATCAGAAACAGGAAGACGCTTTAATTGCACTTCCTTGAATGACTATAGTCAAACCTCAAAAACCACGCTGCTTAAACAACTGCCCCTTCAAGTTTAGGGACTGTTGAGGGTAGTTAAAATACCCCCACCCCCAGGGCTTCTGATATTACAATGTATGCAATGGTGCGATTTCGCACAATTGATTATCCAATCGCATAATCCATAAGAAATCTTATCATTGATAAAAAAATGCATAAGCTGGACAAAATAACAAACCTAAAATGCTAATTTAAGGCTATTTAGCATTGGAAACAGAGCCTCTGAAATCTTTAATGTTGTAGTGAATCTAATGACAGTACGTGTTCTATGTGAAATTTTATCCAGAAATCGCACAACTTGCTGCATAATAGACCTTTTCTGCCCTATAATGTGACCTCCTGGAAATTCTGCATAATTTCCCAATATTTTCGCACACTATCAGAAAGCCTGCACCCCATCCAGTACTGAATTCATTACATGTATACAAACATGTAATATGCCATTGTAACCTGCCTTACAAAACCTTTTAGGGGCTTGCTTCTTGAGACTGCTGGTAGCTTTCCAGGTCCAAAAATGTACTGTTCCAAAAAATTACAAACATTTCAAAATTCAGCTTTAAAAATGCTGAAGAATATTGTACACATAAAATAGCTTTCAAGCCTGGTAACTTATCAAGGGGTTCGTGATTTTCAGTGATTTTAATGATTTTTATTTTTTTATTTTTAATTGTTTTTTGGTTATTACCATGTTTGTAACATGATTGTAAATACCCAAAAATGAATAAATAAAAAAAACAAACAAACAAATAAATAAACAAATAAATAATGCTTACATGTAAAAACATCCTCTGTAGTGCTAGCGGAAGTTCTGGGAGGGGCAAATTTTAAAGGAGAATATGGCAACCTACAGTAAATAGAGAGTAGCATTAGTTCATACATGTACATTTCTAAGCTGCAGTCATCAGAGTTTGATCTCCAAATTTTCTCGTGTCCAACATATTGTCAATTGATGCGACAATTGTGTTCGGGTCTACAAACAAACAAGGGGGTTAGTTTCTAAAGAAACTGTGGTGCTGCGTCAATGGGGACGTGAAACAAAATTTTGGATCTATCAACTGAGTTGATAAGGTAAATTGGCCACCGTAAAGAGATTGAAAGCTGACCTTTCGATTGTTAGCCCTTTGTCAGAGTGAATCAAGGAACTGTGGGTTGAATCAAGGAATTGTGCAACCCACAAATCCTTGATTCGCTCTGACGAAGGGCTAATGCTCGAAACGTCAGCTTTCAATCTCTTTACAGTGGCCAATTTACCTTATCAACTCAGTTGATAAATCCAAAATTTAGTGTTCGGATCTACATGTACAAGTGTTATTGAGCCAAAAGTTAAAAAAAGAAGAAGCAGTGTACTCACTCTGTAATGGTTGATCCAAAGCAATCTTCTTTATTTACTCTTCTGAATTCCTTCAGTTCATCAAAATAGTCATCTGGTCTTTCTGACAGATAAGATGTGCAATCCAGCATACCAGCAATCCAATCATAACCAAGTAGAGACTTTCTTCTGTCATCATCACCTATCACACCCTGTTCATGGCGTGGGGAAAGTTCAAAACTTACACGGTGTGCTTTCTTAGGTGTCTGCAGAAATGAGATAAAAAGATTGGACAGAATTTATGCAATTACATTAACCATTGTGAAAGGGGGGAGGGGGAAGTGGTGGTGCATTTTAATACTTTTATTTTATCCATTTTTGTTGTTCATTCTCTCCTCTTGGTTAGTGTAAAGTTGAAAGGATATTATTATTCAGCATTCAGTGCATAAAGAATGTAAACTAGAGTAATGTAAGTTAAGTCTTATTATAGCCACGTCATTATTTTGTAAGCTTACTAAACATATAGGTAAACAGATTGCGATGTTGCAGACAGGACCGTGATCAGCCACAAAAGTAACACATGTATATACATTAGAATTTCTTTGGCGACAAAAATTTAGCCACACTTGTCCAAGCGGTTACACGGAATTCATAATAGCAATTTGAGATCCAAAGGGTTAACAAGACAGTAGAAAAAAAGAGCCCCCACCCCTCCGTCCCCTCTTCCCCTTCCCCCCAAAACACAACAACATCAAACAAAAACAAAAACAAAATAACAACAAGCAGACTTGTATTCTGTGCATGGAAGGCATTAGGAGACTTCATCTGCCAGGCTTCAGCCTGGCAACAACTGAAAATGATCAGCGACCTGTCAAATACATGTAGGTGATACTCAAAAGCTCAGTTTACGCACTAGCTGTGTAATGTTCTCTTGCTCAGTTTCGTATTTATTGCCCGATATGGAGGTCTACAATGGCAGAAGCCCAATTTTCAGACTGTATGAGGTCCAGTCCACTTTCCCTTCCCGGGGGTGTCTCATAAAGTTGTGCATTCTGAATCCGCCCGTAGCATCTCTATTAAATTAAGAGGTTCTCGTCATGTGACGTTTGGCTAAAAGCTCTGGGACTGCTAAAAGCTTGGCTAAAAAACGTTTGGCTAAAAGCTCTGACACCAATCTCATTCTTATCGACCGTCTTCACGGAGCAACCTCATTACCATTCAATGTTCCAATCAATTGACCGCTAACCGGTGCAAACAACAACTTGTCGCATGCAATATCAATGCTCAATCCGTAAGGAATAAAACTGCCGTCATTTTTGATTACATTTGTGAACATACACCGGACCTAACTACTCTTACAGAACACTGGCTAAGCGATCTAGACTCTTCCGTAAGAGCTGAGCTCTGTCCAAATGGTTATAAATTCCTAGATCACACGAGATCTGATCGCCGCGGAGGGGGGACTGGTATCATCTATCATGAGTCGTTAGATGTAAAAAAGATTGACGCTGGTGTTAGTGCGCGATCGTCGTACGAATTCTCTGAATGGTTAGCTAAATCTGGCAAGTATAGCATTCGTATTGTAATTATCTACAGACCACCCTACTCTGAGCGCCATCCTGTTACCACAAATGAATTCTTCGCTGAATTCCCAGATTATCTTGAATCATTGCTGCTTTGCAAGGAACGACTACTAATCACTCGGAAGCACTTGTTGACGATGAGCCATCGGTCGACCTATTCATATCTGATCATGCAGCCGTATTCACTAGATTAAAACTGTCTCGACCAGGTCTCTCCGTAAAAACTACCACCTACAGGAAAATCAAATCATTAGACCTAGACAGCTTCCACAGTGATATTCAAGCCAGCTCACTGTGCGATAACAATCAGCTTCATACTGCTGAAGACTTGGACGCGTATGCGCGTGAATACATTACCACCTTATCAGCACTACTTGATCGACACGCGCCTCTTAAAACACGCAAAAGAGTAACAAGACCTGTCGTACCCTGGTACAATGAAACTATCGACAGTGCCAAAACGAGAGCGTAAGAAAGCAGAGCGCAAATGGAGAAAGACCAAGGCCACAGATGATCTGCTTGACTTCAAGTCAAAGAGAAACCATGCGACCTACCTGATGAATAAGGCTAGACGGGACTTCTACTCTGAGTTTATGGATGAAAACGGTGCTGATCAAAGAAAATTGTTCAGCGCTGCGAATAAGCTTCTGGGTATGAAAAAGGATGAACTGTTTGCTGAACACCTAGATAAAACCGTAGTAGCTAATGATATCGGCAGATATTTTGTTAGAAAAGTTGAGAGCATCCGTAGTGAAATTGAAGCGAAACCTATCAGTCAGTCTGAACGCGATCTCGTACCTCCCGACAAACCTGTGGTGAACAAAAACGCAAAACTGCGCTCTTTCCGGAAACTGAGTGAACAAGAAATCTACGATCTGATTCAGAAGTCGGCCAAAAAGTCATGCGCGCTAGATCCTCTTCCAACCACTTTGGTATGTGACTCGCTTGAAGTTCTGCTTCCGGTCATCACTAAGCTAGTCAATGCCTCACTTACAACTGCCCATTTTCCAACTGAGTGGAAAGAAGCGATTGTCAACCCGCTGCTGAAAAAAAGTGTTAAGGAAGTGACCAACAAGAACCTACGACCTGTTTGCAACCTTCAATTTGTCTCAAAAATTACCGAGCGGGCTGTCTTTGACCAAGTGTACAGTCACATCACCGACAACGAACTCTTTCCTATGCTGCAGTCTGCTTACAGGAAAGGGCACAGTACGGAAACCGCCCTACTGAGAGTTGTAAATGATATCTTGTCCAGCATGAATAAACAGCACGTGTCGATTCTGGTACTTCTTGATCTTAGTGCGGCATTTGACACCGTCGACCATGCCATACTGTTACGTCGACTCGAGACCTCATTTGGTATCACTGACGCCGCTCTCGCATGGTTCTCATCGTATTTGTCTGGACGTAGCCAGCGCGTGTCAGTAGATGGAGAAAGATCAGATAGTTACCCTTTACCTTATGGTGTGCCTCAGGGTTCATGTCTCGGGCCCTTGCTCTTCAGTACCTATGCCAGCAAGTTGTTCGATGTCATCAAGCTGTACCTGCCTAGCGTACACGCATTTGCTGATGATACTCAGCTCTATTTATCTTTCAAGCAAGATAACTCCCATAGTGAAGCAGAGGCAATATATGCTGTGGAACAGTGTATTCGCGCCATAAGGGCGTGGATGAACACTGACAAACTGAAACTTATACTAATGATGACAAAACTGAGATCATGCTAATTGGAACCCGCCAACAACTTAACAAGGTCAACCTAGATACTCTAACTGTAGGTGATACTAGTGTTTCTACTGCAAATGAGGCGCGAAATCTCGGTGTTTGGTTTGACTCACAGCTGAATTTCAATGCCCACATTAGAAAAACATGTAGTCTATCCTTTGGAACACTATATAAAACTAGATGCATCAGAAAATACCTAACGTTCAAGAGTGCACAAACATTAGTCCTTGCATTAGTAATTGGACGTCTAGATTACTGTAACAGTCTGCTGTACGGTTTACCAGCCAGTTACATTAACATGTTGCAACGGGTACAAAACGCTGCCGCAAGACTAATCTCGAATACCCCGCGTTTTGGTCACATTTCTCCGGTTATGAAAGACCTGCATTGGCTACCTGTTAAGTACCGTATAATGTTTAAAATAGTTGTATTCACATTCAAGGCTATACATGGTAGTGCCCCCACATATATTAGTCAGTTAATAAGACTCAAGCCAAAGTCAACTTATATGCTTCGTTCAAATACAAAGCACTTTCTGCTCGATCAGCCACGCAAAATGAAGAAGACAACAGGAGACAGGGCGTTCCTTGCCGCTGCACCAACTTTGTGGAACGCCCTCCCAGATGATTTGAGAACTTTGGACAATTTAAAAAGTTTTAAGTGACAGTTAAAAACTCATTTTTTTAAATTAGCATATAATTTGTGTTCGTAGTGTTTTTAACATAGATTTTTATATAATTTTTGGGGGTATATATATATATTAATAATTTTTATAAGTACATTATTGTTGTAATATTATGATAACTATTTATGTAAAGCGCATTAGATCATATATGCATGGATTTTTGCGCTATAGAAATAATAAAGTTAAGTTAAGTTAAGTTAAAATATGTTGTTTGACTGTCAAAAAAGCCTATACATTATTCGCATTTCATGTTATTTATTATATGAGAATACGGCTTTGCTAAGTACATTGATTTCACAATCTTAACCACAGCTAACCAAATTTAGGAACTTTAATCAAGATCTTCTGTCTTTTTTAGCAAGGACCTTCATGTAAGTAAAGCGATCCCCATGGAACATCATTGGATTGCTATTTTCACCACCCTGACGTTTTCATCTTGGGGGCGAGTAGTGCAGTAGTGCTGATGGAAACACCAGACTGTAAATCATGCCTGTGGATATGGCACAGGTTCCCGTTACCTTCTAATGGTGTAAGTTTCCACTGAAATTTAAACCCTAGTTATGATTTTTTTAAAAGGTGGTCGGTATTGATCGGGCGTATTTCTTCCGAATGATCAGTGAGGTCAGAACATCTTTAAAATCGTTCCTCGTACGAACTATGTTCGACCTTGCGTTTCTTTAACCTTTCGTTCTTCGCCGGTATCGCAAGTTTGCTGGGCGCATCTATTTTGGTTGTCCTGCAGGGAACCTTAGAACCTTCTTCTTCGGCCTTTTCGTGTTATTTCTCGCATTAATTTATGGGAACCTGTACGCTTTCATTAAGGTTAGTAATACGTGGTTAATTCAGCACTTCAGCACTTCAGCACTTCGCCGCTTCGCAACTTCGCTTTCACCCGGTAAGCAAATTCTTCTACTTCTGTTGTATTGAGAATTTTTCACAGCGTTTTTTCGCCAGTAGGTTCTAGGTTTTCTGTCTGTTTGTTGGTCGCTTTTGCCAGTTTTAAGTTTGGAAAATTTTTCTTCGCTTTACTCAGTTATATTGCGAGGTTTCGTGTTGTGTTTATTGGTATGTAGTCGTTAAGTTTATGTGCAGACTCCACGTGCTCTCGGGGCGTCACTTACTGTTCGGTTTATTTAGCACGTTGTGTGTTATCGGCGCTTTTATTGTATGTGTTCTGGTGTTTCTTTCATGCTGCCCTTGCCATTGGGGCTTTGCAAATGCTTGTAGTGAAAGGTTTGTGTTTATATGCATGCTACTCTTGCCATCGGGGCTTTGCAGATGCTTGAATTTGTTGTGTACGCTGCTCGTACCTCCGGGGCTTTGCAGGTGCTTGTAGTGACACGTTTATGTTTGTTTGCATGCTGCTCTTGCCATCGGGGCTTTGCAGTTGCTTGAATTTGTTGTGCACGCTGCTCTTGCCATCGGGGCTTTGCAGGTGCTTTTAGTGACATGTTTGTATTCATTTGCATGCTACTCTTACCATCGAGGCTTTGCAGGTGTGACACGTTTACCTTGCGGACGTGTTTATGACACGTTTACTTTGCTGAATATGCTCTTCTTGCCTTCTTGCCACTTTAGTTTGGCATGCTTCTCCTGCCATCGGGGCTTTGTAGGCGGTTGTTTCAGTCGCGTTTGAATTAGCTTTTTGCGCTGCTGTTGCCGACGTAACGTTCCCGTGTAAGATGACTACATGTTAAGTAATGGTCCGCGTAAAAACTAGGCAGGCAGATTGCAAAATCGATTAAAAGGTGTTAGCTTTTAATTATTAAATTCAATTTAATCCGTGAATCTGATTGGTCGATATCAAAAAATCGCCGAAAAATACAAGAAAAACGTGACAAAAACAGCATTTTTTGGCTTAGTTTTCCCCATTCCCCTGTGTTGTTCCACGGCCAAAATTCAGCATTGCTCTATGCGCCAATCAAGAGTTAGCACGGAAAACGTGCCACTCGCGCGATCTTCATGCGACGCCATGTTGCATCTGCGATCCGAGAGTTGAGCTAAATGGCCTTTAATGGACTCGTATTTGAGTATCTTGGCCCGTAAGATCTTGCGATTGTGGCTGCAGTTTGCCTAACATTCAAGCGATTTGTATGTGAAGGAAGGAAACTGACTGCACAAACATTTTTAGTAGGAAAGAATCATCTCACCTTGGCTGACACGTAGGAGAAACGGGAAGACTTGTTTATCAGAGAGGGCCGCAAAGAGGCTATACAAAATCGACTCGTCTGCAACATGCATTTCTTCTAGCTGCTTCAGAGGAATGAATTTTGTGACTGCTTTCCTCTGCCAAACGACTGCAGATGTCGAAGATACCAGGTTGTAAGGAGTAATTTCGCGAAGGACATGTTCGCGCGAATCTAAATCGCCTAACGTAGAGTTAAGCTTTCTCGCTATCGCTTGTTTCTGTTCACTGGACAGTCTTTTGCAATAATAGGGGACTAATATTCTGAAGAGATTGTATTTTTTGAGAGACCTTCCCACGATCACGGCGTAGAGACAGTGGACAGCGATTATTTAGTGTCTTGATGCAGTGGGTATTGTTTCAGTACTTCATATTATTGAAAATACCTACCCGTCGCACGTAAGAGGTAATGTAAGGTAGATGCAAGTAAAATTCTCTGACAATAACAGCGAGGTATTTTATTTATTTGTTCTGCTGCATTGTTCATAGCGCAGCACAGAGAGATGGCTTCTAGCGCATTCTACGTACGTGAGCGCGATTTGTTGCTGTTTTCGACCACCAATTGACAGTTCCTTTGTGAAAGCCGAGCTAAATAATTTTCACGCGGTCGCTGACTGATGTATCACTGTACTAATCCTGAATTTTATACAAGTTTAACTTCCTCGCTTTTGGCGAATAGAAAGTTTCCAAAATTTAGATTTGTTACATTTTTGAATGTATTGAATGCGTAGCCGAAATAAAACGTTGTATGAATGGATTACAAACTCTCTTATTTGAAATTTGAAATTTGAAATTCAAATTTCGCGCTTTTCGCCGTATTGGCCAATCAGATCATTCAGATTTCATTTGATTAGAACAATTAGCGCCTGAAAAATAACTGCCGCTATTGCAGTGGCCTATTGTTCTTTTGCCTAGTTTTTACGCGGACCATTACTTAAAGGGTATGTTTTTATTTTTCCCATGTGATCTATTGAATAAAGATTTAATGAATGAAAGATCATTGCGTAAATATGCGCAAGTTAATTAAGTTCTGAGAATAAAGTCTCAATTTTTAAGTTTAACGTTCCGTTTTTCTTCTCCTGTCGTTTATCTCCATCCTTCTCTTTTGGTCTCTTTTGTCCTGAGGTTGACAGTCTTGAAGGGAGTCTAATTCCCTACTCGGATTACCAGGGCCAAGGCTGTCATCTCCCAGGCTCTCTGTTATTTTCTATTTCCTTCTCTAGCCACTCCTTCATTTTGTTAGCGCATTTTGTTTGCCAGATATCTATGCGTTTTGTCCCCTGTGAGTCCTACTCTGATCTAATCTCTTGATAATCGAGGGCTTTTCTTCTCTTATCAGAGCCTGGGAGATGGCAGCCAAAGGTCACCTTTTACGCTTTTGTTTTTCGATCGCCGATGTTTCTCTTTTAACCAGTTGCTGCTTACACAACAGGCGCTTATTTGGCCTTTGTGTTTGCCCTGCGTGGAGGGCTTTAATTCTTTAAGTTGCTGGGATTTTTATGTTTGAGCCAGGAAATTGCAAATAAGAGCAATCTTACTGACTTGCGCAAGGGAAAAGAAAGCTATGAAAGCAGTGGAAGATTTCGCGGTTGGTTTTTTGTTTCCTCAAAAAGAATAGAAAGAAATCCACTGCCCTTAAAGTTCCTAATAAATGTTTAAATGGATTAGACATAATATTCACCGGGGATAAGAAATCTTTAAATATAAGATCTAAGACTCGATAAGAAGGTTCAAAGCGCTCTGGTTTATAAATGAAGGTGACGGAAAGACAAAAATATTAATGCTTAATGAGTTTACAGAAGAGGCGCTTCGGTAATAGAAATAATAATTAAAAGGTCTGTTAATATTGGTGTCAGCTGCCTCCCACTGACTTTGAGATCCTAGAGGAAGCGTTAGTTTTCTACCAAAATTGTACATCGTATAGTTACGATATTTTGCTCTTTGGAATGAAACCGCTGCAAGTAAAATGCTCAAGAAGCGGAGGGTTGTTAAGGTATATTATCCAAGAAGAGTATATTAAGAATTATATTTACTAAGAAAACTCGAAAGAATGAATAAAAGTCCCGTAAATGATTGTCTTCCGGCCAAGTTCTACCATTTTTTTTGGTGGTAATTAACGAAGGTTTTCCTTGAAATTCTTACAGCGAGTCATGTGACAAAGGTCTCTTGTCTGCTTCACAAAGTTGAGAATTGTTTTCTCTTATTCCCAGTTTTTGACATTGGAGGCCTGTGCTGTAACACTTCTGATTTGCGATTTTGTTTTCCCAATAAGGCAGTCGCCCATTGAGTCAAGCAGAAACTTCTGCTTTCCTGAACAGGTTTAATGGGGAACTTATGAGGCTTGTAGACAGAATTATGCGTTATACAGATAATGGGTAAAAATTAGTTGTTCTTTTAGACAGATTTTGATGGCACTGAATGGTCTTTTACGGAGCAAACGCTTACTTTTAATAATTAATAATCTCGGAACATCCTTGGCTTCCTGGAGAACGCTAACATTTTGTGTATTACTGTTGGGAGAAACACTGAAGTCCACACAATTTAAATCGTAAGAGGAGCTAGGATGCAGGCGATACGGCTATTATCTTGGACGGCGGCACAGAATTGCCCTAGGAACTTGATTCTTTTGATTCAATCTGCGAATTTCAAAAGATTGTTTCTATGCAAAGTTATCGACGAAAAAAAGTTAGGGCCATTAATTTCCTCTTATTACGTGTTGACAGTCATCTGTCAACAATGCCGAAAATATCGTGTGACATAAGAGGGTCGTGATGTTTTGACATGAGATCGTTTGCGTACCAATTCCCTCGTTGTCGAAGGGTCTGCTGTGTAGAAAACATGAGATAAAGAAGAAGAGATCCTGCCTGTTTGCCTCTACCAAACAAAAAAAAAACAAAACAAAACAAAACCGGCAAAGCGTAAGCATACAAAAGAATTTTGCTCCGTGTGGGCCGAAGAACTCTGCGCGAGCGACAAAAGCTGGTATATTTATAATCAAGCAATGTGGCTGGAAGAACCTAGAGAAGAACAAGAACGCCGTGTCTGCGAGCCGCTTAGATACCGGCACAGTCATTGCAAGACGCTGAAAGAGAAGATGACGGAGAATACTGTGAAGAATCGTGGCAACGATTCAAAGGGAGAACAATCATCTCAGGCGAAACGCTCGTAGAAAAGCTCCATGAAGCGGTTTGTTGTCGAGTTTGTCACCCGGACGTGACCTTTCTCGAAAATGTAAATTGCAAAAGTCTGTGTCTCGAGTAATAAAGAAGTTTATTTGTTACCCAACTGCTTGCATTTCTCGAGACTGATTTTTCAAGAAATTGTGTGCACGTTTTAGGTTCGCGTTCAGCGAGTTTTCAACCAATTTAGCTCAAATTTGGCGAGAATGTTGCCAGATAATTTGACATCAAAATCTACGTCTCCGAATTTTATTTTTGTGTTTATTCAAGAGTTATATTCCGTTAAAGTGCCACTGAGACGAAAATTCGTAGGTTTATTTCGGCCAAATTCTGTCGCAGAATATCGCGTTGTGTCTATATTTACCCAGAAAACTGAACAGGAAAGCGTCCATCCTTATATTTTTTAGCTCCAAAGTTGCATAAAATGTGTCCGCCATTACTGAAAACGTGTTCCTGGGTGATTGCGCAATTTAACAGCTTGTGACGTCAGAGGCTCACCTCAGTCGCGTTTTCTTGTGTTTTGACTCAAGATGCCTACTGCGAAACCTCCGAAGAGTATTTCTACGATTCGGAACAGTCTTTAGCTTCCCAAGCATCGAGGGATTCATTTCATTCGGCAAATAAAAAATTTTTCTTACCGTACGATGCAAGAACGGATGTCAGGAGATTTCAACTTATAAGCTTGTAAACAAACTGTCCAAAGTTGTTTTGCTCGCCTTATTAGCAGGAGTTCAAAATATGCGCGAAATAATGCTTACACAGTGATTACAGTTCAGGCACAAGTTGTTCAAAGAGCGGACAACTCTTATCGAACGGATAAGTCGCTGTCCAGCTATTTGAAAAACCGATGTTTTAAGCTTTGGAAATTTAGACAAAACACCTATAAAAACGCTAGAATTTGATGCTCGCGGTCGATTGATCGGTCGATTGATTTTATTGTTCGCTTCGCTGGAGAAATAAAGGAAGCTATATTTTGTCTGCCGTTGTTTATATTCATTATACATTGTAAAGCGTTGTGATTTTTGGCCATTCTTAGCATACTATGGGAAACTTTCTTGAAGAGCCATAATGCTGTAGTCATCTGGCAGTCAACTGTTGAAGCTTATCGTGTCCATCATAGTACAGTGGTCGATAAATGCATTGAAACACAGTGCTTGGCGTTTCTAAATATTTTGAAGTTTTTGTAGAATTTTTAGCTTGAGCCGAAAAAAGTGAAATAAACCAAGACCTTTTTTTAAGAACTGGAGGCCTTGTGTGACCGGAATCTAAATATTTGCAGTGTAAATCAAAGCCACAAGGAAAATTTTCTGCTGCTCAAAAACAACATGCGGACCGTCGAGGAAACGAAGCTTTTACTTGCTTTATTCATTGCGTAAAAATAATAACTTGATATCTAATCGTTTTTCAGGGTAGTTCATTTGCTAAGATTGCTATGACAGTTAAAAGAAATAACATTGTAAACCCCTCACACAAATAGTGGCATGTGATATTTTTTCCCAACTTAAATTGACCCGTTGAAGCCTTTATATAATTATTTTGAACAATAACGTCAATCGACTCTTCACCGACAGGGAATAAGAAGAAAAGTTTCTCGACATTCAGGATGGTATGCTATAAAATAAATGACCATGCTTCTAAGCGATTCCTGGTTTGAAATATATTAACACACGCCGAATTAAAACAAGAAAAAGAAAAAAAGCCAAGCAATACAAACTATTGGCGTAATCGATCGATCTATCGCGGCGGTCCTGCATTCGCCCAGGATACATTTTATGAGGACTACGCCGAAGATCTTCGGGCCAGCAGACGGCAGAAAAGTACGTTACGTTAAAAGAAAATAAGTTTTGCACAATGGTGGATGCGTTGAAAAAGAAACAAACTATCACTTCAACTGCGTTAAGATTAGGTACCTTTCGTCTCGTTTTTTCCGGATCTTTTTTCCCCATGTAGTTGGAAAGGACAATGGAATAATCGACCTCTGGGATCCTTCGACATGAACAGCCCTCTGGAAACACTCGTCCGTGGTGATCAGAACAGCCGACAAAAATACCTCTCGGGCTGAAATTTGCACTGTGTGTGAATACGAACATCCATTTTTCCATTGAAGGGTCCGCTCGCAAGGCTTTGATGAAGCGAAATACCAGGTCGGTGGTTGGATTTATTGTTGTAGCATTGTACAACACAAGTAATACCCTTTATAACTGCTGCAGCAACGAAAATTTCAAGGCCGTACAGCAAACAGTTGGCAGGAAATCTTCCCTCGACGAGAGTTAAATTTCCCGTGGCAAGTAACCGTATGGAAGGTACTAAGTTTGAGGTGAGCCTCTAACGTCACTTCCGCTAATTCTCAAGCCGGCTTCCGGAACAAGGGCCACTAATGGCGGCCGTAAAATCTCGACAAAAACCGTCCGAAAAAAGCGACTTCCAGTCGTCGTAATGAGTTGAAATTTGGCATGGTGACTGACAACCGCAGACTATTTTCGAAAATGCAAAAATATGGAATACCCAAATTCTGGTCCCAGTGGCACTTTAAAGAAAGAGAAGGGGTGTCTTTTTAAACTTCAAAGTTTAACTGAGTGCAGAAAACAAACCAGGCCAGATACAAAAAATTCCGAGATACAGTTTTTGAGACAAAGGTGCACGAAGAATTCGGCACGATGTTCGTCTCACTCTCCAGATTATTTTCGAGTGGAGCGGAACCAATTTTGTGAACGATTTATTTTTGAAAAACGTTAGCTATATTTTCAACAGAATTGCCTTTTTTCTTCATCTAAATACATTTTCGTAATCTTCAATTATTAAGCTTTCAGAAAATATATAGTTTGTCGGGGTTTTTGTGAAACGCCTGACGCTTAAACGGTGATAACGCAATGTTATCATTTGGGGTACCCTGATACCTTAAAGGTAAGCTGCTTTAAAATTGACTTTGTACATGTATTGCCTTCCCCGCTTCTAGCACCTGAAGGTATTTTAGACGAAATTATTTCCATCGTTTAATTATCTCCACTGGGATAGTAAAGAGCGTGAGGTAAAGTGAAAATGGCAGAAATGATTACTGGTTAATGTACTGGAGGTCTCAATGAAGTGGAGCTACCGTTATTGAAGTGATGATACTGATAGTAAGTGACGATAGAGTTCATTTGCTGTGGAAATTGTTTTCCAGTCCCTCAAGATGAAGTGGATGTGTAAGGGTTTTTTAAATGATGGTAATGATAGAAAATGATAGTTAATTCCACGTTTTATAATTTATTCTGCGATCTTAACAAGATAGAGTGTAAAGGGCAGAAATGATTAATGATTATGATACAGGAAGCTTCAAGATGTTTGTTGTGGAAATATTTTATCAGTTCCGTAAATGAAGTGAGTACTAAGTTATTTTTTACATGATGATTGTGTGCTATATGGAAGTATTTCTTTGGTCTCTTTTTAAGTAGGTTTGGGCAAATTGTTTTGCAGATCCCCGTCACCTCCAAGGGTCTTTGTGCACCGGATATAAGAGCTGAATTTTATTATAGGTCTTTTTGTGGATGGCATAAAAACAAACTCGCTCATTGGATGTTCTAATGGGCCTCTTTCTTATAGATCGTTTTCGCTCACGTGGTCAGCAGCTATGCAAATATCTTGGAACAAAAAAAGGTTTTTACATAAGAAAAATTTCCAATCCCCACAGGATTTTCTTGGTACACAAACATGGCCGCTGTTTCATTACTTTGGTACTGACCAATATGGCCTCCGTGACGTCATATGAAAACAATCTATAGGTCGTGTTTATTGTGGTTATTGTCAGGTAAAATAATGTTGGAGACCTGGATGTCCGGCACAACGTTTTGAGTTATGAAACGCTTCTGTCGAAATCTGGAATCATTAAACCAACTTTTTAGTGTATTGTAGTTTTCTCCTCTGCAAATGCCTCCTACGGTAACGCCTTGACTGCACGCTTAAGAAAAAAGTGTGCGGAGGCGGATTTTTTTCTTTCCTTGTTGTCTACTAGGAGCCTCTGCGGAAGAGAGAGGTATTGTAACGGTGTGTCTGTTCAAAGTTAATCGAGGGATTTGTGATGAAACCTTGAAAGTTTCAAAAGCCACAACAAAGGTACTGCAAGTTACATGTTCAAAGCACCACAACCGTGCACAATCACACACACACTATGGTTCACACAGTAAGGTTGCATAACTTTACAGTAACACTTCTATTGTTTAGCTGCTCATACAAAATTCAAAACCTATTGTTGTTTGTGCACGGCCAACGCTAAATACCGTAACAAAAACATACAACAAAGGATCTTTTTGTGCCTCAAAAACAATTTCTTCCACTAAATTTGGTCTGTTTTGTGAAGGAAAGAATTTTGCGCCCCTGATGCACTCCCGTCATGTGGCTGAAAAGATGTTGTTACAAATTTTTCCAAACATTTAGCTCATAAATCATAAAGCCATATACAGTCAACTGAAGTGCGAGGGAAAGTGACGAAACTCTGTGTCTTTCTGAGGAGGAAAGCCGTCCTTTCTGTGTACACGCGAGGTACTTCAAAGCTTACTCTTTCGATCCAAATTCTTCCTGGACGGATTGCACGGCACCGATGATTTTCTTTACAACAAAGGCTTGAAAGAGAGAGATTCTTGCAACGTCTGTAAGAAATCGGCAGAAGCACTTGTCCTCTTGGAAATATAGCTTGTTTTGGAATTGTAAACATGCGTGCTCCTTCTGAGAGTCTTTCATTGGATTTCTCAAAATATAGCTGATTCGTCTGACCTTCACCGCCTTCTCTCATCCTTTTATCTTGCTTTTATTAGTGGTAAATTCGATTTGCCTGCTCCTTTCTGTACGTTTTATCGGTTCTGTACTGCGTCAGTTATATTTGAATTTGTACACCTAATATTTTATCCAAAACAAATTCTTTAAACAAGCTAAGTGCACTAGGAATTATTTCCTCTGTGGTCTTGTTTAAGACATCACAGGCCTTTTCAATTTCAGTTTTTATTGAAAGTACAAATATATAAAGTAAAATTACATGATTGGTAGATTTATTTTTCTATTTGGATATTTTAAGTGATGTAACGTAATGTTAATAATGTTTATAGATGTAATGTCGTGTGGCTGGAATATAAGTTAAAATGGTAAATAAAGGGAGATACCAAAGAAAAGTTTTAGTTTTAGTTTTTGTTGTTTGCTTTTCGCTTGCCGTATGCGGCATATGTCTTCGTCTATATCCGTTTTTGTAGTCTTAGTATTTTAATGGCCGCATCGGCGGGAGCCGCAAGCACCAGCCGAATATTTATGTGCATTGATAATTACATGGGCCCTAGGCTTTTCAACTCTTTCCTGGTATCCAGCCTCTTTTACGGGCATTCCGTTTGGGTGTTTGTGTACTGAGATTTCAGTTATGACTGTTGTTTCTTTTAGTAGAAATCTTAGGCCTTTTTAGTTTTGGGTGTTTAGTTTTGGGGGTTTTTCGATTGTTGGGTGTGTTGGGGTTTAGGGTTTAGGCCTAGCGTTGATTGTTTTCGTTAGGCTGTTGCGACAGCTGGCTCCCATATCTCATTCTTTAAGCGTGAGGGAGAGCGTTGCAAATAGATTACTATTTGTCAGCGGTCTCCCTCAAAGCGTATATAAGGATGAACATCCAGGAGTCCTTGTCTCTTCTCGCCAGGATGGCAGTTCGATCTGTCGCGGCGTGTCCGCATTGTGCTTTTGTGTTCCTTCTCTTACAATTTTTGCCTCCTCTCTTTGCTTTCCTTCTCGCTTCCACGCTGTTGCGTTTCAGTTTTGTCCCACCCTTTGTCCCGCCCTGATCCTGCTTATTTGTTTCGCAACTGAAAGCGACAGCTGGCTCCCATATCTCATCCTTTAAGCGTGAGGGAGAGCGTTGCAAATAGATTACCATTAATCAGGCGTTTTTGGTTCAGTACATATATAATAACGGCAAACTTCATTATTCTTTCTTTTCTGCTGTCTGCAGTGAATCAATGTGACGAGTAGTCGTTTTTATAAAAGAGGAAAAAGAAACACCTTCTAAAACCACCATACTTCCAAACTCAGCTGCACAACTTGGTCATTGATTTTTCAGTGTAGAATTGAAATGTTCGTGTATTTCTTTCCTCAGTGGGATTATCCAAACATACCAGAGAGGCCAAAGAACAGATATGCTGTGTGTCATGTCAATAGACCTCAGGAACCAGACTATTGGTTACGAAGTGATATCATTTCAGTCGGACAAGTGCAAAGAGTGGATGTCACTGTCACGTATTTTTCAAGTAACTGTCCACAATCACACACATACTGTAACACGTCCTTTTCTGCTTAAGTTTGGGAGTCAAACGTAAGTGTCGCACAGCGTTTTATACCGCACCCTGTCAGCAGCTTTGGTTCATATAGAAGATTTGCCACTATCAACCGTCAGGATGCCAGTCCTTCAATCTTAACAATACCTCTTGCTGGGATTTCGTGATCACGGTGGCTGTAGAACATTGTTTTTAGTGAAAGTTACCTATGATGTATGTCCTGGAAAACCGCTTATCAACAGTTTGGTCTCTCTCCCGCAAACATTAGTTCCTATAAATAGTTAGAACCAATTGAAGATGGGAGCTGCACTGAAAACTCTTTCCAGGCTGTGGAGGGAAGTTTGAGCGTTCTTTGCGAAAGCACTAGTGAGTGGAATACCAGCAGACTTCAAGGGAAATGTGTCTGTAAGGAAAACTTGGAGAACAATGGAGGAATATGTAAAGGTATGTTTAAGGGAAAGCATTCTTCATTCTACAACTATTAAGTAAGTAATATTACAGTGAATTTTGGCTTGTTGTGCGTCGCTGTACTGGCGGATTGTAAAATTGGACTTCAAATTTTTGAGAGTCATGTTAGTTGGTCTTCATGTTGGGACTCAGGGGGCCAGAGCTAACCTGGCTTCTTTATTACGAAGCAACCACATGTGCGAGTACAGTGGAACCCTAATAATATAGGAGATCATTAAAAAAGCTGTTTGTGTTGACAAGATGGTTAGATTAACGAAGTTTCAGATAGAAAATAACTGCACAAACGGCCCAATGAAAGTGTCAGTAAGTTAGAGCTGGTAGTACGGACAGGGTGGGTGTAGATTTTACCGCGGCTCCCATGTGGAAAAATGCCAGTTCATCATGAGCTCATTCGCAGCATTTCACGAGCTTTCTGTGAGTGAACAGTCAACAAGCCACAGCCGAGTCAACAATTGCTCATAGAAAACGCGGATGAGAGGTCTGATATCTGACAAATGATTACTGCAATTGCATTCCAAAAAAGAAATTACTTTTTATCCCAAGGAAAACTGTCGCCCGCGCGATGGTTTCCTGTCAGCCAATGGATGTTGATGCATGGTTTATGCAGCTAGATTGGCGCATTTGTAATATACGTCGGTAAACTCTGCGTAATACTTATACAAATTACCCTGGCTTCAGAGGAACGTTGTGTAAAAAGAAAAGCTGCCTAGAGTTTTTCCGCTCTTAGCGCCTCGTTACCGCCGTTTTGCTGCGGCTACATCGCTTTGGAGCTTGCTTTTTTTCGCAGAAAAAATATCTTCTGGTACCAAGTTTATTAGACCATTAAATGAAAGAGAAATTACTCATTGTTGCCCCTTTTTTGTCTTGAAATTTTACATGTAGCTTGTTCACCTAGAACATTTAACGACGGAAAGGGATTAAACTGCACTTGTAGGCCATAGTCATTTTTTCCGTTTACTTAGCCTGTTGTCATGTATATTTGTTTTTTATTATGCTGCCATTTTGTCTACATTTCATCTAACTGGGATACGTCTGTGAAGGACAATAAACTGGAATGTTTTGAGCTCCAATCTTGTTATGCAAAATCTTGACAAAAATGGTTTGGTGGACCGCAGAAAAGAGCTTAAGATCCACGGGGGGGGGGGGGGGATGCAGAACATTGTGAATGAAGCGGGAGGAGAATCATGTTCGGTTTTGTATGTGGAATAAGGGAGAGGATTGACAGCTTTGTCGGCAGTCGGGATCAAAAATAGGAAATAATCAACTCACCTGACGCCAAGGCGATCAGATTGAAGTTCCTGACTTACGTGGGTTGGCGAGATGGGACGAAAACAAGATTAATACCTCAAATATGGGATAACCTGCGATCTGCGTCCTCAGGCCCTCTAATCCATTTTTCATCTTTTTCGTTAGTCATACCGTCAGAACCATTAGCTGTCTCCGTGTCGTTCGTAAATGAAAGTGCAGCTGTAATAACGTGGTCGTCACCTGCAATCACTGGTACTCAAACTCACGAGCTTTACGACGTCGAATGTGAAAAGTCATGCAAATATTATGGCAAGGACTGTGATGATGAAACGTGCGACGGCCACAGCCATGCGATGAAGAAAGAAGGTTAAAGATTAAACATGACCAACGTAATAATAAAAATTCTGCCCTCCTTTGTAAACTACACCTGCAAAATTGGCGCCAAGAACAGAGTGAGTGAGGTGGCTGAAAAAAAGTAGGGTCAAGGGAAATTTTACAACAGTTGACTTGAGGACTGAAGGTGAGTAACTCCAAGAAGTACTTTCACAGTAAAAATCTTAATAACTCGAATCACTAGTCGAGCCGCTTACTACAGTAGGGGCTTGTCGCGCGCACATCACCTTTCCATGCAGCAGGAGATTTTTCGCGCGTTAGACTATCCCTGAGCAGAAAAAAGGACTCCTCGTAGTCCACGAATCCCCAATTGTTCCAACTCGCTAACGTGAGCTAAATACAGTTTCCCCTCTTTAAACAGAATTTGTTGCTTGAAAACTCGAACTTTGGATACAGTAGAAACCCCTTCAACTACTTGAACTTCTCGCTTATTAATGCAGTTTCCACTACTTCACTACATCACAGAATCTCTACCCCTCAATAACTCGAACCTTAAGATAGTTTGGAAAGAGGGAATTCAAAGCTGTTCGAGCTACATGTATCAGATATTTTGAGTAGTTTTATTTTTGTTTTCCCTGACGGTTTGAGTAATCGAAAATGTAAGCCGGAATGTAAACTTTATGTGCCATTTTCGCTTTATCTATGTGAGAAGTAAATATTTACATTGATTTCCACTCGCTTCTTACGCTCGGCAGTTCCCGGTAAACCGGAAGTTGTTGTCCATCTGGCTGAAGATGCCACTATTGAATTGTCATGGAAACTGAAATGCAAGAATGGCGTTTTTAAAGAATTCCACGTGACATACTTTAGAGTGGATGATTCTTCGGAATCTGAAACCTTGACTACAAAGGAAACAAAAGTAGAGATAGAGGGACTGACGGCAGGAAAAACGTTTGAATTTCAGGTAAGCTATGGATTTTTGTTTTTATTTTATTTGTTTGTTTCTTTCGGACAGTGTTTCTTTTCTCATCCTTAATCGATCAATTCAATCATTTGTCGATTGGATTCGATCAGGATTACTTGATAATTGCGATGGACATTTGCAAAGATGCGGGCAGAAAACCTTTGGATATTTTGATTCATAGGGACCCCATTTGGCAATTCATTGTGCAAGCAAAAGAGCTTTTAGTTGGCAAAATTTTGTGCGGTCAGACTGGACAAGCGCATTCCTATCATACGTGTATGTTAATTTGCACAGTAGAATTAATGATTTATGCAAATTTTTATAAAATGATGATGATGATAATAATGATGATGACGGTGGTGGTGGTGGTGGTGGTGGTGATGATGATGATGATGATGATGATGATGATGATGATGATGATGATGACGATGATGTTATTATGTCCTTGTGATTTGGGTGACGTGGTTGAAGCATCAAATGACTAACTGGATGCCGCTTGAATAGCTGACGGACTGAGCAAGTGGCTGACAGACTGAATGACCGACTAATTGGCTGGTAGTGTGAGTAGCTAGCTGTCCCAATCTTGGCTAAGTGAAAACTGTACCCTTTAATTAATCGTTGTCATTGATTACTTTTGCCTGTCAGGTAATTGCGGTAAATAGCTATGGGAGAGGACTTGCCGGAGTGGAGGTGGAGCTCTGTTGCTTGTTATAATCGTAGTAATTATTATCGTCATTGTTTTTCGCTTTGGAAAGTGCGTTAACTACACTGATCCCTACTTCTCTGTTCTGGCGTTAATATTAATTCCGAGTTCGGTTTCTCTCTCAGCTCAAGTGCAATTGGCCATTTTAGTTGGTTGCATTTTTGTCTAAATTAGGCGTGGTGCAAAACCTTTTAGTAAAAAGAAAAAAAAACGAAGAAAACTTCTTTCCATGTGATTGAAAATTCACTTTCATATGAAAGGCTGTGTTCCAGACCTCAGCTTCACAAAGGGACTAAAGTAATTCTAACAAAAAGCTTTGTTACAATGGACGATGCCTACGTACAATTAAAAAACGTAGTTACACTTCTGCTTCTGGTGGCTCCTTGGTAGTCTAAATGCAAATTAAAAATGTGCCGCCCTGTGAGGAAGAAGTGCTATCGAGATGACACTCTGTCTACATGTATGCTTGATATAGGAAATCTGGTTGTCAGCTATTGATACTGTAATTAGCTACTTTATTGTCGAAAATGTACCTTAACGTGTTTGTCCTGTATAATAATTTCTCACAGACGCAGTCCAAGACGTATACAGCAAGACTACATGCGCACTATAGAGCAAGGTTAGTGAAGAAACTACGCGGATGTTTTCATTGTTTTGATTGTATTCTTTGTCTCCAAAACCTGAAATTTTCCCTTAACAGGGAGCGATGTCCCGATGGATCAGAGACGGTACATTGACCCTGGAAATTACCTGGATATCATGGAACTGTTATCAACGTTCACATCAGAAATTGAACGAAGTAAAACCAAGCTAGACGGACTCATTGGGCAAGGTAATTGGCACGTTTTCTTGTCTTCCAAAGAGAGTGTATCACTCTAAAAGCATAGGGCGTTTGACGATACCTTGACCCTGATTTGGAGATTGGTGGTTCCACCTGGGTTCTTTTTACTTTCCAGGGCCTTTCTCCATTAACCGTTTCACATCGCAGACACCGCGAGCTTAAGACAGGGAAAGATGCTCAAAAGTTACTTGCAAATAATTGAAAACGAGGAGTACCATCGAAAAGTACTGCTCAGTAGCTTTGCTTTGAATTGTCACACTTGAGGATTTAGTCTGAAGTTTGAAACGTTAGAACCCCATCAACTGATTGTGGCAAGGTTTGGCTGTCGCAGTGATGGCTTGATAGATCTATCAGTTTATTGCTAGCAAAGTTGACAAAATGCTGGTTAACGGAAACCTTGTGTTGGACTAGCATCCAATCCAGAGTGGAGTAGTTTTACTTGCTTTATTATATATTTGTATATTTCGTTACATAGGTTTTCTTGTCTCTTCTTTGGATTGGAACAAACGCTAATTAGTTTTTGGTGTCGGTGTTGCTTGCCTTGTTTAGGATTGTTTATATCATAGACAAGTCTTTTCTTTTCCATTTTAGGAGAGTTTGCAGATGTTTACAAAGGAACACTGCAGACTCCAAAAGGAAAACAAGTTGTCGCGGTTAAAGTTTTGAAGGTCAGTATCTCTGTGTTCACTCACCTTCTTAGACATAGTGTAGTCATATGTGGCAAAGTTGCGCGTTATATGCTACATACACTGAAATTAAACTAACAGTGTTCTTCTACTTTAGTTGGGTAACAGTTTTTACTCTTTCAGTGTAAATTTCCTTCTATTACTTGATCTCCAGCTTAAGAGAGAGATTATGAGAGTACAATATTAGTTCATCTATTAATCCCTTTTCAACTCTCTTTTGGTCCCTGAACCAGTACGTCAAACTAGTGTAATGTCACATGCTATTGTATCATTCTAGCCTGGTTCAAACGAGAAAAACCAAAAGGATTTCCTGTCTGAAGCGTCCATCATGGGGCAGTTCACACACCCAAACGTTATTGCGCTCGTCGGAGTTGTTACACAAAGTAAGTAGAACGTTTTTCCACATTGTGCGTAATCCATGAGCAGCATACTGAGATGCAGTAGTGATAATGATGAAAGGATAAAGGGACTGAGAATCGCCCTGCTCCACGTCTTCCAATTTAAAGCTCCACGAAGTATTTATAACTGAAAGCGGTGCTACACGAGGTAACGGCAAGTGTCTTGACTATCACGAACCGTAGTTTTTAGTACGGCAAGGACGAGAAGATAAAAATACGGGGACCCATCCATACCTGAAAAATTACTATCCTAAGAGTAAATAATTTTGCTGGGAAACGAAGTTTCCCGGGCAATTATGACATTTTGAGGACAGTTTGAAGCTGGAGGCTTTATTGTCATAAAGTGGTGAGCCATTTTTGGGAACAGAATCCTTCAATATTTTTTCCTGCTCCTCTTCCCTTAAAATTTCATTTTGAAAAACAACAAATTGAAAAACAACGATTGACAAACAGTTCCCAAGTACGTTGAACAATAACAGGCAGCTTTCCTTGAATATCTTAATACCTGATCGTATATTTGTTTCCCTGTAGTTGAAAACATGTACGACAGATGTCGGATTTTGTTATTTTGCTCGAACAATGACTGCACAAAAAATTCTTGGTGGATTTAAACATTGATTTAGGGAGTGTATGGAGGATGGACAGACTGTCCTACGATTATTCTTTTGAAATTATGAATATATGAAGTTCATATATTTCAACTGCGGAATGAAGAAATAAATGTAAAGAAGATCCTCGCAGTTATTAACGCAACTTATGCAGTTGCGAAAAGAAAGCCTGAAAAAAATCAGGCTTGCCGGGATTCGAACCCTGACCTCTGCGATACCGGTGCAGCGCTTTAACCAATTGAGCTAACAAGCCAACTGGGATCTGGTCATTAAATTGGTTCGTAATATACCCGGGAAAGATGAAGATGAAATTATGAATATATGAAGTTCATATATTTGAACTGCGGAATGAAGAAATAAATGTAAAGAAGATCCTCGCAGTTATTAACGCAACTTATTATTCTTTTGTGAGTATCGCTGGTTATCGGTCAGTCACTATTAGTGGTTCATCTCTCTGAATGATGACTGAGCTCAGTTGGTTAGAGCGCTGCACCGGTATCGCAGAGGTCATGGGTTCGATTCCCGTTCAAGCCTGAATTTTTTCAGGTTTTTTTCTTTTCAACCGCTTAGGTTGAAACACCTTCACTGCGATGATACACATATAATTCTATGAGTTTCTACTCTTGCGATTAAGCTTGAACGTTTGTCAGTCAATGCCATAACGTGGGTAATAAGCGTCTAAATCTTGTGTGTATCATTTACGTCTTGTAGGTAGACCGATGATGATCCTTACAGAGTTTCTGGAAAGTGGATCGTTAGATCACTTCTTGAAGGTACCTTACCGTATTTTCTTGATTAAACTTCGGGGCGTTTATTCAGTAGTAGATCTCGTAACCCGACGTTTATTTGAATCCGGCGTTTACTGGGGTCCTTTATTTTATTTTTATAGCCTTAATTCTTGGTATTAATATATATAGGATAATACAGCACAACGTAAGTAAAACAGCAATAAAAGGTCAACGATTTTTTCTGTAGTCGATAAAATTCAAAACAAGGCGGGAGAATTGGGAGCTAAGTAGCGTGTAGAGTACATTACGTCAACTTTCTTTTTAAATTAGTTGGAATGAGCGCAATAAATTGAACTGAAGTACTGTAGTGGTTCTTGAACCTCTTTAAAGTTGCTTTATATGAGAGCCCTATAACTAATTTTTAATTAGAATTATTAACATAAAAGTTTTAATAAACGTCGGACCTCAAATAAATGCCGGTACCCGCTGCGTTTATTTTAAATTTGACCGTGTTGACCCAGCCTTTATTTGAACCCGGGGTATATTCGAGGCTCGGCGTATCAAGAAGATACGGTAGATGTCATTCACTGTGTTGCGCCTTCTTGCGGATACTATTCGCATAACGTGCGCCAACAAAGTAATTAAAGTTGGTTGCGACTTCTCTTTTGTCTTGCGTCTTGCTACTGAGTGTGTCTTCGTGCGGAACAATTTGTGTCTCATTATTATTATTATTATTATTATTATTATTATTATTATTATTATTGTAAGATGTACTTCTATTCTATGGCGCATGTTAATCTAAGAAGATTGACGCCGTTTAACGGCTTGGAAAGGGAAATTTCAGTTAAAAATTTACAGTTTTCATCGTATGAGCATGATTTTTGGACATTTTAATGCCAAAACATGATCAACGACCTCTCTTGAGCCAGGAAAACCTCTTTTGAGCCATAAGAGGCATGAAGAAATGCCCTCGTGGGTACTATTTTCAACGATCTTAAAAATCAAAGGCTCTTTTTTACATGGATCATGGCATGTAGGGGAAAATGTACTACTTCCGACCGGGTGTCCCCTCTAGTTGGGCATGTTACGCATTTTTTCATGCCTCTCTAAACCCAAAACTGTTGGAAGCAAACTTAAGAGGATTTCATTGAGGAAAAAATTTGGTAGGGCATGTTTCGGAAAAGTTCATGCCCGGGATGTTCTTTTTGCTCAGGAACAATCTCTACCGAGCGACCGGGAGAAGACTGGGTTTGAGGCGAAAAAATTCATGCCGGGCATGAAATTTCGTAGACTGCGAGTAGTCTCTAATTTTGGCGATTGTGATTGTGGGGCGGCCAAAATACACACGCACGCGCGCGAAAGTTCGAGGAGACGCGACGCGAAGGGAGCGCCGAAAATTAGAGACTACAGACTTAGCCCAGGATTTTGAATTAAGCGCCTACATTCCAAGCGCAAAACTCTGATTGGCCCTTTTTTGGATACTTGTCAACAATCTGGCAACAGTACACAAGCCGCTGTCAACACTCATGATAACATTGACTCCGTTTTAGTTTACTGAGAGGGCAGACAGATTACAGGCTTTTCTGGACAAATTAGCGAGCGTTGTTCAAAATTACATTCGGTTCGGCTGGAGATTGTTTGTCCAAGCCATTCCAAGAGCTGTTAAAATGACAATCCACTCGTCTACTGAGAGTTGAGATTTCATCTAAATTTTAACATCGGTACGGGACCGATCGACCGGAACAAAGGATTGTCTGCACGGATGAAGTACAAAACTCACTCTCGGCTCGCTGGCTGCTTCGTTTTGCTCCGCGTTGAAATAAAACTTTCGGCCGAAGTTGAAGGAGGTTTTTCGCGTCTCTAGCCACCAAATTTTTCCGATGTGAGCTTAGAAAGTGGCCGAAAACAACCTCTGCCGGCGGAGCTCATTTACAATTATGCCCGATTAGAATAAAATGCAACGTACGGAAAAAGAGCCGACTGCAAGTATATGTTTTTCCTCTCGATCACGGCCCATCCGGTCGAGTACTGGTCGAATCCAAATAAACAATGCGAACCGTTTCATTTGCGATAACATCTTCCGCAGTTTATCGATGACAGGAGCAAACACATGACAGGAGGCAAGAGAAGGGACCCCATTGGTTGCGCTTTATTGGCTTGAAAGACGATATGAAATTTACACCTCAAAATCACTCGGCCGTGAAAGGTCAAAATCCTGGGCTAAGTCTGTAGTCTCTTATTTTCGGCGCTCCCTTCGCGTCGCGTCTCCTCGAAATTTCGCGCGCGCGCGTGTGTATTTTGCCCGCCCCACAATCGGCATCGCCAAAATTAGAGACTACTCACAGTCTAGAAATTTCGATTTTCATGCCCCCGGCATGACCTTTTTTCTCGTCTCAACCCAGTCTTCTCTCGGTCGAGCCAGATTTCATGCCCGGCATGAAATCTGGCTCTACATGCCCGGCATGAAAATCGGCTTTACATGCCCGGCATGAAAATCGGCTTTTCATGCCCGGCATGAAAATCGACTTTGTATGGCCAGCATGAAAATCGACTCTACATGCAGGGCATGAAAACTAACTTGAAAATTGCCTGGTATAAACTTAAGTAAAATTTGAGTTGACACGCTCAGTGGGTAGAAAGTCAGTTTTCTATTCAGGTTGAAACGGCATTTTCTTCTCCACCATCGTATCTAAATTGAAAGAAATTTGCTGACAATGAAGGATTATAAAAAATCCAGCGTTTATCAAAAATGTAAACAATGAGATGACCCTTGGTTGTCTCCTACAAATGAACTGAAATTCTGCACTACATCCGTCCCCACACTGACAAATTGTCTCTTCCAGAACCTTTACTGGCCCAAGTACTTAAAATACTCAAAGTGTCAAACGTGGACGCAGCAGGGGGTAGTTAGAAATCCTTTATTATTGATTTGTTGCAGTCCAATGAAATGCTTATACAACATACCATATCCTACACATATGTCTCCTTAGAGTGTCCTCAATGATAAAAATTAGATTATCAACCTTCTCATAAGATAGCAGAACAATTAAGAGGCCTTTAATTTAACTCGATGACCAATACCAAAAGAAGTTAGTAGTCTACTGGTAAGCTACTGCTATCCTATGATACAAGTTTTTTCCACTTTCGGGGAAAAATAAACTGCACGTGGTCCCAAGCTCAGAATACCCAACATAACTCAATTTCCCAATTTTTTACTGTTTACTTATTTAACCTCTGATGGTTAAGAATTAACTAGTCATTTTTCATACAGGGCAGTGAGTACAGATGTAATATTGTATACTTTACACCGATCAACATCAGGCTAAGTGCAGTTATTCTAAGTTCACTATTCAGGTCCCAGGAGGAGACAGTACTCCTCGGAATTTTTAGTGGGGGTGTGCTGCCAAGTTCTCTAGTGTAACTTTCCAATACATGTTTTTAGCCCTAACCTCTGAATCCATACCCATTTTCAGACACCCAAATCAGACTTTCAGATCAAAACAGTCAAAGTCCATACCCATTTTCAAACCAAAAAGCCATACCCCTTGGGGTAGCAGATCTCTATACAGCTTATACATGGGGGGGGGGAATACCCTCTGCCCCCCTGGCCCTTTGGGACTCAAGTGCTCCTATTTTAAAAGTAACATCTTCCCTATAGACTTATTTATTGAAAGGAATAGGGAGGTTGGAGGCAGGTTGTGGTGACGGGGGGGGGGGGGTAGGAGAGGGGGGGAGATGCTGTGATAAATTTCAAATATTCCAAATAAGCATCGATGTTTCCCCTGAACCCTTGAAGGTACTAAAGAAAGTTCATTTGGTTTTGCTCATGTGGATGGATGCCAAAGAGGACTATGAGGGGGAATCATTTTTCACTGGGTCATTGCATGCAGGATGAAATATGTGACCAAGAGAAAAATAATATTCCATGTCAGTCTCCTTTGCAAACAGTGTAATTTAGACATCAAGACTGTCTGTGAGGTCAAAATGGCTAAGTATAGTGTGATAACATGGCTCCATGCTTGTAAAATTACATGTTTAAAAGGCCAAATTTAACCACTTTGATCTGTCCAACACAAAAATCAATTTTCACCAAAAATCCCCTTTCCCAAATTAAAAACCATCTGATGGAAACAGACCATCATGGTCAGGAAACAGACTATGTCAGGAACCTGGTTGTTCAAAGCACGGTTAAGGTAACCCCGGATTAGCCTCAATTTTTTATTCACTTTTAATCCATAACAAGGTGGATTCCAGTAAATTATTTTCACTTAATAATTTGACTTTGGCTACTTTAAATTGCCACATGAAGTTAGCAGCGGTAACACTTTTTAACATCAAGAGAATCAGAAACCTTGGACAACATTTAACCCAAGGTTAGCACTAATCGGCTTTCGAGCAACCGGGCCAGGTTCCCATTTTAATTATAGGCAAAAAATTTAAAAAAATCAATAAATATATTTCTACTTTTTAAACCAAATGCTATATCTACTTTGAGGAGTTACTCCACATTCATTTTCCATTTTCCTTTTCTATGTCTGTGTTTTTGCTTGTCCTATTTTTTGGCTCCACCCAGGAGGGTTTCCACTTCACCAGGAATTCTTTCTTAAGCTGAAAACAAGAAATTGAACATCAGGATAAATGACAACTATGTTATGACTGTTGTGGTAGCACTTAATAACACACAGAGGGCTTCCCTGGTGTTATCACACCCTTGGTCAACTGAATAGAATCACCTTAGTATCAATTGTAGAATTAATACACGAACTAACATCTTGCAGAACAACTCTTACAATCTATTGATCACTTCATATTTTTCAGTGTCTGTGGCCTGTTACAGGTGTCGTATATTTGTGAGAAGCAAGGTAAAGAAAGTTGATCAAACATAAAAGTCATAGTCTTGATGTTGAAGGAAATTCTTCCAAGTATTACCTTAGATATAAGGAGAACATGCAGTCAGGAGACTGCATGGGGCTAATAAACGGGTTAAATAGTGCACATATTTAGATAAAGGGAGTTTTTAGCACTCCTAGGTTATGATCAGGATACCTGAAGTAACTAGAATAAATAATGCTTCCAATTGTTTGATTAAATTTACTTTGTCGCAGGGACAGGTAGTATAAGCAATGCATAGTAAGCAGAGATTTTTTGTCAATTTTCTTTGAAATAGCAGATGATGTCACACAGAAGGAATTGTCATTCTGACCTATCTCCACCCCATGTCTTGCCAATTGTAAGCTCTTGCCTCAAGCGTATTCCAACCTAAAACTAAGAATTTATCTACTTACAGTGGAGTGACAAATTTTCTGGTCTTTGTTAGCCATATTTTAGTCCAGATACTGGCCTGAGTAAACCTAAAAATATTTAAGTGAAACTAAACTATAATTAATGCAACCCTCAACAAAGTTATGCTCGTCTGATCATGTAGTACAATTGTTGTTGTTGTTCTTGTTAAACAATAATGAATGACCTGATTAAGGCAATATTAATTTTCACTTTTACTGACACGAAAAACACAATAGTCACCTGAATTTTAGGATCGGGAAAACAAGGTTGCTACTCATCAGACAAAAAACTTCCCTGAAATTTCCCGATTTTCTATTAACCACAATCCAGTTTTCACTGATCATGAATGACAAAAACTATTTGAAACGATGTTACCTTTCCAACATGAATAAACCTTTGTCAAGTCTGTTGACGAGCTAAGTAAAACTAAAATTCTTTGAGTTTGACTAATATCACGGCTTGATGCAAAGTTACTTTTAAGCTTACCTGGGCTTTACGTTTAAATGCTTTACATTTACCTGAGCTTAAAAAAATCTGTTTTTCTCTTAAACTGAAATGAATTGTGTGTGTAAAACAGGAGGTCAAAGTTAGCGACCATAAGCAAACAACGGATAAATAACATATTCCTGTTAAGTACGAGCTGCAAGTATAAAGTGAAACCGAAGCCAATAAGCTGAGTATGCAGCTGAATATAATATCGCTGGTTTAACCACGAGACTAGTGACCAACAGAAAACAAACAATCAAACGAAAAGAAAGAGATAAACATTTCCATACTGATAACCATCATTTGGAAACGTTTTGCGCACGTCGTTGACGGAAATAAAAAAACAGTCTTCGCCGCGAAGACAAAGAAGAGCAAGTGTCAAGTTTATGTACTTACCGGGGAAATAAACTGCCACCGGACACTCACAGGAGGTTAAACTTTCTCAATAAAACCATTTGCGTACCTGCAGAACGAAGACGAACCAGCTGGAAAGGTGAGAGACACAAATGCCGAAAAAGCGATTACGCGAATATGAAGCAAGTGACGCCACAAATATAAGCTTACGCCACAAAAATTCACCCTTTTCCGACAGCACTTCGGCTGCTTTGTTTGCCGACAAAGTCCTACTAAAAACACTTTGACGCTCGAATATTCGGGTTTCTTCGGCTGACACGAATTCATACGCTGACGTTCTCTCGCTTTTGGACACGCAATTTATCGTCAGCAAGGTAAAAAAATTCCGTGAGCAAAAGAGCAAAACAAGAAAGCATCCCAGGCGCAAAGAAATGTTACTCGACGTTTTCAGCCTTCCCTCCGTTTACTAACTGGTAAGTTTGTTTACATTGTTTTTACCGCTGTGTATGTTTCTCACGCAACGTCAATTGAAATTTCAACTACGTAGTTCACATCCAAATGACCGATATGTAAGCTAATTAGTTTCTTATCAGCGTTCTAGCTCCGTGGGCTCAAATTTTCTTACTTCCAATTTGTTTTGTATATACAGGATTTGCAATAAAGGTGTTCAAATCTGGACGGCAGATGTGTGAATCCCACAGACTTTGCAAACGGACGGTGAGGATATTCTACCAGGACCTGCCGAATAATTCAAGACATTTAAAAGTAAGTTGAAACGATTTTTTTAAAGAATGACAATAGGAACAAATCAAGATCAAATCTGAGTCCACCATTCGGCATTTACCTGATTGTCTCTCAAAACGGCTATATTCCAAAACAACCGAAAACTTGCTTAAGCAGTACGTTGTGGTGATTATCCGTAGCTTCCTGTAAAGTAGTTCCATTGTTGTTTTTGTAAACCATGGACAGAATAAACCAAAAAATCACTGACTATAAATAAGTTCGGTGGCCATTTTGTCAAAAAGGAAACCCTGGAGGAACCGCTGAGTATGATTTCTGCTTTTGCTGGCTCAACAAGGGAAGGAAATTTGGGATTGGCATCGCGAAGACCAGTTTTCGGATTCTGAATCACTCGGGTATTTATTATCTGTTGTTATACGGACAGGATGATTGCTGAAACGATAACAGTTTGCCTTGCATTGTGAAATAACTAATACAGCGTATGTCTTCAAAAGTAACGAAAACACAAATGTGAAAAGAAAACGCAACCCTAATTCAAGGAATCCATGGTTCCCACTGATGTAGTTGTCGCTTATCGGAAGTTAAGGACGGTGCCTTCTAATACAGATGTATTTTTGCAAAGGTTATGACTATGGGGAAACAATAGATCTTAGCAAGGGTTATTGGAATCCAAAAAGAAAAATGTGGGTAACCATGCATGTTCCAGAGATGACTAGTTAAGCAAACATAATTTCTAAAAAAGCGTTAAAATACAAAGAATGTATGGCAATTTCTTTCCAAATTAAAGCTCAATTATCCCTGAAAAATGCGTTGTTACCCCCAATTTTCTTTTTGGATTCTGATAGCCCTTGCTAAGATCTGCTTTTTCCAAATAGTCATAAGCCGCGCAAAACCATTGTTGCATTAGGGGGCAAATTCCTTAAAAATCCGAATATCCCGAGATGCGCAGAACGTATGCGCAGTAACAACAGGTGGCACCGTCCTTAAAAACAATGGAAAATTTCACCGCCTAAAAGTGGACGCTTACGGAGGTGGTCGCTTGCGGCAGATATAGTGAATTGACTGGGGGAATTTAGGTGATCGCTGTCAAGGGAGGTGGTCGCACTGGGAGGTTCGACTGTAGATACTTCACCCTGAGCTTATGTCAACTGTGCACCTATTTGTTCTTCTCTTTAATATATTTTTCTCTTCACTTTGCAGTCAAAGACGTCCAAGCCCAATACAACGCTATGGAATAGGAGGACAGCGTCAATGTTGTCCGCACAGAAGCTTTTATCATAGCATATGAGTGTGAGTGAGTGTGCGAATGAGTGTGTTGGTGGGTGGTGGTTGATTCAGTAACTGAGCTGAGCATTAGTGACCAAAGAAGTGCATTACCGGTAGTGTCAATTCTAAGAATGTTTTCATAAGCTATTGATACCAATGCAATCAAACATTGATGGGGGGGGGGGACCGAATGGTCGACTGAAGTGTATTATACTGTGAACTTCAGGAACAAAACCGAGCAAATAAAAGGTTACAAACTTTTTCTCGACAGAATTTGTTTATTCAGTGGTTTAGAGGATTGCAATGAAATCACCAGTCATTGAAAATCGGATCCAGGAAGATTGCATGACACAATCCGAGCGCCATTTAATGAACGTACCAACAGAAAACGTCCAAATTTTCAACTGCAAATAAGGCAAGAAATAAATTTCATGCCCCGCATGAAATTGGTTGAGACCTAAATTCATGCCCGGTCAGACATGAAATCAGCCAAATAGATATTTTCATGCCCGGCATGAAATTTAGGTTTCTACCTAGTTTACCGTGGTTTAAGCCGTCGTTTAAGGCAAAACATAAACCTCTACATCTGTTTACAAGTGGGTTATTTATAAGAAATAAACTTTGTAGTAGTCTGTGCTTCATGCTTGCTTGACATTCATTATGGCAAAGAAGACTCACATATTTGGGAATACCGGATTGAAATCGATTTAGGCCGTGGTTTTGTTAAACCTCGACAAAACTTTGTTAAATAACCGGTTCTTTTGTTTCAAAATGGTTGCTTACTCTTTTTTTTGTGCAATTAACTCCTGACTCAGGATCTGGCTGCTCGTAACATTCTTGTTGGTGAAAACATGTCGTGCAAGGTGTCCGACTTTGGTCTTTCAAGGGAGCTAGCTGATGACAATCCGGATTCTGAATATCAGACACAGGTACATAAAAATGTTCTTTGTTTTCTCGGCAATGTGATTACATATATTGGACAATGATGATATAATATATATTTTTTAAACTTCATACTGGTGACAGCATGGGTAAGAGGCATCCTTATCTAATAATCCCTTATGACTTCTGAGAGGATTCCTTGGCTCTTTTACCTTTAATAAGTACATTAATGTTGTATTTGTTACTAACTGCTCATTTTCTTGCATGAGTTAGTTTGCCTTGCGTCTTTGATCTATTCTCTTCGATGGAAGGCAAACTGATCTATCTTGAAAACCGCTACTTACCTCTCTTATTAAATGACCCAGAGCCACATTTTTTGCAACAAGTTGATTTCATCGAAATCACGGGTCCCATGTTAATTTTTTCCAGTTCAATATGCTTAAGGGAGGTAAAATTCTTGTTCGATGGACCGCCCGGGAAGCACTGCAACACCGGAAGTTCAGCTCCTGTAGTGACGCGTGGAGTTACGGTATCCTACTTTGGGAGATCATGTCATTCGCTGACAGACCTTACTGGGACTGGAATAACTACGATGTAAGTGAAAAAACACTAAACTTTCCCTTCACTCCCAAACAAGGCAACATACATTTCGGATACTTCCGCTGAAAAAAAATCTTTATACATATATATTTCTTTCTTTGTTATACATGTAATGTAACGTTTGCTTTATGACTACACTTTCGTCTTAGCATAGATTAGCCTTTAGATATGTGTTTACTTTTGTCTCAAATTGTCCTTGTAAAGTATTTAGTAACTTTCGTTTTTGATATTGTAATTAACTGTATTCTGGTAAAACTATGTTAGCATCTGTCGCCATAATTTCAATTTCAACTTGTAACATTATAATTGAGGACGCCTAATTAACATAAGCTTCACAGTTTCCGTAACCCTCGGACGCACAAGCAAAGTCACACCCCCACCGAGGTACAAGGGGGGGGAGGTTGATGGACCCCCCTTGGGTTTTCCTAATGTTACAATATTTTGAAAAGATTTCACCTTTAGTAGAAAGCCTTTGATGTGCTCTAAAGGAAGATGTACATATTATGGGTTGCTGCGCTGCTGGGGGTCTGTGACGTCATTCATAATGGTCGCCATAATTAGAAATTGTCAAAAAACGTTAAAAATTGGAAATTTTGGATGCTGGACATGTAGAATATGACATAATGAAACATTTTGCTGCTTTCTGTTGACATTTTTTGCATTTTCCACCTAAAAAGGGCAAAAAACACGAATTTTTCTTCAAAAATGGCTTAACTATAGCAACCGATTCTCACCAACCTTGAGACAAAATGTGTCTTAGGGATATACGCACAGCTACTGAAAACGGCAGGTCTAGATGATAATTTGTCTCGGAAAAATTCCCTTGTACGCCCGAGGGTTAAGGCCTCCTCGCCACAGTTACCATCATTCTGTCTTCTTTCTTCTTTTTTTCTTCCTTATTCATTATCTTTGTATTGCTGTCTGTGGTGTGGCAGAAAATAAAGCATTTTTTTTAACCATTGGATTTTTTTAAAGGTAATTAGCCGAGTGGAGACCGGATACCGACTTTCACCTCCCACGGTAAGTTAGATTTATGGGGCAAATTTAGTTGAACCTACACGTTTGTATGTTGTTTGAAAACAAGAAACTTGAATTTTGAAACAGTGTTTTATTCCAGGATTTCTTAAATGCGGAGAGGAGTGGGAAGGGATAGAAGTTGTCCTATGCCTTGTATTTTAATTAATTCTTAAAGTGCTACTATGATCAAAAATATAAATTTTTTGTTCTCTCCATATTTCGAAAATATAAGTACATATTACTCACCGTGCAAAGTTTTAAGTCGAAAGTCGTACGGGAAGTCCGATTATTGTAACTGTAATTTTCGAGTTCGGCTTGCCGCCATTACTCAATTCAAAAATGACCGGGACGAGTTGGGCCGAGTTGGCCCAGAGAGGAAGTGACGTAGAAGTCTCAACACAACAAAACAAACGTGGCTACTTTCTTGTGCATTTGGAGAGGTGTGAGGGTTCGCAAGATTCATTTCTTCGAATTTGAGCTGAAGTATGCGTGGTCGGCGCTCTGTTGTTGAAGATTACGGCAAAGAAAGCATCGATGAATCGGAAATTTCCATTCACAGTTTACCGATGAGTGGGTACGTTTTTTTTAAGCGGAAAAGCTTCGTTTGTGTTCACCGGAAGGTCTTCAATCCTGTTGGACACCCAGCTGTTTGCTCTCTGCATTTTACGACTGAATGTTTTACTCAAGCATTTGATGAGAAAGGTACAAGGAAATATTTAAAACCAGGATCAGTTCCAGCCATCAGGAACAAAAACAGCAATCATATCTGAGCGGGATCGTCGAATGGTGGGCGAATATTTATTTACCGTTTGTGCTAACATCACATGTACGGTAAGATACACATTTCCTCACATAACTAAGAGATACTTCGCTCGGTTGTCTTGTGCATATACATGTATAATTCCCAACAGATTTCGGCTTAACTGCATAATACGTGCCCCTTCGCATAAACTATTTTCTGTGTCGCCGCCAAGCCGGCTCCGCAATACGCAGAAACTATTTTTATTTAACTTGGCTACGCGGTACGCGGTAAGCAGAAAATAGGAAAACATTACCGTGTATTCCGCGTACTATAAACGTTCACCACTTAAACGTCCGTTAAAAGAATATTATTTGAAGTTCCTATAAACTAGTGGACTAAAATAGAACATCACCGTGTATTCCTCGTTCTATAAACGAAAATATTAAGCAAAATTTCTTTGAATTACTCGGCAACAGATAACCAGAAAACATCAACAACGGAGCTTAATCGACCGTAACAAACCTTACTGTGTATTGCTTGTTCTTTTTACTGCGTAGCCAGCTTCTAACATCCCTCGTACATTTCAATTTATCTCTCTCCGCGTACCGCGTAGCCGGTTCCTAATATCTCGTTTATACTTGACGTACGGCGTAGCGAGCTTCGAAAGTCTATAATTTCTTGAGCCTATCACCGCGTTCGGGGTAGCCACTTCTCTTAGTAACGCTTTTGATGTGACGCCGTATTCCAGTTTATACGTAGACTTCTGATGGTAAATCAGAGTTTATCTCTATAAATTCGCATTTGCTTGTTTACTAGGTAGTAACATTACCGTGTTCGCACAATTACAGGGGCGATTCGCAACATCACTTCGTTTTAATACGTGAATTTAATTTCCTCGACCTTTTGTCTCACCTTTAAAATTCTGAATGTATGCTGGGCTCAGGGCTCTCTATATGAATTAAAAAACTTTCATGTAGCGTTATGTGGGCTTTTCTTATAGAAGAGAGAGCTTATTATTATAGGATTTGTTATTTTTAGGCGTAAAATCTTTCTAACTACAATTCAGGATATTGCAACAAATCTGTGAACATAACAACAACAAATTAACCCGTATCGGCAAGAAATAAAAGCAATAGTAAGAAACAGCTGACGGACCCCAACACGACAGACATGTGAAACAGTTAAATTTGTTGTATTATCGGAAGGATTTCAGTGTTTGTGATTTGGGATAACTGGGATATTTGTTCGGCTTCTTGATCAATTCTTGCATTGTGAGACGGCTTCCTCTTCGGTAGCGAGAGGCTCTGAACTGTCATCGTATGGCGCGACTTCTGCGAGTTCGCCGACTTCGCCAAAAAAAACTTTGTTCTTAATCGCTCTCAAAAGAACTGGACGACAAATCCGACGGAAAACACATCCATATAATGCAATGTTGGCTCTCTATTTTCGACTCTTCATTAAACTCTTCTCAGGCCTTTGTTGTGGCGATGGTTGAGACTTCTACGTCACGAGCAAAATTCACGTGGTTAGAGATAAGACCGCTTCCATGAAATTCGCGGGCTTCTCTTTTGCGAACTGAGTAATGGCGGACGTGTTTAACGCGGTTTTCGGACATATTCCTGGGCCGTGCAAGCATATATCGATCTAATTTATCGCGATTCATATAATATGGCATCTATTGAACAGTTTGAAGTTTGAAAAAGTTGAAAACAAAACAAAAAATTTTCATCGTAGTAGCACTTTAACCCTTTCACTCCCAGGGTCAGTTATGGAAACCTTAAAGTAGACCTAGCTTTTGATTCTGTGAATGAAATCCTATAGTTTGACCATTCAAATAAAACCTCGTTAGCAGTTCCTTCATATGGTGCTATTTATATTCAAGTATCTTAAAAATGAAATTTGGGATTTGTCTTGAATTTTGATTTTGGGCACTCTTGGGAATAAAAGGGTTAATATTATACTCCATTAAATTAAGATATCTGTGTTTATTCTATTTATTTGTTTATTTATTTATTTAGGTATTTGTTTATTTATTTATTATTGTGATTCAGGGCTGTCCAAAAATCGTCCACGGCGTAATGCTGGAGTGTTGGGAGACAGACAAAAACAAAAGGCCCAAATTTGCTGACATTGTCACTCGCCTGGATGAACTATTTCGCTTTCCTGAAGTCCTAAATGATGGCTTATTGTCTGTTAAAAATAGGTGAGTTGTTTTGATGCTTCCTTGAAATTCCGGAGACCCGACTTAGCTGTAACCAATCACGTTCCCTCAACAGCGATTGAGAATTTCAAATAAATTCCAAGTCAGTGAATATGCTGCGTTGAATTTCAAGACACTCACTTTAAAAATTCTGGCTTCTGTCTTTAAAGCCTGTCCATCATAACATATCATGTCATGTCATGTCATGTCATGTCATGTCATGTCATATATCAATACAACTCAGGAACACGTGGTGTATACGTCTTGGAATGAACCTTGTAGTCTATTTGTTTATTCGTTTATTCGATCGCACTTTTTACCCTTGTTACATCTAACTTTCGCACTGAGTGTCTGTTAGTTGCACGCCGGGTCCTAAGGAAGATTCTCTGCCAGAATTCAAGTCCGTTGATGAATGGCTCAAGTTCATCAACATGAAAAAGTATTTTGACGTATTCCACCCTGCAAACGTCAACAGCATCGACAAAGTCACTGAACTGCGGGAAAGAGATTTAAGAGAAATGGGAATCAAGTTGATCGGACATCGAAATAAGATGCACAAGAGTATAAAAGCCATGAAAGCACAGTTTTTTAACGGGGGACTTGACGAACACGAAGCTGCGATATGATTCACATTCCTATATGTTTGAGAGTTAGATACATATATGCCATATGTTTGAGAGAGGGATTCTTTTTTAAGACTTGACGGATACCACTAATATCATGATTTCAATACGCAACAGATACGTTTTTATTCAAACTGATAGCTGAATGTGACATAGTTTGAGAGTTAAAGTGATCACATAAAAGATTTTTTTAAACTGATTTTTTACAGCTGAGTGGCCCATTCGGCAATGAGGCTGGTGTCCAGAAGGGCTCTACATAAAGTGAATAAGGAATAAGACGTTGTCCCTTGAGATAAAAAGCTAAAAGCTATAATTATGTAAGCTGAGGGTAGTTCAAGTTGAAAGAAAATGATTTGTGCTAATAACTCTAAATTTGACCTTGGAGCCGAGGACTTGATTATTTTACAAGAGCATTCAGGTAAATTGATAAGTTTAAAATGGCAGAAATAAGCAGTAAAAACAGGTTTAAAAATACAAGAAAGTAATATAAAACAAAAAATGTTTCAAAGCATGTTTGTGCAAAATTAAAGGGAAAAATTACTGACTTTTGCTGCGAAAGAGCAATTTTTTTGACAAGATGAAAGAAATGCAGAACTGATTTTCCAGATTTGCATAGGGTGCATGTTATCAGTGTCAGTTAAAAACACATAGGAGACGTCTGCACGCAGGCTAACACTGTTCCTGACAATTTGCATTTCCTGGACATCTCCAATTACAGTAGAAGCCTAAACCTTAGTCTTAACCTGCAACACAAGAGTAAATGACCACAGATAAATAACCAGGAAATACACTCTATATTCTAATCAAGGTGCTCTTGTTGTATCTTTCACACAGGTGGACAACTGAGTATGCAAATTCGAACTGATAAGAGAGTATGCACGTGGGCCGGGTCAATTCTTTTTTTGTGTCCGCTACTATGTTCTGCAACATTTCAAAACTGTTGAATTTGCAAATTTTATGCGATTTTTTGAAATAGCTTTACAACTGTAATGTCTTTTATGTTACCATTGTTTTTAAGATACAAATATTCGTGTACGCTGGTACATACACGAAAATGAAATGGATGATGTATTTTGTAAAATTCTTAAATTCCAGACAATTTAGGAGATATTTTTATGGTTGTTTTCGTGGAGAAATCGATGTATATTGTTTTTACAAAATAAAATGTTTATGCAAAAACTTAGTATGAGTTAACTTTCTTTGTTTGGTCCTTGAATGAGGAAGACCAGTCGAGTACTACATGTATGGAAAACAATGTTAAGCAAAAACGCCAAGGTCAGTCTTTGACTCAGCATCTCATTTTGAAAATGTATCGTATGATTTGCTTGGAGTATCATCATCGTCGTCGTCATCATCATCATCATCATCATCATCATCATCATCATCATCATCATCATCATCATCAATGATTTCACCTCATCATCATCATCCTCCGTGATTTCACCTCAAATGTCGTTTTCTATTGGGATCAACCGTTTCAACCGAAACTGGTTTTGATTGAAACAGTTAAGGTTTCCAATAGAACACTTTGTCAACCGTTCTTGGTTGACACGCGGTTGTGACTGGGCATACTATAGTCATTTGCAGACTTGCTCAACTTTTTCTACCCAGGGTGGCAAGATGGTGGAAGCACAACTCGTAGCATCAGCTGTGTATCGTCTGAAAATTATTCAGTGGTTCCTTTCAGCGTATTCATGACACTATTTTGAAATTGAGTGACAGTGAACCGTAGAACTAGCGTAGGAATGCAATAAGTCAACAGCCGTCGAGAGTTCAACTATAATTTATTAAGCGAGGCAACATGGCGACTCGCAACCGAGAGAACAACCTTCTTACAAAGAATCATGGGAAAGACACTTAACACTAAGCATGATGGGTAACACGCCCTTCTTCTTCAAAACAGAACCATATAACTCAAAATATTAGAAAAACAAACTGAAACACAGCAAGTAAAATGAACATGCAATTATAATGTCCATGACCCCATCCTGTGGTATTGTCACTACTGCCAGAGTCAATCTGCATGGTCCACACTGATCTACAGCAAAGGGAACTCTGCACCTGAGACAAGAAATTCACTGTAATTAACATCATAGTATTAGTCTGCATATCGAGCAGGACGTCGAATGACTCTACCGCTTCGAGTTACAGTTTGGGGTCTAGGCAAACTAGGCGATGAGCTGATGGGAGATACTTGACGCAGTGTGGGTGGTTGTGTAACTGAGCGGGGTGGAGAGGGTGATGCCGTCAGCGGAGTTTCATCCACCGTAGATGACACAGGGTTGTCAGGTACTGATGATGGAGTCGTTGAGAAAGTAGTTGCAGTTCTTGGGGGACGCTGAGATGTCGGTGTCATGGCTGTCAATGAGTTGGGCAGCAGTTTGTCAGGCAGAGTTGGTTCAGGCTGGCTGCCAGACGGGGAGTCCATCGAGTGGTGGGGAGAGGGAGCAAGCTGGACTTGAATGCGGTTTCTTTTGATTTGTCTGCCGCCTGTGTCAATAAGGTACGATCGAGGGCCAGCAGGACCAACCACTTGTCCTGGAATCCAGGCCTTGGCCGATGAGGTGGGTGGTGGCTTTGCGTATACATAACTTCCAGGAGGAATATCTGGCAGTGGGGCACTTGCATGTTTGTCATACGCGTTCTTTTGCTTTAGCTTGCGTTGGACATGGTCAGCCTCCACTGTGTCACGGGGAGGAGTGAAGGGCTCCAATCCAGATGTGGGCTGGAGAAGATCGCTACGGAGCACACGGCCAAACAAGCGCTGAGCAGGCGGAAAGGTATGTCCCGCTGGTGCGGAATTACGGGTAGATAAGAGGGCTAAATCCACATCCTCAGCAGTAAGAAGAATGTGCTTTGCTGATTTGACGGCGGCTTCAGCTCGTCCATTTGACTGGGACCAATAGGGAGATGTCGTCACGTGGTTAAATCCGTACTTCCTGGAAAATGTCCTAAATAGATCAGAGGTGAACTGAGCAACATTGTCTGTTATTAGGGTGTGTGAAATCCCATGTCGGCCAAAATGCTGCTTACTGGCCTGGATGACAGCTGAAGACTAGATAGTTGGGAGGTGGCCAATTTCATAGAAGTCACTATCATGATCAACTGTTACCAAGTATGCGCGACTATTCAATTCAAACAGGTCTTGGGAAACGAGCTGCCATGGTAGAGTCGGTACTGGGTAAGGTTGAAGTGGCTCCCGAGGGTGTTGCTGTGCATGTCGAGCGCAAATGGCACAGGACTGGCACATGTTTGTGATCTGACTGTGGAGGCCTGGCCAGAACACACAGTTGCGGGCATGGCGCAGTGTAAATTCGGATCCGCGATGAGCTGCAAGGAGTTTGTGTAAGAGACTTGTGCGAAGAGAAGAGGGGATGATGATGCGATCCTGTTTGAAAAGCAATCCCTCATGATAGGTGAGTTCATGACGCAGAGACCAATATGGTCTTGCAAGCTCTAGAACAGCAGCCTTGTCATTAGGCCACCCTGTGCTAATTAGAGAGCGGAGAACGACCTGTTCAGGGTCTGTGGTAGCTGCAGTTCTGTTGTCCTGAAGGGTGGCATCTTGGAAGCCAGAGAGGTCAGGAGTGTTGGACTCAAACTCGAATCGGTAGACCAACTCCTCGTGGACTGTCTTGTGTGAGTTGGTGGGTAAGGGAGCCCGAGAAAGAGTATCCGCAATGAACCTTTGCGATATTCGACATGGAATGAGTAACGCTGCAGTGCAAGCATCATGCTCTGTAGGCGACGTGGGGCTGAGGCTAATGGACGTTTGAAGATAGTCTCCAGAGGTTGATGATCACTGTGGACGGTTATGTCTGGCTTACCAAAGAGGAGCTGATCAAATTCGTGAAAAGTATGGACAATAGCAACTGAAGGGTTTCTTTCTCGATTTGAGCATAGCGCTGTTCATTTGGAGAAAGGGAACTGCAGCTGTAGGCCACTGGTTGCCATTGAATGCTGCCAGAGTTGGTGTCTGTAGCAGGTTGAAGGAGCGTAGCACCCAGACCATATTCAGATGAATCCACTTGGAGTATAACGGGAGCATTCACATCATAGTAGCGGAGACAAGGTGCCTTAGAGGCTAATTCTTTAGCCTGTGAAAAGGCTCTGCTGTGTTGTTCAGACCACAGGAACTCTTGCTTAATATGTGTGAGGTCACGGAGAGGACGAACTACTTCGCTGAGGTTGGGGTAGAACTTGGATAGATAAGTAATTGTTCTTAGGAAACGACGTGTTGCTGCCTTGTCAGAAGGTTGAGGCATGTCAAGGATTGCAGTAGCCATCATGCATGGATGTGCGGCAAAAAAGAAATTCCTGCAAATCATAGACATTTTTCAATGGGTTGGTTGGTTGGTGCAAATCCCTGTCTGTAGTGTAGCAAATCTGAGTGCAGTCTTCACATCAAAGCTATGAGTTCATATTGTCTTCAGTTAAGAAAATTTCTTTTAAAATTACATAACAATCTTTGAATCTCAACCGGGGCTCAGAATTTTTTCTGAGCTCTGTGATGTTTAATTTCTCTTTCTTTCTAATTAACAGATCACATGAAAATTTTAACCTCAAAACACAATTATAAATCAGTTTTATATCATCGTTGTTTTACTTCATGCGGGTCTACTAACTGTAGAAATTGAACATGCAGTACATCAAAACATACTTTTGAAATGAATGATGTACTGAACAAAACCTTATTAACGAATTTTTGTTTCTGAAATATAACTTTAATATTTAAAAAGTATATGACTGCATTTATAGTTTATAAATAACCAATCAAACAATATCATGTACTAAACAAACATTAACTAGTATCTGTTTCTGAAATATAACTTTTAATATTTAAAAAATAAATATTACTGCATTGATATTATAACCTAACTAATCGAACAATATTTAAATAATAAATAACATTGAATCATAAAATATATACTACAGTAAGAACCTGCAAGTAAGAACCTGCAATTTCCCAAGTTAGCCTAAACAGGTTCTTACATAAATGAAAATTAGGTTCTTAAAAAGGTTCTTATTTTCTGAAGAAAAAAATAACATTGTAGCTAATAGAATTTAGTGGTATTCAGCCTATTCCTTATATAAAATCTGCATAAATGGGTATTTATGTAAAAATGGCTATGATAAGAAAAATTGAAGCTAGCAATGATCACATGAATTTTGAAGTCCTCCTTCAGAAAATAACATACATGTGCTTGATTTTAAAAAACAAGAACCTGTTTCAAATTTTAGGCTATAAAACAGGATCTTGCATACAGGAGGTCTAACAAGGGAGTCCTTCACGCTACATCTATGTTTGAAAAGGTCAGCACACAGCACCACACACATGACACTCAACCTTTTTCTTTTATTTATGCTGTCTTCTATAGCTAGTGCTGGCAAAACACTGTATTAAAGTTAAACATTTTATACTCCAAGAAACCATTGTAATGCAGAATGCTCTCTATTTTGAAAATTCGCATGTGAGGCCTGTTCCACTCCTGACTGGAGTGAAAAAAAAATTCCTGCAACGGATAATCTCAAAAAAAAATATCATGCACCGCTTTTACATTGGAAAAAAATATCTGCCTTGTTGGTCAGTGGGAAAAAAAATCTTACCAAGGGGAAATCTTCCACCCCCCCCCCCCTCTCAAAAGTCAAATGGTTCGCCCCTTAATCTTGTCAGGGTTGAATTTGAGGTTATGCTGGGACAGGCGATTCAGTAGATTGATGACGGTGTTGTCATGGTCCCTGGTGGCATCTGCTAAGGATTCACCCTTACCAACGACAAGACTGTCATCAGCAATGTTTACCACACCGTCAAGTCCACAGAGGCCATCGTGAAGGCGGCGTTGAAATTCTTCAGGAGCTGAGCTGACACCGAATGGAAGTCGAGTCCAGCGGTAGCGACCCCAAGGGGTGTGCATGGTCGTCAACAGAGAAGACTCATGGGTTAGCTCAATAGTTTGGAAGGCATCCTTAATGTCAAACACTGAGAAAATCTTCCCTTGGTTGAATCGGTGAATGTTTTCCTCTAGAGTAGGTATGGGATACACAGGTCGCATTATGGCCTTGTTGACTGTCTGGGACGGGTCCAAGTAGATACGCACTTTAGCTGGTTGGTAGCAGATGCGGGACGCTCACGAGCCACCATGTTGGAGATCCAAGGGGTGGGTTCATTCACTCGCACCAACTGACCCGAGTGGATTACCCTTGCGAACTGAATTCCCAGAAAAGATGGAATTCCTAGGAATTCTTAAGAATTCCTAGGAATTCCAAACAATTCCAAGACATGCAAATTAGGAAAAACATAAAAGCTTGGAATTTCTGGGAATATATGGTAATGTGTTAAAACTGTACTTGGAATTATTAGAAATTCCTAGGAATTCCCAATAATACCAAAACTGATAATGAAAGAGCTTGGGAATGTCTGAGAATATATGGGAATGGCTAAATTAAATGGCTTGGGCTAATAAAAATGGTTGGGAATTTATGAGAATAAATAGGAATGACTAAATTAAATATGAGAAATATTGGCAATTTACTTGGAATAGCAAATTTAAGTCCCTGACCTAAATACTTGACAGACTTCAAGTTGAGGATATTTCAGTAAAATGTCTTTGGAACTTCCAGGAAGTTATGAAAAAGGACATTTAATGTATCACACAGTCAAACAAGTCTTGACTTGTTTTCTAAACATTGCAGTATTCCTGAACCTTTGAGGACAGGTCAGGCAAACAAAATTGAAAGGCACTTACATGACTCAAAAATTAATAAATAAATAAATTCCTTGTGTAAATTATGTGTTAGTTCGCTTGTTGAATTGAGGACACCAACTGAATAAAGGATGAATACATACAAGTACCAAAGCAGCAAAAGCATCTTCTTATGCTACTATTTTCTGTTTTCAAAAAAAGCATCTCCTTAAAAATTGTCCATGACACAAGTAACTATAAAGTATCTTAAAAAAATTGTTCATGACACAGCTTCAACCACACTCCATTGAAATTAGGCAGTGTACTAGGCATTGATTTGCAGAGTTCCCTTTGAGAAAGAACACTTTTTTCCACAATGTCCTCTTACTTTGCCAGTTGAAATTTACCTCTGAAAATAAAGAATAAAATAAAAGGAAAAGAGAAGTCATGAAATGATGCCTTCAAATAAATACTATTATCATACCACCGTACGACCTCACTCATGCAATTTTATTGAAAATATACTCAGGAGATGATGTGTGTAGGGGCAGATACATGTAGGTTGGTGTGAGCTGGTCCAGAAGAGCTGTCCAGCTCTGCACACATTGTCACCTGATTACTATAGTGCACACGCAAGTCTTCATTCATTTAGTATTTATCAAGACCTTTCCGTAACTTTCCAATCAAATTCAGCCCTAAAATGGTGGTATGATAAAATACTTCTTGACTATGCTGTAAGTTAGGTCAGGCCGGACAGCAAAATATTTGGATCTCGGTCATGGCACATGGAACTACTCTGCCTGTATTCCATGCGCTAGAGCCAAATGCTTTCCCATCCAGCCCTCCCACTCAGTCAATAAGTACATATTATTATTAGGAGACAATTACACAACAACGACTTTTAAGAGCGTATCACGCAGTTGACGACAGGACTTGTGATTATTTCACTCTAATGACTTCACTTTCTTGTGGATTTCATGTTAGTAAAGAAAATGAATACAACAGTAGGTAATGTCGAGGAAGGGATTTAAGAACCCCCAATCACTTATTTACAAGTGCATCAATGTTTTGAATATGAACAAAAGAGACCATTCTTATTCAATGACATGCAAATGGGGTCAGATATTCTTAATTTTTTGCTTGTCGACCACAGGGTCAGCTGTACCCAATCTTTTGACTGAGTAACAGTTTGATTAATATTAATGTTTGTGCTGCTGCACTGTATACAAAGCGAGCTGTTGTAAAGATCGTTTCTGAACTGGTTGCAGAACGAGAGTGCACCTTGATGATTTAAAGCTCTATAAACTTGAGCATACAAATAATTCTTTTATTCAACCTATTCAATGGCAAGAAAAGTCGATATCTCCGAATTATATTCTATATTCCTCTTAAAGTCTGACTCGTTATTAAAATTTGAATATGTTTCAAATGAAGCTCCCTTTTTTTCACAGGATGTTTATGTGTGGGCGCCATACTCGGCTTTTCTGTCAACACAAAATGGGCCATTCCGTGTAATGTCTGCAACTCCCCCCCCCCCCCCACTCCCATTGAGGTACAGGGAAATCCTAAAGGGAAGGGAGGGGGTTTCAAAAGTCATTTATGAAGGAGTAACTATGTCGGTTGCTTTGATCTCTAAAAAACATCTCCCTTTTTAGTGGGGGTGCATACATTAAATGGAATGGCCCACTGGCGTCCAACTACATAAGACATAGTTTAGAATCTGTTCAAGAAATTAAAGATTAATACTGTACCTTTATGTAAGAGAAGGTAGCTCTGCATCGAATACTACAACTCTTCAACCACTGGAATAAAAAACTATCCATGTTTTCCTTTCTGGCGTACATAAACGACACGGCGATAGCCACCAATTACGAACACTCCGACACTCCAGGAAAGAATCACTGGTCACTGGTTACGCGCGCCTGCAATTTTCAAGCGTGCGGTTGTAAATCACATGACCTCTTTAAAGCGGCCCGGTCGCATGGCTGTCTAACCGGCGAGGCGGCCATTTTCAAATTACGTTGAACTGAATTGTGCCAAGGTTGCAAGTTTATCATACGCGAAAATGGTTTATTACGCTATTCTTTTGGACTACTTTCGCTTACGATAAGTGAGGCTCAACCCAAATTGCTTTAGTGGAAGTTGATAGTAAAGATGGTGGATAATTGTTCGATTCAAGGTGGTTGTAAACAGACTAACCGATTTCAAGGTGAGTAACTTACATTTTGTTTTCTGTCGAGGGCTTAAACAAATTAGTTCCCTTCTTTGCGACATTCTGCCAAATGAGTGTAACAAGCCTTAATACAGTGTACAAAGCGTGCAATTCTTCAAGTAACAGAAATCAAAAGGGCCGTTGTTCAGTAAAATTGCCCCCAGGGTGGACAGTGCTAATTCTCACTGGTTAAAAGTAATAACGAATTCAAAACCATGTGTTAGCAGAGTGACTAACGCTTTTCATAATAAGTTTAGTTGAAGGTAATTTCATGTTGCCTACACGCTAAGCAACAATTCAGTTTCTCTCAGATATGTGAGCAAATTAAATTGAATGCATTAAAAGCCTACATCTGTAAATTGTTCTTCAATGACCAGTCAAAGGCGATTGAACTTGAAATGAACATACATTTGCCAATTTAGAAGGAGTGAGTTCTTAAACGTTTTGTGTGATTTAAATATATTATTGATTTTTTAAATCAAAGATACTGATATGTAACAACATGATTTCATAAAATTAGAATGAGACCTAGAATAATAGCAACTTCAGGTCTTTTTCATTTGCATTTGACAATGCTCCAGTGGCTTAAGGTGGAATTTTGTGCATTTCAAAAAGTTTCCTTTTTAAGGGGTTTGCATATGGAAGATTTTCATTGCAATCAACAATTTTAAAGTGCTTACCAGATTCATGGGTTTGTTTCCAGCATTTATGAATGTCCAGTGTGTGCCTAGATACATGTACTGAGCAATAATTTATCATGTGGGCATATAAAACCCCAAGAGGTGAAACTCACATTGTCAAGAGGGTTAAAGACACATGTTTGATTGAAGCAGAGTTCAGCCATCTATTACACGTTGCATAGCTTTAAAAATGTTAAGACTTCAATTTCTTGACGAAAGGGGTCTTTGGATCACACTCCGTGATGCAAAACACAACATCCTGTGACAGAATTAAACACAATATTAAGCCGGACCGGGCATTACAAACATCAGGAAAGAAACTCATCATGTTGCAGATTATAGTAATTTAGATTCTTTAATAATTGTCTGTGACAAATTCAAATATGAGAGGCTGAAAAACCTATTGAGTTTTTAAATGAGGTAAATTCAACGTACCTTATATGTCACCTAACAGACAATCCGAGGTCATATTTAACTGAACTCCATCATATAGTGATCTGAGAAAGATTGATGTGACCTAAAGATCAAAGTCTTGGAAATGCGACATTATTTTAGGTTGTAATGCTCAATTCAGTCACCATTTGAAAATCCTCCAAACTAAACCCACTACAAAAATGCAAGAAGCAGCATTGGTCGAAAGACTGAGATACACACATGTATATAAAGTGCAGTGTACAAAGATGTGAAGTAGGAGTCGTGCAGGCCTTCTGACCCCATTTTATAACTGAAAAATTCACATGGTCTTTGGGTAGGGTGTGATGAAGAATTCCTGTTACCAATTTGGCAACTAATTTTCAGGATTTGGTTGACAATGGAGAAAGTTTAGGCACATTGGCAACTGTATTAGGCGCAATTTCGTGCCCTGTGTAAAGTGTGTTGAATTGACTCTAGTTAGCCTGCGAGCAGGCACACTTAGTGTGCTATTCACGCGAGTATCTTGGCGGCGGAAGTTGGTGAGCAAAGCAAGCCAGCGAGAAGAATGGGGCGAGGAAAAGTGAGCTGCACGAAAGCCGTTGAATTTTGAATTCTGCCCCTGTAAGGTGACAAGTCTTAACTGTTAAGGTATCAATTATCTAACCAATCAGCAAGCGAAGCAAAATTTAAACAAACACCACAGCAGATTTTCGCACTCGAGAGGATCGAGATCTTTATGAGTGTGCCAGAATAGTGTAAAAGAAAATTATAAACACAGTTGACAATTTTTGCCACATTTAAATTAGACTTGCCACAAGTCAACCTCACAAGTTTCAGAGCACAAAAGCCGTAAAGTGAGTGGAGCAAGCTTTTTAGGCTGCGAAGGGGTGGAGCGACGAAGTCCTGCACCATATAAAATGGGACAAAGGACTTTTTTGAAAGTGCATATTTTTAAAAATGTGTTCTATTCGAAATCAGTATACACTGTAGAAGTTAAAAATATCAAACTCCAGGGATATGAAACTTGCAATAACAAAGAGTATCGAGCTGCTACCTCAGAAGACTAATCACCCTTACATTATGCGTTGCAAACATCTGTAACCAGGAACAGGCGATACCATCTTCCCACAATGACAAATAACCGAACTCAGTGTAACAATGACTGCAAGATAGTGCCCATTGCATGGTCAAAAAAAGATGTTACATTTCCTGTCATTACAGAGATCCCAAGAGGATAGGCTTGAAAACACCATGCACTAAAACCAGTGTGGCTGATATTCCAAAAAATTACACAAAACTGCAATCGCTAACCAGACGCAACCAGCTGACGGACTGTGAACAGTTGTCCTATTTTCCTTCTCGCTAAAATTAGAAGAAAAAAGAGACTGCTCGCAGACTAAGAAACCGAGAAAGGTGACAACCAGTAACACCACTTTGCTTGTTGTTTGTCACAATAATAAAGTCTGTTATCATGTGTCATTTCAAACCAATCAGAATGCTGCATTCATGCACGAATGCGGAGAATTCAAAATTCAGTGGCTTTTCTGCAGGCTCACTTTTCCTCGCACCATTCTTCTCGCCGGCCCGCTTTGCTTGCCGACTTCCGCCGCCAAGATACTTGCACGAATAGCACACTAAGTGAGCCTGCCCGCAGGCTAGATTCTAGTAAGTTCTTTGCACGACTGGCATGAACCAAATATTAATTAAACTTACTGAACATCTTTTGTATCACACTAATTTTTTTAAGGTCATTGCCCTGTATTGCATTGCGCATCCTTAATGCGCACGATTTGTGGCGTCATTAGCGCGCGCTCAAAGCGTGCGCATGTCGAGGGAGTAATGGATTTCCTATGAGGCTAAGCTCACCAGGGAAAAGAAAGGTCATTTACTCTTAAACAAGCATGGGGACCTATCTTTTTTTCCACTTATTTTTGACCTACCATTCATCCTCTTTTTGTTCAAAGAGTTACAAAAAAAAAACACATGTTCAAAAAAAAGGTTATTGCTAACTGTAGAAACGCATTACTCATGGAGATGAACTCACGACCTCAAGAACACGCACATGAGGAAGGTTTGAAGTCAATTTCGTCTGATGCTTCGAGCATCTGCCATAAAACATCTAGTAAACTGTTCCTTGTTATCGGTATTTCACATCTAGTAGATTGTTTCAAGATTTGCTTTAATTATGTGGTTCCTGTTCCTATGGAAAGTAGCATAAACTGATCAAATACACATGTGTTTGTCAGGCGAAATTGCATGGAATTATGGGGTAACTTGGGACGATGATATCTCGTGAACGGACATGGGGACCTATTCTTTTTATTTTATATTTCAAAACATTGCACGATAGATAACAACTTGTGAAAGTTTGACAAAAATCATATGTTAAATTTTATTTCGGGGGAATGACCTTAATTCTTGTTTTGATTGCAAAATTATTGAAAAGTCTGTAACACAATCAACTGGGCTAGATGGCTGACACTGATAGTTACATACTAGAACTTAAATTTCAGTTAAAACTGAACCTCTGCATGCATATACATCTACATTGCTCCTTCAACAATCTCCTAGGATCTACAAAGTACTGTACTACATGTACTGTGGTGTACGTAGAATTAGAGTATGGTTTACGTTCACCTTAGCTTAATATTAGTGCATGGTAAATAAATTTATTGTTTATGAGCCAAAGTTTTATTAATCAGAATATTTTTCTTCAGGGTCTACATATGTACACATTGTATTTACTCCCAGTTCTACAGCAAGACAGTTTGTTGATGCACATTGTACATGGCAAAGAAATGCATCACACTTGATCAGGTAAGTTACTCAAACATATACATTAGAATCCTCATTGTAACACTTCAATTTGTATTGCTTAGATCTGTTTTCTTTAAACACACTGGTAGTACGTGTAACATGTAATTAGGCTTTGGGTCGCAGGCTGTTCTTCAGGGATTATGACAGAATTACGTACACAGAGTTTGGAGTTGTTGAACTTTTCCATGGATTCATGTCATATCAAGGCAATATCTCCTTGGTGATAACTGCTTGGATTATTAAGACATGAATACTCCATGTAGATTATAGTGGACTACATGTACATGTACATTGTGACTACAATATTGAACAGTCACTGAAACAAACACCATGTGCTAAATATTGTAAATAACTACAGAGATTGGTCATGCATTAACCAAAAATGATTATATTTTTTAAGATGGTGGAGTAACCAGGATGAAACATATTAAAAATTGTAAAAATGTGCTCAACATGTTGCATATAGCAAGCAGAACATTTATAGTAAATAATCCCTTGACTTAAATCAAACCCCTGACCTTCTGCACTCCAGCTGAACTACATGATATATTTTACTAAAATAACTTAAGCTGCAAGGAAACTGGTAGTGAGGTAGATAATCTTACTAGGTTCATACTACATCATGTCCTGCATTTTGCTAGAAAGGGCAGTGTTGAGGGCATCCTGACTGTATGGTGACCTTGTAAGCAATGACCTACAATATAGCTCCTTCTAGACTCGTGTAAGCTTCATTCTGTACAATAACAGTGGTTAGAGCTCCTGATTGGTAAATGGGAACACCTCAGATTCAGCTTTTCTGGGGGTCTCATTCCATTTCAACACCTACATCTACACTCATAGGTCCAGGTGGATGGTAAAATACCATGTATTTGGCTCTCAGGCATGGCACACAGACCTCCTGCATTTGGTCGATACGCCAAACATTAAGCGTTAAGCCAAACATTTTCTTGTCTTACCTTCCCACTCATTCAATTAGAACATAATTATTAGTTTGAAAATTTTGAGAACCCATACATGAACATGTGAAAGCCATCACCATGTATTCACTAACTACAGTGTTCTTTTATGGTGTATGAGAAAATTCTTCTCTGGTTAGTGGTCTTAAGGATTTGAAATGGTCTATCACTGTAATGCTAAAGCAATGTGAATGTCACTCAAGTGAGAGCTTAGCTTCAGATATCATTCTTATTGTGCCACTCAGGCCTCCACATCTTTGGAACACACTACTTGACTGTTTACTTTATTTTGTTTACTACTTGAACTGTAATTGTAAATGTATGTTGTGGTTCAAATTTTTCTTTAGTTTGAAACTTTTCAAACCAGATTAATTTTTATTGTCCTTTGCCTTAGATTTTGGTAATGAATCTGAGACAAAGGGAAATAAAAATTATACTGGTTTGAAAATTTTTAAACCAAAGAAAAATTTGAACCACAACCTGTACATGTACATATGTACCTTTTATTTTTTATTGAAAATTAATGCTGCAACCTATTAATAATGTTGAGTGTATGACAGGTCTAGAATTTATATAAAATTTCGATTTTTTTTTCCTAGGACCACATGTATAAGGCCATCAGAGGACCGAACTCAGAAGACTGCTAACAGCAAGTGAACTAAAGGCAGCCAAAACAGATAAGACATATATGTAAAATCAGTGAAGGCGGTACTTGATGATTGTTGAATTGTATTTCCAATTTTGCCTCATAAACAAAAATATAAGGTACAAAAATTAATGATATTGAACTAATTTTATCATTTAACTCCTGTTGAAGATATGTTGAAAACAGACATTCTGAGGTAAAGTGAATGTGCCCTTGTACCAAGAGCCCGGGAAAACTATGGTTTTGCCCCGGTCCAAGCCTGGTTAAAAAAGCAGACCCTTGATTTGTCTACTTTAAATACAAGGCATAACTAATCGATGACATCAATGACATCAATGAAATCAATGAGTAATCAATAGGTAATCGATAGGTAATCAGCTGATTAGTCATTGATTATTGCCGATGATCAATGAGTAATCGATGACTAATCGATAGGCCACAAAATTTTTGGTCATCAATTAGTCATCGATTGCATCGATTAGTCATTGATTGCATTGATTAGTCATTGATTTCATTCATTACTCATCGATATGATTTCGTGGCTGAAAACCGTATTTGGCGAATAAGAACAAAATACAGTTTTTTAAACAATTTTCTAAAACAATTTTTTAAGGCAATTTTTTAAATTTAAGCTAGTGAGCAGCACTCTACGAACTTGTAGTTGTAAAACGTGTTTATTCTCCTACGCGTTTCGTCTGACTATCGTAGACTTCTTCAGGGAGTTTTACAAACAAATGCTAAATGCCTGTATTTAAGCAATAATAGCGGCTATTTTGAGAAACACGGACCGCAAAGGTGCGGCTGGATTTGGGGTACGGCCGGATTTGGGGGGCACGGTTTTAGCTAAAACCGTGGCCCCCAAACAACTCTCACGCCTTGCGTAAATATTTCACAGCTTCGCCTGTTCCTTTTTAGTCAATCCGGCCGCACCTTTGTTCGCAGAGTGCTGCTCACTAGTTTAAATTTAAAAAATTGTCATGGGTCATCGATGAGTAATCAATAACATCAATAGGTAATCAATTACATCAATGAGTAATCGATGTCATCGATGAGTAATCGATAGGCCACAAAATTTTTGGGCTTCGATTAGTCATCGATTACTCATTGATCATCGCCAATAATCAAAGACTAATCAACTGATTACCCATCGATTACTCATTGATTACCAATTGATGTCATTGATCATTGATTAGTTATGCCTGGTAAATATCAGCAACTGACCTTTAATTTGAGGGATATTGTATCGTGTCCAACAGCTGTTTTTTTGTTACCATTTTGGGTCAAGTTTCTAATGTTTCCCCCACTTACATGTATTTAAGAAATTCCCATTTATTCCCACAAATTCCTGACCACATTACTATTTTTTCCCACATATTCCCAAAAATTCCCAGTTATTCTTTAACATTCCTTGGAATTCCTAGGAATTTCTGAAAGTAACTGGGAATTCTATCTTTGATTTCCTTTTAGTTGGAATTCCTAGGAATTCCTAGGAATTTCAAGACAGCACCATTTAAACTTGGAATTCCTAAGAATTCTTAGGAATTCCAAGTCCAAATTTACCGTGAAAATTCACACCTCAGATTCTTAGGAATTCCTAGGAATTCTCAGGAATTCCTAAGAATTTTTTCCTAGGAATTCTTAGGATATTCTTAGGAATTCCTAGGAATTCTCAGTGTTATTTCGCAAGGGTAGCTTATCTAATGCCTCCTTGATGATAGGCAGTTTGGGTGCGGCATAGCGGTGCGGAACTGCTTGGATAGGTTGCACTTCAGGCTTAAGGGTGATTGAGAGGGGTTCGCCAAGTTTGCCTAGGCCCTCAAACAACTCTGAATAAGTACGTTTGAAAAAATCTAATGATAACTCACCAAGTGTTGGTGGTGATGGTGAGGTAGACTCAAGGTGATTAGCATTGTCCACATCATAATGGATGATGCCCATGCGGGTGCTGTCAGCCTGGCCTAAGAGAGGGGCATAATAGCGTTGTACAGTGATGATTTGGACTACAAGCTCATATGTTTCCCCACGACGAGTGCACTGTAGTGTAGTTTGCCCTGAAGTTGGGATGACTGCCTTTGAGTAGTCAAGGAGGCGGACAGGAGATGGGTCCACTTGTACAGGGGAGAGCTTGTTGAGGTCTGTGACATGTATAGTGTTTAAGAGCAGCCAGAGTCAACCTGGAATCGGAGCCGTTGAGGACATGATGAGAATGCAGGAGGACTGAGGTCAAGTTCCACAAAGATTCCCTTAGGTGCATATGAGACTTGACATACATCATGTGTGATGTGGTAACTGGGTGGCTGAGGGTCACTGTTTGAATCCTGAGCAACACTGGAGACCATCCTTGCAGAAGAAGCCCTGCACACTTGTTACCAGTGGCCGCGTTTTCCACAACCGTGACAAATATCATTTGATGCTGGGCAGTCACGACGATTGGCGTGAGGGGCACGACCACACCAAATACAAGGGTTGGATTGAGCATTTCCAGAGGCAGAAGTGTTGGACGTCGCGAAGGACCAGGGGGCCATTTTGATTTGTTTCCATTGGATGTGATCTTATGGGCAGCCTCGTCCAGGTGTTGCTGGGTGATGGCAGAGTCAGTTTGAATGCTAGCCTCGAAGTCACGAGCCTTGGAAATGACTTGGGTAAAGGTTAGAGAAGTTAGGTCTTCACAGGAGATTATGTCACTGGGAAAACGACGGAAAGAGTCATTTAAACCACAACAACAATGTCTCTCTGCAATCTATCGTCTGCTGCCGAGGGAAAGTTACATTTTGGGTATTCCAAACGCACGAGTGTGTGTCACGCTTGTATGGACATACCTGGCTCTTGTTTCAGCATACGGAGAAAGTTGTGTGTGCTTTGCTCCCCGCCGAGATAGTGTTGGGAGAGCTGACAGAGCTGAATAACGCTGAATGGTCAGCGGTGCAAGACGCGGGCGACCGCGCGCGAACCCGACTTGGCGACTTGGCAGGCCTGGCGGGCTATTTAAAATGGCCGGTATTTGTGGTATTTTCCCGTACGGTAAACAAACCCGTTGGTTAAGCACAGTGTTGCGTGTTAAAGAAAAGTCTGTGTATTTTAGGACAGCCAATACCATATTGTATCTTATTTCAGTTTGAAAAAATTTTGTTTTCATCTGTAAAATTGTGAAATTTTGGCTGAAACGAGATTTCACGAATTGCGCTTACATGTCCCAGTCGCTTATTTTATCGCGAAAGTTGGAAGTGATGATCTATTAGTTGTGGGACTTTTATTTTTTCCTCTGTTTTCGTGTCGGCCCAAGAAAATTGCTTTAAATGTGGAAGTGGGGCAAGTGAATTCCAAGGCGATTTATAACGACTATCTCCCGGAAAGCCTGATACTCAGGCTAAACTTTGTCGTGTTGGTCAAGTAAATGTTGAATCGCTCGCTTGTCAGCGCCACAGAAAACAACTCGAGAAAGACAACAACAGGTGTTCGTGTCATATGCATGGCACCGCTTCAGACAAGAGTAAACTGTCAAAAATTCCAATAACATTATTATCACTGAGGTAAGTAAAGCTGTCGTTCAATAGAAACATCTTAAATTAAGACTTTGGTTTTTACGGAGCAACACCGCCATTGAACAAAATTATGGTCGGTGTTAGTTGAATTAAAATTAAGCACATGTTTGTATTAGTGTAACTTTCAACTTGCTTTCATTACAAGTTTAAAAATTTCCAATTATAAAATTTTAAGATGGATTCCGCTCAACGTTCGAGCAATAAGTGCAAAAAATATTTACCAAAAAACTACTCATAGCACGGTAACATTTTAAATGCTATTTGAAACATCTCACTCTAGTTCACTTGCCCAAGTGACCCCGCGAGGAAATTCTCAAGCATTCTCAAGAAAATTAATTTCAAATCTCGTAAAAGTATGCTAAAAAAACGGGCGCCATTTTGTTTTGAACTGACATGAAGCGTCTTTTTAATTGAAATATGGATAACTTCAAATCCAATTTTCTCTCGCGGGGTCAGCTTGGGAGCAAAAGTAACGATAAGTTCTTCTTATCTGTTCTCAAAATGTGACAGTGCTGCAAGTATTTTTTTGGTAACTTAATTTTCGCACTTGCTGCTCGAACGTTGAGCGGAAATCGTCTTAAAAGTTCATTGTAAGAGAATAAGGTATCTTTATGAACCGTGACAAAGCCGCTTTACGATACTTCGACTTGCCGCAATACAGCTTTAAATAAAAAGCTTTTCAACCACAATTTCTATTGAACGAAAACTTTACTTACCTTAATGATATCCCCAAAGACACCGAATTCTTCTTTTAACATCTCCCAGCTCTAAATCGGCATTAAGAACAAAATATTCAACAATTTATTGTCCATTTCGAGCACAATTAACAAGAGACTGACTCATTCACAAATTTTCCACAATCCAGAGCTGCGATCCGTGGCGCTGGCCGAAAGGATCGCAGCTCTGGGGACGAGAGTGGAGGAGAGCACGGACGTAATGTAACGAACATGCGCAGTGCGTTATTCAGCTCTGTCGGGAGAGCTTAGTGAGCCATTGAGTCGGGTTTTGTTTTTCTTCATCCGATATTTGTGAGTCAATGGTAGTGGTGAGAACGTCCCATTCGGCTTGGGGAAAAGCCCGACGAAGAACAGCCATTGCTTTAGGTCGTTTGGCTGTTATCCAGTAATCCTCGCTGTCGAGAGGCTTGGCGGGGTTTATGTAGTCCTCCATAATACAAAAATCTCTAAAGTTCACCACAAAAAATTAAAAGCACGGCGGCGATCCGCTGAGGTGGCATCGAAGGTAGGTCTATCCTTGCCCATGATGTAGAGACAGTCAAGGTTCCAATAGAGGTCGAGCGCAGAGAGAGAAAGGGCCACAAAGCAGAGAATCGACACGAACGATCTAGCCACGCACGGCGGAGGCGTAAGATGCCTGTGATTTTGAGGCGATGCGAAGAGGTCGAGAGTGGAAAATCCTGTCGGCGAGAGGCAAGGAGGTTCCAAGAGTGAAGGTGTGAGTTACAGAACTGCTGACACCATGTAATAAGTCAATAGCCGTCGAGAGTTCAACTATAATTTATTAAGCGAGGCAACATGGCGACTCGCAACAGAGAGAACAACCTTTTTACAAAGAATCATGGGAAGAACACTTTACACTAAGCATGATGGGTAACAGGAAGACAAAATGTCGAGTCTGCGAGAACCATTCTTTTGAACACAAGGCCAAGATTACCACTCACAGCAAATCAGATCTAAGCTTGTCTAACTTATCAGACGGTTACTACAGCAAAGCTTCAGTTACTACAGCAAAGTTTCAGTTATAAGCACGTTCATAACTAGGGGTATAGAATGGTCTATCCAAAATGATGTGTCTCGGAAAATATCAGCCGAGTCTCGAAATCTCGGCATTCAAAATAAGAGTCTCGGAATCTCGGGCTCGCTACACGTTGAACCGTCTCAGTTTTGAATTTTTATAATTTGGATCTCGAATCTCCAAAATTGCACCCGGTATTAAGCTATATTATAAAGGTCAAATAAACCCAAATTTTGATAATTCCGCTTTAGCCGTTTAAACGCGTCTTGACACAAAAAGAAATCATTATAAAGCCAAACTGGGCCGAAATTTTCCTTCCTGAGACCTTAAAAGGAGTAATAAAGCCAAATGTGCGAAGACATCCGAAGGTTTCACGAAATCGTTTCTGAAATGACCGCGCGCTTAAATGGAAGGAATGGAAACGACGCTGATTCTGTGACGTCACTGTTGATGAGCAAAGAAAGCTCAAGATCCAAAGGCGAGTATTGAAGAGTATTGTTGTAATTTTTTGGAAAATTCTCTGTTTTCACCCGTTTTCTTTGCTCAAACCTGTGGCATTTGACGTAGAGCCATACCAGTTTGAGCTAATTGCCACAGAATCGGACTGCAAAATCTCAGATGATATTCGACCGACAGCAATGGCTTCGAAAGTAAACGACGGAATTGGTAAAGTTTACTGGTGAGCGTTTAAGCTTATTTATTCATTACACTGTAAAAGTTCGCCGTATAATTGTTAATAAATGCGTTACCACTTTATCTGAGGCATTTTTGTTGTTCTTTGCGGCCCTTTTGTACACTTATCATAATCGATGTTTGTTGTTATGCCTTACTGACTAGACTGACTAGAGTAAAGCAAAGCTTCTTATACATGTATCCATTATGGTTCCTGTGTGAGCACGGTTTTCATCCTCACGGCAACAGCGGCAGGAAATCCAGCTCAAATTTTGAACATAGCCGAAAACAGGTTACAGTTCTTGTTGAATGTATTTGAATCTTGTTGAATGTATCTGTCTACATCGCAAAGTGTTACTAGTGGCTTAGCCTCCCACGCAGTCGTTTTTAGGGGAGTCGTATTACCTTCCTCCCCAGAACGACTGCGTAGGAGGCTATTAGTGACTGTGTTTGTTTGTTGTTTTGCATGTATACAATCTTAGGCTCAAAATTTAGGTGCATTTAAATTTTGGCAACTGTGTACTAATGCCAGCTGGGCGAGAAAGTGTTTTGCTGTCGTGCAATTCCCAAATCCTGTGATAAGATACCACCTGCTATGTCCTAGAGACAGATGACGGGAATTTTTTAAATCCAGCTGTCATTGAGACAGATTATAATCAGTATTTTGAAAATGAAGGCCGGAGTACGTACATATTAACGTAATTTTGCTTTGGGCTTTTTTTTTGGGGGAGTGGGGAAGAGAACAAACTCCATGTATAGATTGGTGCAACCCAAATGAGTACGGTTTTAAAGCCTTTTTGGTCTGAAAATGGTTGTTGACTTACAAGTCAGGTCTGAAAATGGTAATTGATTCGGGGGTGACAGTTATGTTTTGTCAGTTCTGAAAATGGGTGGGAAAAATTACACATCTGGTTCTCAAGATGGGTAAGCAAAATTACATGTTTGGTCTGACAGTGGGCACACTGAGAGCTGCTTTGTGGTTGAATTTTGTTTGGGAAAAGAGAAAGAAAAACCTCTGGGAGCAGGGGAGGAACCAGGGGACCAGTGGGGAGGGAAAATTACATATTTTTGTCCGAAAATGAATCACCTATAAATTGTGTTCATGAGAAAAGATCCTTCATTAATACATGATGAGATGTTGCAATGCTTATGAGGTTGTGTGCTAAATACTAAGATATTTGACAAAAGGTGACGTAAAAGTAGTAAAAGATCAAGGAACAATAATGAAATGACAATTACAAAAACCGTTATTACATGAATAAACATAATAATAATAATAATAAAACTTTATTTAACGAGGGTAGCACGAAATAGTGCGAAGCACCAATAAACTTGTGGCCCTCCTAACTTTCTAAGATATTTACAATGAATTATCAAAAAAAATATTTACAATGAGTATACAGTATACCTTGTTAAATTCTTAGCAACTTTGTGCACTTTATGACTCCTTTGATGTATATGGTTTAACAAGTATTGGGTTTACAATCAGTTGTACTACCAGTACAACATATAAGTAATATAATAATTGTTAATGAAGGCAAAAACAAACTCTCAAATTTTAGCTTAAACAAATCAAATGTGATTTCATTATTTCTATGAATGTGAAATCGAGTTAATGGTGTTTTTCTACTGTTGTTACTGGTTAGCTAACCTGTTTATTTATTTAATATAGTTTTAATTTTGTAGTTGACATATTTATTTAATCCCTTTACTGATGAGTTACCTTTTACTCATCTGTGTATATTTCTTATGAGTCTGTTGTTTCCTCTTTCGTTCTCAGAACATGTATACAGTAATGTTGCTTATAGGCAATACACTTACTGGATACGTATGAAACTGGGACGACAAATCCCAATAGCCATTCCATCTTGTCTGGTTTTAAAAATTAGAGAGAGCTTCCCAAGTAAAGGTGGAAACTGAAAGGGCTTTGAATATGTCCATTAACAGCTTGGCAGTCTTGCTAGATAATATTAACATCATATTTGGTTGACAGTTGTACTACTCTTTGAAATGTTTCTAAACTTTGTATTTTCTTCACTTACTACAGAGTGGTACTTAACCTAGGAGGTGAGAGGGGGGGGGCTCCCATAGTGTAGTGAAGGGGTCACCGTGATTACAATTCATGCTTTGGTACCACTTAGGGTGTTTGAATTAAAAATGACCATTGTCAGCATGTTTTGATACTTTCTAGGGTTTTAAGGTACTATAATGTCAGAAATTCATGCTGGCAGGAACAACTTTTCAAGAGGTATTAGTACTTCTTGGAGTGACAAGGAACATATGCGACAACCCACAAAAGACGTTTTTTTTGTTTCAAACAACAATCAATTCCTTCAGTTTTTATGGGTCAACCATTTCCCCCTCCTGAAAGTAACTAGATAGCAGCTGTACAAAGGGTGGACCCCACAACTATGTTAAGTGATACACCTGTCATAAACTTGATAGGGGCATGTTCGTCTTGATATGATGTCATTTCTGCCTCCCCTAAAAATCATGAACATGGAACAGCCTGGAACACCTGCTTCCCAGGGGGGTTCTCCGGATTTCAAGTGACGGGGATGATCGAATGGGGGCAGAAATCAAAACCCAAAAAAATCCCTAGGGCCTCCAAGGAACCCAAAAAATCCCTGGACCAAAATTTAACCCCCCAAAATCCCATGCCAAATTTTCGAGCCTCTAAAATTTCCAGAAAGGATTAACCCACAAGACACAAGCGAAAGATATCAAGAATTCACTACAGCAAAAGGGAATTCCAGTGAGGATAAAGCCGGGTGATAAACACGATGGATGAGATATCAGTTGAATGAATTGAAGTCTTGTAAAATACACCCGGGACACTTTGCGGACTATTGTATAACCGGTTTTATGAAACAGATGCAATGTAATGTGACACCATCGTTAAATATAATTAAAACAACCATGAAACAAGTTTGGTTGTCAGTACTTAATATTCGCAGAACTACGTGGCCAGGATACACAGGCACTACCACAATTCTTCAGATTGTTTTGAATACCCAAAAAATCTCTACTTAAATCAAGCCACCCAAAAAAACACTTGTCAAATTTTCCTACCCAAAAACATCCCGGAATGGAAAATTTCAACCCCCCCCCTCCCCCCCCAAAAAATTCCTTCGATTATCCCCGTCACTTGAAATCCGGAGTACCCCCCTGGGACCTGCTTGCCAGTGAAAAGCCACAACACTTAGAAACTAGGCCAGTTTATTAAATCTGGGTTTATGTTGTTGGTTGTCTTGAGTGTTGGCTTGTGAGAGGCTTAAGAAGGGCCTGCAGCCGCTGTATGAAAGCGATAAAACTGAAATATTTTAGTGTGTGAAAAATATTACATTCAGAGTTCGAAATTTACGTTTGCTTATAATTATTGAAGCCTAATTTATGCGCCAAAAACCTGAGGTTATTGTTAAAGCTATGACTTATAATTCTCAAACTAACTGAAAGAGCTAACAACCATCACAAGATACAAGCTAGTCATAGTTATATTGAACAAAATGCAAAATTCTTACCTCTAAATTTCTACGTTGTGCAAATGCTGAACACGCAATTGGAATTCCCGTGTGAAGTTGCTCCGTTCTTAGGCGGACATGGATGGTTTATACCGCTGTAACTTACCGCTCAAAACAACCTCCACAAGCTCGGAAAACCGGCAAAAACACAGCAAACACATAACAGGTAAGGTTCTTCAAACTTTATTTGGATTTTTAAGTATTTTCCATGGAAAACCGCCGATTATTTTCGATCGAATCGCTTTGGTTACCTGTGGTGTAAACTGGTCTGCACAGACACGTGAATCAGTGTTTTGTGGGTTGAAACGATCCTCCTTTCATTCTTTGAGCCATTCTTGAGGCAGTTCTGGATCTTCTGGAAACTTAAAATTACTTACTTTACTCTCATAACAGCACAAAACACCATGTTTTTCCGCTCAAGTCCTCACACTTCGAATCGCCGCAATTTTCCAGCTCGCCAACAGTGACGTCACTAGTGTTATTTCCGACAATTTACCGACAACTTTCCCGACCACTCTACGATTATGAAGGCCAAAAAGTAGCAATTTTCACGTGCCATTATCTCTGCGATCCTGAGTCCAATTGACTTGAAACTTCAGAACATGTTTATTTGATACCAAATCAACACATTACATTAAATTGGATTGAAAGAAAAAATGTCGAAATTTTGGTTTATTTGACCTTTAACACGGAGTTCACAGTCCAACGAGCAAGCAAAGCAAGTGCTAAGTTTATTTCTGTAAGCAGCAACACATAACCTACACGTAATGAATGAGAACATCCGTACATATTTAAGCTAAATCAGTTATTAGGAAGATCTACATCGAGTCTACATTGCCGTTATTAATTACTTACTTAGTTCAAGGCTTTGCTGATAACGTTGGAGACTATCCATTATCGTTCAGTCCTTCGGCGCTAAGTACTGGTGTGTCCCATTTGTTTTAAACGTCGAGCTAAACATGCTTCTAACTGGGCGATTCATATACTGCCTTTTAAACAACTGACGTTTCTTTTAATTAATTTTTGTACGTAATAAATTACTTTGTTATTGTAAGTTGTTATTGTTATTGATTACCTAATAAACTAAATGTCAAACCTCAAAGTTCAAGATAACTGCTAATAGATAAATTAGATGCAAGTTGGGAAATTGAGCCAAACCTTTATCCACAAACAGTTTTCTCCGGGCTCAGCTGCTGTTTGAATCTTTGAGGTCTACCTAAGTTTGCACAAACCAAGCTATCTCACGCTGTAGACCAACAAAATAGTTACATACCGTTCGGAATTTGTTCGGAAATTCCACCACCTCTGCCCTTTTCCGCTGAGTTTTGGTTGGTGATCACCTATCCCTCCCCTGGCGCTGCCTCTTGACCTCAGCAAAGAAACCATGCTCCTCGTTGTCTCTCCGCCCAAGTGTACATTTTGTACCAACGAAGTTTTAGAGAAAGATTTAATCGCCAGTGGCCTCGACTGCCATCCTTCTTGTAACAGTACAGGCACCTACAGCTACTTCATGTCACGGAAACATTTATGTGAAGCACGATGGCATAGTACGTAGTTAGTAAGTGACAAGTCCCCCCTTTAATTTTGTTTTACAGCCTAAGGTAACACACTTTGTTCCACTTTGGCTGTATATCGTTTGTCCCACGAGATGTAGTCACGAAGGTGACTGCTTAGTCTGTATAACTAGTCGACTGTTTATAAATGTGTGACCACATATAACACGTTATCTAGTTGCGATTGCAGAATCTTTTTTACTGTGAGGACCTATTTCCTCATAGGTCCGCTGTAGTACCGATGCTGACCGTAGGTTATGTGCGTTGAAGGTACAGTCAAAGCTCTCATTGGGGTGTCAGTAAAACGCCGACTCGGGGTCGGGGTCGGGGTCGGGGTCGAGGTCGGGGTCGGGTCGGGGTGTCTTTTTTTTTTTCTTTTTTTTTTGCGATTTATTTACAAATAAATTCTTATTGGTCGAAAAAGTATCTGATACAGTTAGAACGGAAAATCCTTTTACAGTCAAACCGGATGTCCTTTTCCGCCGCAATATTGGTAGTTTGATTGACAACTTGCTCGGAGCAATTTGCAACCGCTGCGAACCACTTGCTTGCCTCAATTCGCAAATTTATTTGAGTACATTCCTCCGCAGATTGCTCTTGAAATCAGAAATCTGAGCTTGTAATACCAAAAAACATAACGAAAGCTGCACCACTAGGAACTAGCGAGGCTAGTTGCTGCGATAACGCAGATGTAAGAGTAATTTTGTGAACTAAATGAAAGGAATGAGGCTTTGAAGTTGTTCTCCTCGGTGGCGAGTTTATTTGTGTAGATTTTTCTTCAAATTCCTCTTAAAGTTTTTTAAATTAGTATTTTGCTCAGAATATTATAAACCTTTTCTCCCGGTCTCCCGCCCCCCTGTCCCCCCCCCCCCCCCCTCTTTCTAATGGGAAGTGCGACAAGTGAGCTAAATGGTATGTATTTTGTTTGATCTTGCACTGTTCAGAATTTTAAAATTGTCCAGCATGATCTCGTTTGGCCTGATTTATATCACGTCAATAATTGATTACAGGTCGACAATACACAAGCCCTTTGGTTACATTAAATGAGTAAGATTTCTGATTTTTTTTAAAATTTATATTATTATTATTATTTTTATGTCTGAAGTTCATGTCATCCAGAAAAAAGTCAATTGGACCAACAAACAACCGATTATTGTTACACAAAAACCAAGAACTTCTTCAAGTGAAACTGCTGTTGGGAAGAAAAGAAAGAGGAGAAAGGAAGCAGAAGAAGATCGAGAAATGATAAAAAAAAAAATAGTCACCGAGGGAAGTGCAGTCAGAAATGAGAGACAGAAAGATGTTTTGGCGCTCTTAAATGAAGGTAATCTATATATGCGTGATTCTCTTATAAATTTATACCTGGATTCTGTTTCGCATGACGTCAGTGATGAGACGTTCAAATTCTAGCTTCTGTAACCTACGAAATTGTTTTTACCATCATATGCTAACCCGTGACAAAAGCCTTGAAATGAAGTTTCACGTTTGTTTTGCTTTTGAATTATTAGGGAGTTAAATTATGTCACGGTAGATTTCACGCTATTTCGGAAAAGCCGAAAAAATAGGCAAAATTAATCAATTTGAAAGGGCTTTTTCATTCTAAATGTTTATACGTTAGTACCTTATAAAAGTTTCAGTGAATTCTTGACAATCGTTTGTGATCAGCACTTTGCCATGTTTGAGACTTGTGTCCATTACGTCGGAGTCCCTAAGGACCCCCTAAGTAGGACACTGACATGGGCCGCTTCATATATGTTTACCAAATAATGTCTTTGTTCGTCTTGTTCGTTGGCCCATAACTCTTGAATAAACGGGTTTCTGCTTGGAAATTTGACCACGATGTGTATTTTTTACGCTCTACAAGCTCATCTGAAACATTTAAATTTGATATCGCGTTGATGTGACGTGGAACTCGATAATTCCTGTTTTATTATTATTATTTCAGAACTTGATAAAATGCATGGTTGTTCTGCAATAAATGAAATAAAACTCAAATGTGTAATTTGTTCGAAGCCTCATGTCATAAGTGGTACAGGAAGAACTATACAAGGAAAAATTAAATACTTCAGAAATGGTATGTAGTATTCGTCTTATTCACCGCTGTGGGTAGTCTGGTAGTTTACAAAGCGTAATGTCGGAATATTCAATATAACGATAACAGCTTATAGTGATTAACCTTGATCACTTTTAACCTTAAAGCACTACAGGACCAGTAAATGTACACTAAGCATATGATTACATTTGGGGGGCTCAATTTTGATTTGATTCTAGTGTTTTGTTTATTGAGCAAATATTTTGAGGAAAACCTTTCGACACGGTCGAGCTTTACTGTCGCTGAGATTTGTTATACAATGTTTGTCTTGTTCAGTTCAAGTGAAATTACAGGGCTTTCGGGGGAGGGAGAGGAGGAGTTACATACTTGGGTCGGGGGCCTTAATTTTTCGCGTTCTACATGTGTAATCAGTTCGTGTCATTAATTTTCAGCTCATTTTGATAAATGCCTTAAGAGAAGAAACGACGCTTTAGGAAGCAGCCAAAAGAAGATGCCGGACATTTTTAGTGGTTCCTTGATTTGGACAGTGAATTAAGCAATTTGGTGTTACTGCGTACTTTACGTGACGATGCTCATACGGAAATCAGAAAAAAAACTCCGAAAATTACTCTCTCTTGAATGTGTACGTAATAAAGACAGGATGGCTGTGGAACCAGTAGTTCGTTTCACACGACCTGAAGTACTTGAAGTGTTAAAGCAAATACAGTTTGTCGCTCATACAATAGTGCCAGAAAAGTACAGATTCTGAAAGAGTAACCAGACTGGTGCTTGCCCTCGACCGATAGCAATCACTTATGGACCACAACGAACTCTCCTAGTGCTTGATTATGATTTTGAGTCTTCTACAGCCAAACTTGTAATAGTTCGTCTCCGCCAGCCTACTGACGTGTCAATTAAAAAGGAGGGTTATAATTATGCACGAGATATATGCTACAACAATGGCATTACATTTGTTCCAGAAAGAGGTAGTGGAGTTATCTCCTTTGTTGACTTCGGAGGTAGCGTCACGGTTAAAGTGGACGCACTTAAAAAGCGGGCGGATGTAATAAGTCATCTTGAAAAGAGCGACCTATCACTGAACGGCACTGTACCAATTCTACGCGAAACCATCTGGCAAAAGTCGCCAAGAAGATAAGACATTTGAACCATGTTCAGTTACAACCAGCACTTACCAAACCATCAGTTATCTGTTCCGCGAGTCAAGATATATTTTTGTGTGCTGATGATGAAATGCGTGCAATTTTCGAGATAAACATGAATTTCGATGGTGTTACCATTCATGGTAATGCTGTCAAATGTATCAGCTACCCCTCCGCTGCAACAACTCTACAGTCAGTTGCCGTTCTTGAGAACGTTGACTTACCTATTTTTCAGCACAAGGAAGTTTGTATCGATGTTCTCTGGAAACGAAAGCGTTAGAGCTGGTTGTAGACAATTCAACCAATAATCCAGCTTCTGAAGTTAACAAGATTTCTGTTTTCGGGAGAAACATTGTATTCAAGGACCCAAAAGATCGTCAAATTAAAGAATACAACCCAGAGAAAAATGCTGTGACTGTTATCGTTGGATCTGGTCAAGAAAAAAATTCTGATGGCTCAGAGAAATCAGCCTCTTTCGTTCAAGTACATGGAATTTGCACTTACGAGAAATCACTTTTTGTAACTGATGTTGCAATGGGAAATATTAAGCTCGTGACCGGTCTTTCTGAAACGGTTTCATTTCTTAAAACCCTAGATGTCTTTATGACACTTTTGAAATACGCGCAAAAGGTACGCCTGCGAAAAAGGTAACATTGAGGGAGGCGAAAGAGAACGTCGACAAAGTCTGTAACGAGGTACAAAGAACAGTAGCTAGTGTGAAGGAGCGCTTCAATTTGTCAAGAGAAACAAATGGTCCAGAGGGCCCACACGGCCGGAGCTTATCCCGGTTTCCGTAGCATGAAGCAACTGAGTGTATTGCTACTCCCCCCTGAATGGGATGCTAGTCCTTCGCAGGGTTACTCCCAGCAGTATGTCGCCGGTACCCATTTATACACCTGGGTGAAGAGAGACAATGTGGGGTAAAGTTTCTAGTCTAAGGAAACAACACGCCTTACAGTTCGTTGTCGAACAGGTCGAAAGTAAGGAAACAACACGATGGCAGGGACTAACCATCGAACCACCGACCTTCAGATCTGAAGTCCAACGCGTTAACCACTACACCACCGCGCCCCCACCTGGATCTATGAGGTCAGTAATATTTGATAGTTATACGACTTAAAACCTAATGCTGGATTACAACGAAAATCGATATACAGCTTCACTTTGGTTTATTTTTCTGTTCCTTATAAATCACTATAGGGGCGAAGTTTATGTGAATTCGTGCAATTTATATCTTGATTTGAGTAAGGTCCACCCCCAAAGATAATTGACGTACTGAAGTGAAGCAATATTTGGGTTATGATGCAATAATTTTTGCTGTAAGAAAAGGAAAGTTAATAGCTAACTACAATTAGTAGTTAACTGACAATTGGCCAAAAAATTAGTAGTTAACTGACATTTTGCCGAAAAATTACCAGTTAACTGACAACTGGGTACCCCCATTAGCACCCTCCTCTATAGTTTTATTACGCGGTTGCTTACAAGAGTCCATTCTCGTAAGCTACGGGGCGCGACGACTTTTCTGAATTTCCAAGGTGGTCGCTTACGAGAGCTTTGACTGTATTTCGAATTCATTACCAGAGTGTTATCCCTCTTGATTACCACAGTCTTATATATGTCACTAGAACGGGTAAAAAGTTACAAGTGTTCATTGGTTTACTCCCGGAATCTGTGAATAATAAAACCAGAGAAGCTACTGAGCAGAAATAATTACAGTGCAGTAATAAGCTGGAATAGATTTACTCACCGTATTTGCGCTTTCGCCGCTTTGACTCTGCATCGCTTTAGTCTTCCATTGTAACTCACCGTCTCTTTCACAAAAAGACTACAAAAGCAGTACGCCAAACTTCCAATGTTTCCAACCGACTCAACCGCGGTTATTAGGAACAGACCAGACAGACCAGACCAGACGATCGAATCATTAGTTTATAAGTAACTAGCCTGGATAATAAGTATTGGTATGTTATCCGATAAATGCGACCGGTTGGCTACTTCGCTTTACTTTAATAAAGCACCAGGTTCAAAGGTTTAGTGAGATATTTGGTAACAAGATTCTCTGTGAGCTTCTGTGAGTTCCGAAAGCCCGACGGTACGTGATAGCAACTTTTGTTGCCTTTTATCAGATTATTGAGCTCGGATTTTTGGTTCAGCGCGTCTCGGGCTCGTATTTTCGGAGGACCCGGTCATGGGCTCGCATTTTACAAACTGACGGAAGTCTCGGGATCGCATTTTAAAACATGGTTCTCGGCGTCTCGGCGAGTCTCGGATTTCACCATTCTGTACCCCTATAACTCTTTATTGCTGTCTTGCGTGACTATTCACATGATACTATATTACAACTGAGTGGCAGTGAAACGTACAACAAGCGTAGGAAGGCAAAATGTCGAGTCTGCGAGAACCATTTCTTTTGAACACAAGGCCAAGATTATCACGCACAGCAAATCAGATCTAAGCTTTTCTAACTTATCAGACGGTTACTACAGCATTTCGCCACCCTGCGACCTGAAATAGTTAAGTATATCATTGATAAGACGGTAAATACACACTTTATGCACTGCTAGTGCAGTCACTGTTGATATTCCATGGATTTCGTGTTAACATCTTGCAGTAAACTGGTAATTGCAGGAACATTTCGCCAGTTGAAGGCTGGAAGTTGACTCAGATTGGGTGAGTGTTCATCCACGCTGTAAATAGCAACAATCGTGAGGTAATTTTGCCAGGGGCTTGAAATACCTTTCTTATGTTTATCGGAGTGTTTAGCGACCCTATTTTGCATAAAGCTGTTCATTATTCATTCCTCACGAAGGTAATTCCAATGTTGAGCGTTTTCAGTTTAGCCTTTTACACGGGGTGGGTTTTTACAGTTGCTAGACATCGCATGAAAAGTCATTAACGTTTCAATTTGGTGTATAGGGATAATGTTTCTAACGAAGTCATGAAATTATAGCAAGGCTACAATTAATTGAGCAAACAACAATTTGCTCCACTGAAAGGCATTACTTAAGCAATCCCTCTCCATGCGGAAGTTAGATCCTGAAAGCCTTAAATTTCAACCCAGTGTTAAGTTAAAGGCTTAATAAGTAGTTCTTTGCACTTACAAATGTTTTGTTATTTAATTAACAGCAAAATTTCATTCTAATGATCGCTACAAAACATTTATAATGAACAATTGATTTGAATTTGATGCCGCATAATAAGAAATAAACTGCGTACGGAAATTATGGTAAAGAGGATGTTTTAAAGCGTCCTTAACCAGACTGGAAAAGCAATTTTGTTACCTGATATGTACGAAGACTACAAAGGGCTGGAAAGGAGTCAAATTTTCTGTGATTTTCTGTGAGACGTTTTGATAATATGGAACAAAAATGTGATTTCCAATCTAGGAGATCCGGTTTGCACCTATTCAGAAATTATTAACTGTTATTTCATTCTATGACTTATTTTGCTAATAATCAATACGATGCAACGTTTTGATGCATCTAACATCATTATCAAGCATTGAGTATAAGGGAAGAGAATACTTGACATGTTTTGGAGTGTTACTACCATTTTCGTTCAACCCTGAAGCGTGACGATTTTTTCGCGTATGTTTACTTTTCAAACTTAACGGTTTTGTCTGGTTGCGTGTCACTTTTCACCAATGAAATGTTGGCGGTTTTCCCTGCTAGCAGAGGCCCCTTTTCCTTTGTATTCGCTGAGCTGACGGGCGGCACGAAAAGGGACCTCTGCCATGGGTCGAAATGAACTGTGTTGAGCATGCGCCACGGTTACTTAGCGACCGAAACGTCACGTGATGCTTTTAGCACGTGATCAGCTGACGACTCCCACCTTTCTCAACCAGCGCGCCAAAAAACACCTGCACAGTTTTGTTGTCGTGAATGGCGAGTTCACCAAAACCCTAAAAAAAGTAGACAGTTCGTCTATAGATAGTTGTTGTCTAATCTACGGTATTAATTTCAAGTTATCTGGACAAGGAAGCTTTTTTAACATGACCACAACTCCAGGAATCAAAGAGAATTTAACCCATTGAAGGCAACCCCTGTGCAGCACGAAAGGACAATTTATAGGTTCGAAAAAACAACACTCACTTGATCTAGAATAGTTAAAATTTCTTACTTTTAAATAAAATACACCAGTTGTCAAATAAGAATTAGCCAAAAATACAATCTCAAAGTCAAAATTTTGAAAATTTCCGCAAGAGATTTCTCATGCTGTCTCGCGCGTGAAATCAAACCACAACAGAGCATTTGTGTCTGTTTAGGTCAGATTACTACTTTTCGAAATTTTATGAATGAAGGTACACAGGAGAAGAGACAGTAAGCTTTTATAAATAATACATTTATTAAAACACGCCTTTACTTGTTTCTGAAGACCAAACGCGTTCAATTCTTTCTTCGAGGGAAGCTACGCGCAAGCGATTTCGCTCGATGTGCAAGTTATTTTGAAGAGCATTTGGTGATGCGAACTGTGCACGCTTTTCAAAACTTTTACGAAAACTGTAAGGAATATGAAGAATCCCTCAATTAAAAAGCGATTTCGATACAAATTTACAATCAAATGTGTAATTTACTCTACCGTAGACTCGTAGAAGTGCTGGAGCATTTCACAAAAAGTCCGCAGCTCGAAAAATCTTTGGAGGTGGAAGGTTGTCCTTCGCCTTGACAGATGTTTTCTTCGCTCTAAATTCCATTGCTTAACTTGTCGAGTGTTTCTTAGAGCTTCTTCTTTCGATTGTTTATCTTTCCGTCGTCCATGTTAACAAAAACGAGAGAAAGTAAACGTTGTAACTCTTCACGAGTTTAGTTTTCATGTTACTATGCGGGCTCACTAAATGACAGCGGAATAACTGTAAAGGAATGCGCGAGATACCGTGGGCTCAAGTCACGGTCAGCAAACAATACAGGGAGCATGCGTTTCGGAAACCGCCGTCCACAACCATGGACGGCGGTTGGATCAAAGGGAGTTTCGACCCATGGCAGAGGTCCCTTTTCGTCCCGTCCGTCAGCTCAGCGAATACAAAGGAAAAGGGGCCTCTGCTAGCAGGGAATTGGCGGTTATGTCGCGAAATTGACAGGGTTCTAAGCGCTATTCGAACATGTTTTGTTTACGTGCTCTGAAACTTTTCAGGTTTTCCGTGAGGGGGAGCATGTTTTGTTCACGTGCTTTGAAACTTTCAGGAACTTTATGGTCTGCGAAACGGCCGACATTGAAATTTGTTGTGCTCCAAACTGCTCTAACTCCTCGATGATTTGGGAAAGGGAGATAGATGGGGAGTGGACTTTCAATACTTCGATGAGTTCAAGGTCATCTTCCTTTTATTTTTCAGATGTCAGGCCTCTTTAGGCTTTGCTAATGTTTGCGTTTCTTCCCAGTATCTGTACCATACAGATTTTGCGCTGTTTACGGTCACGCAACTCGTTCGCAAAACTCCGCGGAATATAACCCGTAAATTGGTCACCTCCTTTACCGATATAAATTCTGCCAATGATGGAGCATTTTAAATCTTGATCTACAGCGACTCCTGGACGGTAACTCCTTCCAAACTTGTTAACTTGTTTTAATTAAATTTTTTTCTCATCTTCGTCTCTGCAAAAACTAAAAGACTTTCGTGCGGCAAAACCTGAAAAGTCTCAGAGCACGTGAACAAAACATGTTCGAATAGCGCCAAGAACCTTGTCAGTTTCGCAACATAACCGCCAAGGTTTCATTGGTCAAACGTGACACGTAACCAGACAAAACCGTTCAGTTTGAAAAGTAAACATACGCAAAAAAATCGTCACGCTTCAGGGTTGAACGAAAATGGTAGTAAGTTATGTAAATATTAGTTTGGCTCGTATACAGTCTGATTGGACGGTTTAATGATGGCATTAGCACTTTGGTTAAGAGCGTGGCTCGTGAAACAAACTGCAAAATATTTCGGCACTTTTTAAGTGCCGAAAAGTTGTTTGCAAGATCTGGCTTTAACAATGCGTGCTTCTCGTGAATGTGTTCCAAATTTTGAATTCCATCAGCTGTGTTCAGCAACGCACTGGTGTAGATATCGGTTAATATAAGCAACATAGACCATATCACACCACATTGAAAATAATACTGAAACCACGCATTGCTGGCTGACGATGTCAGGTTTTAATTTGGCTCCCTGACTTTTAGGATACTACCGAATTTACGACTTCAGTACACGGGTTGCAAGCGAATTCCAATTGTGTTTCTGAGGCCAGGGGCATTGTAGTTATATTTCCTTGTGTTATCTTGGGATTTCTGATCGTGATAACGTGATGGACTTCAATATTTTCTTTTGGCTGACCGGGTATACTGTCTGCGTCTTGATCGTTAACTAATGACCCTCTTGACTGTGGAGTCAGTTAAGTTGGCAGGATAGCGGAAGTGTGCGAACATGGCCATGAGGGACTCGCATTCCTCAAGAAAGGCTTACAATTTCCTCTGACGTCAATGACAGTCGATAGGCTCTATTCAGCATTGTTTTCAAGGGACCAGTTTTGCAGCGCTGATCGCCGTGGCTGTCATAGTGGAGAAAACATCCAGTGTTCGTGGGTTTCCTGCACACACAAGCTTCAAGTGTAATTACAACCAATCCCCGTTATGTTCCGATAATGAGGAACAAGAGAATGTTCTAGGTAGCCTGATTCGTCAGTTACCGAGGCAAAGTCAGCATTTTGTGCAGCGGGAACGACATCGATGAAGTAAGATCTAGAAACATAGCAAGTTCAAAATATTTTTAATATATATCTAAACTTGTAAAGGATTAGACGAGCCACTGGTATTATGTAAGTTTATATATGTTTTTCAGAATTGTATCAGTTCTAGTTTGTGCATAACCATGCGATTGTTGAAAACATAACATAAAAGACATTATTACTAGTAATTATCAAGAGAGGATAAATATTGAAATTCAGAATTCCTGATCATCTATCACCTGCATAGCTAGTGTTAAAACACTACTATCCCCATAAGAATTTTTTCGATTTGTTTCAAGGCTGGACGAAGTTTACTCAGTAATTTTTAAGCGTTTGACTTCATCAGAGCTGCGATATAGTCATTTGATAAGTAAATTGCGGAATAAAATTGACTAACTTTATGGGTAGCTAGCCATGCGGAAGTTAGTATTTCTTGGCCCATCATTCAATGAAATGCGTTAAAACACTACTGTCCCCATAAGACTTTTTTCGATTTGTTTCAAGGCTGGACGAAGTTTACTTAGTAATTTTTAAGCGTTTGACTTCATCAAAGCTGCGATTTAGTCCTTTGATAGGTAAATTGCGGAATAAATTGACTAACTTTATGGATAGCCATGCGGAAGTTAGTATTTCTTGGCCCATCATTCAATGAAATGCGTTAGAATGATTAATGCCTAAATTGTCAGACAGCGTAAAATTGTCCTGTTCAATCACAGTAAATGGATACTGTCAGTGCATCGCCTATGGTGCACTGAGAAGTTTTATTTTGTTGCATTAAAAATTTTACGTACGTTGTTCAAGACAGGAACGCTGTTTGGCTATAGACGCAAGAGTCCGCGTCGCAACAAGATGTTCATCTAGACGAGATTTTGTTCTTATTTCATCGGATATAAGCAAAAGACGTTTTTATTGTAAAAGAAATATTAGGATAGCTAGGGATAACGCCGCTCAATTTGGCTTTCAAGCTTTCAATATTAATATAGTCTAAGCTACACTGACTGAGTCTCAGCAAACTACATACTACGAAAAAGAATCAAATTACTCGTGTTTTCTTCTCGTGCGCTAACTATATGCATACAACACATTGATTTATCAATTCATGAGACGGTCAAGCACTGCTTGACTACTTGTTTGTTCCTGTGTACTTAATCCATAATACTGAAAGTTGTGGTATTCTGTCTCTGTGCTGAGGTGAGGTTAGCGAGGTGAGGTTAGGTGTTAAAACTCGAGACATGTCCATCTCTGGATTTAAACTCTGTAGCCAACTTATATCCATATTTCCTTTTATTTCATATAGCGTGTGATGATAAGGTCTGAAGATTACATTGTGTGAATGTATTTCCTAATTTTGGGAATTTCAATAGCCGCCCTGCAGTTCTTAGGAGTGGCTTGGCCCGAACAAGGTATTGCACAGTTCACCAGTTGATATTAGTATGATTAATTATTTTTGTTATTTTTTTTTCTGCCACAGTAAAAGAAGTTAAGTTATTGTTGATAAAAAATATTTGAAAAGGTATTGCACAGTGTGCTATAATGTTTGCAAATGATCCTTTTCTAAGCCAAGTTGAACAATCGACAAAAATATAATTATGAACTATCCCTAAAACATCTAATTTCGTTGATACCGAAGCAAATGTCCGCTTTCTAACAAGACGATTTACAGTCAAATATGCCCGTTAAACACTCTCTGTCATATTTCCCTAAGCCAATGTATAGGGTGGCAAATGCTAGTGACGCAAGCAAAAGGTCTTCGGCATTGCTCGTGTCAACTGTTTAGCAATCACGAAGTTTTCAAAGATCCCTTGCAAGCAAGGGGTCTTGGGACTGTTATGACGAGGCGAACATTTCATTTGCCATTGTCGCCCACTTACCCCTTTAATCTGATTGTAATTTACGCAGTGGAACTAATATCACAACCGACAGTGGATGTGAACAGCTGGTATTGGACTTTGGTGCCACGTAATAATAACCTTGCGGTAAGTAGATAGTCAAGTGTAGGTTGGGAAAATAAATGCAACTGCAGAAATAAATAAATGCAAATGCATGCATATCTTGTGAATTTTCCCTTTCTTTGCCAAGAAAAAGACCTAACGTTGTTAGTTTTGCGGCATGTAACTACTTTTAGCTAATATGTTCGATTTTTTGGAGAGTCATAAAAATTAATTGTCGCATTAATTTACATTTGCTAAATTTGCCCTATTTTAGCTTAAATAGAAGGAAGCAAAATCAGTGTAGGTTAGAGATGCAAGGAGTGCATGGTAAAGCCAAATTTGAATGCCGCATTTCAGGTACCAGCCAAATGAAGTTGAGTTCAAAGCTGAGTCTCAAAGTTCTTTTAAGTATGAGAATGACTTAAAATGTCAAATTGTGACGTCATTATGGATGACGCCACAGAAGTAGTTAAATAAAATTTCAAATTTAACATAAAACGTTATGTCATCTGAAAGAGCTTGGAAAGGGGAGTAAAACGCCGAAAACTGTTCCTCGCTACGATAAACATATCTCGAGTTAATGCAATTTAAAGAAATTTGAGTGTTCCTCCGGAACCGTACTTTTCTTCGATTCTAAACTGAACTCGTTGATTATATTTGTACAGCTTTTTTCAACGCAAGCAGGAGCCCATAGCAGGAGCCCATGGGCTCCTGACACAAGCTGATACTTTGAAATTTTGCTGTTCCAAAAAATCGTATCATTTTAGATTTTAAGTTTTTGACTCGAAAACGATAACATTAGCGGCGAAACAACGCTCTAAATGACACGTATTACACAAAGGGGTGGGAAGCACCCTATTTTGAAACTGTGAAATTTTCAAAATTCAAAATGCCATATCTCATCCTTTATTTATCAGATCGACAAACTGTTTTCAACATTCAATTCCTCTTGATTTGCTCTTCGGCAAAGTCTAAAAATTTGTTTTAGAGTATAATATGTCGTCATTAATTATGACGTCATAATTTGACATTTGGTATCGCCGTTTATGTCAAAATTGTTTGGCACAAGGTCCCATATCAACATACCAAGTTTGGTAAAGAAATGATGAAATGAAACAGAATTATTGAACTTTAACCAAAAATCCCACTTTTCCATGCAACGTATAGGGGGTTGGGTTGTCTGACCTTACCGTGGTTTCCGCATATAAAGTCGCTTTATGTACCAAATCAGTCACGTAAAGTGACTTCTATTTCGCACAAACCTAAACACTGCATTGCAATGGAGCTATAAGCCAAGGGTTAAACGATTAGAGTCATTAGGGCCTACGGCTTTTGTTTATGCTGTGCAACTGAATTTTTGCGAATGTCTACTCAGTTTGGGTTTTACACTTTTAACACTTTAACTTTGTTTAGTGGTCAAGACTTGTAGGAGATAGTAGCGACCCAAGACCTAGATATCGTGCATGTCATCTTGGGTTAGATTCGTACGATCCAAAACCAGACTACTGGCTAATAAGTGACAGAATACCCGTCAATGAAGCTAAAGGGATCGAAGTCACAATCGAGTATGTAGTTATCAAGTGTTCTACGTATGGTAACAATGGAGGATATTACTGCGTAAATGTATTTGACTTATATGTGAGCCAGGCAAACCAGACGGCTTCGTATCCTGACCCTCGTACTAACAAAGCAGCGTATCAAAAAGTTACTGAGCTGAGGTACATCTCTGATGACCGCACACTTGAAACAACAAGTATTCGCGTAAAAGGAAAATACGTCTTCTTGGCCTTCCACAATTATGGTGCTTGCTGCACTCTTTTTTCTGTCAAAGTAACGTACAGTGTTTGCCCTGGTCAAACACTTAATGAACGCTTGGTGTCACTTCCGAGAACTGTAGCCCCAGCAAACGATTCCATGTCCATTCCAATACAAGGACATTGCATGGGTGATTCAGTTAAGGTACCAGGTTCTTTGTACGTTTATTGTGAAAGTACTGGCGAGTGGAACACTAGTCAACTTAACGGAAGATGCATTTGTAAAGAGAACATGCAGAATGTTGGTGGACAATGTCAAGGTAAAAATGTCGTATTATTTGGTTAATATCTCGTGCGCCTCTACAATTGCATGGAAGGTATCTACCATTTGCTGAAAAAAAAAATCGGAAATTGCCGTCGGAAACTTAATGGATGACAAAACTTCAGGAATGGCCAATGGCTATGAAACGCTGGAGAAATCTATTCCATTAATTTTTTCTCTTGCTTGCCACTCCAAATTTCATCTTGTATGGTTTCAGTCCTTATAGTCCGTGGGCCAGGAGGCGAAACCCTCCCTCCCTTGGGGGAATTTTGGGGACATATATCGTTTTGAAGCATAGCCTGAGGGTGTTTCAAATCAGGTTGTTCGCACTTCTCAAGTGGAGGCGTTTGGCCGTACGGCCACATTCTTTATGTGAGGCAAAAAAACCACAGGGTACCCACGTCGTGGTTTTTGAAAGTTACACCTAAAATGCCCAGACAAGACACATAACACTATAAAATGTGTATGTATTTCTATCAAAATCAAATATATAACACTGTCTAAGTAGGGAACCTGTTATTGTCATCATCGTCTCCTGCAGCGTTCTTTACCTGAAACAAAAAAACACAGGGTACCCACGTCATGATTTTGTTGACAACCACTAGAAAAGGCATTCAATATTCTAATACTGCAAAAGTGCACCTGCATTTGATATGAATACACACCTGTATGCAGTTTCTATAATGCATAAAAAATCAAGTCCACAACATTTTCCAGCTCGAAAATCTCTTCGCCGTCTTCATCGTCTCCTGCAAGAGAGTCAACTATGATATCTGCCAATTCACTTCCATCCATATAATTTCTAGAGCGCCAACATAGTTCACTTCCCAACCAAGGCCTTGTGGAGAATGAAGAAGAAGAGCATACAGCAGCAAGTCTACCACAATACGTGAGGCAAGTGAAGCTCTCTAGACTTTCCAGTGTTTCTTCAGAGGAATCCGGACACTGGTCGATGTCTTGGAATGTCGGTATGAAGGTGGTGTGCTTCTGATGTCACGTTATTCCATGACTTAACGACCTTGTTTCGTTCAATACGTAGAAGAACACCAAACACGGCCGTTATTCCATGACTTAACGGCCCTGTTTCGTTCCGTATCTAGAAGTACACCAAACGCGGTCTCGTTTCGTTCGGTATATAGAGGAACTCCCGGCTGAACTCCAAACGCAGCCGTTATTCCATGACTTAACGGCCTCATTTCGTTCGGTACATGGAGAAAGTCCACACGCAGCCGTAACATCGTAACAGTGTAACATCTTAACATCGTAACATTGAAACTATAAGTACATGAAAACGTGTTGAAATTTTCAATAAGATGACAAATAAAAACGTTCTTTATCAAAGTTTGCTGATAAAGGTTGGGTGAAAGGCAATGCTACAACGTTACATCCAATATTATACACAAGTGAACCTGTTACGCTGTTACATTTTATTACGCTGTTTCGGTTTTACCCTGGGTTTTCTGTTCAGTAAGCTGTTACAATGTTACATTGTTACGGTGTTATATTTGCTGTTTCGCTGTTACGACGCTATGGCTTTAATTACACCAAACTACCGATGTAGAGCGGCTAGGGATATGTACAAACTTAACGTCTTAACCCTGTTATGACGAATATTACGCTTTGAACTGCATCCAAATCCGTGCTAGGTATAGTGAGGTCTTCTTCTTCCTCCTCCACAAGGTCTTGGTTGGGAAGTGGACAATGTTGGTGCTCTAGAAATTAAGGGGACGGAAGGTGAATTGATGTCTCAAGAGCTGGTGGATATCAAAGTTGACAGTCTTGCAGGAGACGATGAAGACGACGAAGGGATTCCCAAGCTGGAAAATGTTGTGGACTTGATTTTTGAAGCATTGTAGAAACGGCGTACAGGTGTGTCTTCATATCAAATGCATGTGCCCTTTTGCAGTATTAGAATATTAAATGCCTTTTTTAGTGGTTGTCAACAAAATCATGACCTGGGTACCTGTGGTTTTTTGTTTCAGATAAAAAACACTGCAGGAGACGATGATGACAATTAACAGGTTCCCTACATGGACAGTGTTATATATGTGATTTTGATAGAAATACAAACACATTTTAGAGTGTTATGTGTCTTGTCTGGGCATTTTAGGTGTAACTTTGAAAAACCACGACTTGGGGAGCCTGTGGTTTGTTTGCCTCACATAAAGAATGTGGCCGTACGGCCAAACGCCTCCACTTGAGAAGTGCGAACAACCTGATTTGAAACACCCTCAGGCTATGCTTCAAAACAATATATGTCCCCCAAAATTCCCCGAGGGGGGGAAGGGTTTCGCCTCCTGGCCCACGGACTATTAATTTCCATAGAATTTCCCCAGTATTAAATCCGCTTTTTGCCTCTTTTCGTTTGCATCTGTTTCAAAAAGGAATTAATTACTTTGATCCCTACTGCTTTCATCTTGACTGGTTTCATTTTTAATCCTGTGAAAAAAGATTCATAAATTTGTCCTACATTGAATTGATAAATAAACGCACTGACTGTTTTGTAATGCGGGTTCCTTGTTTCAGGTTGTTCAGATGGAAAATACAACGACCAGAAGGGCCTTAATTGCACGGGTGAGAAACTAGGATTCATCATTACAGTGTATAAGAAATAACAGCGATTTTACGCCTGACTATTCATGCAGCTAAAACACCTGTTACAATCCTCAGGTTGCATTTTTGGCCTTTCAGTGTTTTGTTTTCTTTTCCCCCGTTTGTGCTGCGTTTTGGTTTCACCTAATTGCAATAACGTTGTCATACGTACGGAAAAAAGAGGTACATTCTTAGATCATAATTCTCAAAGCAATTATGGATGACGGTGTGATACTTCAATTTGATATCAAATGAGTTGAAACAAGTTAAATTGGCCACCTAAAAGACCTTTTAAGCCTTAACCCTTCGTGAGAGCAATTTCCTGAATGTAGTTAGCGTACCTGATTTATTCCTATTTAGGTATTTTCTTTTCCCCCCCTTTTTTTTTTCAGTTTTGTATGACAACATCATTGCAATTAGGTGTAGCTAATAGTCTATAAATACCTTCGTTCCATCATTTTCAATGAAAATGAAGATGATTCTGTTGAGTAGTTAAATATCAGCTTGAGATGTCCATCAGCAAATGTCAAAGATGTTCCTATAAACCACTCTCTCACATTTTTCTTTTACTTAGATCTCCCATCAGTCCCTAATAATGTCAACGCTACATTTGTCAATCAAAGTGCAGTAGAGTTGAGTTGGCAACCTCCGGATATAACCGGTGATCAGAGTCACGTGTTTTTTGACGTCGATTGTCTCAAGCCTTGTGACAATAAGGATGACGACAATTGTGTTGAAGTAGCTTGCGGGAGTAATGTTAGTTACATACCCAGTAAAGAAGGATTAAACGATACCGAAGTGATAGTGGTAAATCTTCTTCCATTCGTAAATTACACGATCAAAATCTACGCAAGAAACAGAATAAGTGAGGTGGCTCGAAGAACACATGGAGTTGAAGGAACCTTCGCCTTAATCACTGTGAGAACTGAAGGTTCAAGTAAGTCATTAAATGAAATAGATAGATTAAATAGATAAAATTTTACAATATAGTGCCCAAACATAACAACAAAAAACTCTTTCTTTAGGAGCGATTTAAAAATTATTTTGCATCGTATAGTTTCAAACGAAAAAAAAGGCTAGTGGGAAAGTACAGATGTTCATCCATTTCCAGACTGTGAAAGCTTTATTTATTTTTGTGACATTTTAAGAGCAGTTTCTTTTCAACGTGATGGTGGTTGCAATTGTAGAGGTGGAGTTGAGTAAAACTTGGCAACAATGAAAATTGTAACTATAGGCCAGGATCAAGACCATTTACTTATTATTTTGACATTCGTGGACTATATGATCTATGATCCCAGTACATTCGGAGGGACTATGGGTGATTTCCATGCAATAAGCCAAAATTCTGCAGATTTCGAATGGGATCTAAATCTCCTTCTAGAACTCAGACCATGCTTGAATTCATTTTCTTGAGAAGCATTGCACATAAGGTGCCTGTTGTTTAATGGCCGGATTAATTTTTTTTTTACAACACTTTATTGAACAAAGACAACACAAATTTAAATACTTATCTGCTCTTCACACTAAATTGACAATTATATATTAATTAATAATATGAAATTACAAATAACAAGTTAATATAAGTTCGAAACAGAAAACAAAGGAAAAGAAGAGAGTACGTACATTACATAAACATGCTGGTCTTAGGCAAAAAAAGTAACATGTCCCGCTGGGTGCCGTTGTCTCGGCTCTCAGCATCCACGCGACCTTTGTCTACTTTTTGTAAAAAAAAAAAGCGGATTAATTATTCCTCTGAGGGGCAGTATTTAAAAGAGGCCCACTTCTTCTTAAAAAAAGCTATAATGTTGTTGGCAAGAGCTATCTGTTTTTTAATTTCCATGGAGTTCATAATGAGTTGTATGTATACCTGTAATGTAGGGAGAGTCTTTCTTATTCTACAGGTGTATATATAGTGTCTAGCAATAAGAAGAAAGTACTGAAAAAGTAAATTAGATATACTATCAGTTAAGCCAAGACAAAGGGTAGGAGAGAAGGAGATGTTCGTTTGGGTAAGATTATGAGAAATCCACTGGAAAGCGTTTTTCCAAAAAAACTGGGCATAGTTGCAGTACCAAAATAAATGCATAAGAGTTTCAGTGGAGTCATTACAAAAAGAACAGGAGTCAACCTCTTTCAGCCCTATCTTATGAAGAAAGTCGTTTGTAGCTACCCGTCTGTGTAGAAATTTAAACTGGAAAACTCTTAGTTTAGTTTCAGTTGTACATAGAAAGGGCAAACGATAGGTGTTTTCCCAATTTACTTCCAAATTTCCAATTACAGCATCTTCAGAAAGCCATTTTCCTGGCTTTTTATAGGGGTTGATGATTTTTTTTTCAGTGATACATTCGTAAAACTTTCTGCAGACATTGGATGGCCGGATAAATTTATCCATTGGATAAATTACTATCCAGCGCTGAAAATGTGTTGTTTGGAGTGCATTTTATCCGCTGGATAGCAATTTATCCAGTGGATAAAATAATCAGGTCTTTGAACAACTGGGGCCAGAACCATAGCTATGAACTCCCTGATGGTTTAGAAAAAGCAGCAAGAGAATGGGGAAAAGAGAACCGGGCATTCTATTAAGCCGGTCGGTTTAATCGGAGAATGTCGGGCAATGCCGGGTTTAGCGGTGGGTTCATTTGTCGGGCTCAATTTATAATGGAAAGCAACCTCGTAAACGTATATTTTAAAGACAAGTCGGAAATTTCGAAACTGATAATAATGTCTCCCCAAAAATGCCGAAGCCTTTCCTTGAATGGGGACTCAAGGGAATTACCTGTTTATAACAATAGCCGTTTAATAAATTAGCTACTATTGTATCTTTGCAGTGAAAAGAAAAGAACAGGTTTGAGTCTGACTTCTTTCAGCAGTAAAATTGCTTTTATTGATATCTGTAGTTCCTGGTAAGCCAGACGTCTCCGTTAAACAAGCAGAAGTCGACACTGTTTCTGTGTCATGGATGTTGGAAGACAAGAATGGCGTCATTAAGCACTACAACTTGACTTACATTAGAGCTGATGATTCTTCAGACAGCAGAAGTCTTACTACAAGGCAAATGAAACAGGATTTTGAAGATCTAAAGGATGGGAAAACCTATGAATTCCAGGTAATTGTTTCTTTTCTGACGAAGATCAATTCTGACAGGCCTCATTTAAACAAATAATACAGCTATACAGCTGTATGTGATAATATACTACAAGCAATAAGCAAAGCAAATATTATCCATTGGTTTCAGAAAGAAAACGTCTCCTTTTCTATCATTCGTCAAAAGGGAAGGGTAATTTTTTTTGTATATTTTTCCCCAATAAACCCCGTTTGTTTAGGCTGTGTGAAAAAAAAAAGTGATTTTCATGCTCAAAACAAAGACTCGCAGTGTAAAGTCTGTTTTGAAGGTAAAAAGCATTTTTTACACAACCAAAACAACTATAATACAACACCGTAATATCTTGATGTGTCTTGTTTTGGCAAGTCTGAGTGAAATTAAACCAGACGTCTATTAATTACTAAAGACAACTTGAGCACCGAAGTCGACTACTATTGATCACAATGTAGTTACTGTCAGCATTGCAGTTAACGTTTGCTCAACTTTCATTGTAACGTTTAAACCATGCTAACCAATGACGGATGTTCTGAGCTAATTCTTCGCGACTGAGCAAAGAGTGTAGAACCATAGGGTTTTTCTCCGGGTTCTCCAGTTATCTCCCCTCAATAAAGCCAATATTCTAAATTCCAATTTGATAATGAATCCGAAGGCCATGGGTTTCTCAGTCATGCATGAGACTGTAATTTCTATCCTTGTCATACAAGTCCCTTTATTTAAACTTAATCGTATGGTTTTCTCAGGTCTATGCTGTAAACAACTTCGGGAAAGGGCCAACTGGTGTAAAGACGTTTACGCTCCGAAAAGGTTTCTTAACTTTCCTGTTTTATAGAAAAATATAGTGTTACAACCAAAACAAACCAGTAATGGTAAATATTTTCTTCAGTCGCTTTAAGTAGTAGAGTCCTGTTGTAAGTTTTGCACATAATTGAATCCTTGCTTTTTCCCTTTTTTTACCAAAGGAAAAGTTTTTAAGCTCCTTAGGCTGGAGTGGTTTAAGAACCTCTTTCTTTCCTAGATGTTTGTGATCATTTTGCTTAATTCCGGATTCAATTTTAAATCTGTGATCTGTCACTGCCTAGAGAAACTGATTGTTTGCTGATTAAATTAACTAATCTGCTGCAACAATCGAGCAATAGATGGATTTGTCTGGTGTCCGATGGATTGAATTGACTTATTGGAAGATGTGATGTTAGACTGATGGATCAATCCACTAAATGATTGATATTATTTAATAGGCGAGGGGATCGACTGTTTGATCGATTGATTTTTTTTTGTTATTTTTAGGTGGTACTGCAGATAAGCTGGTGGTTCCTCTTGCTTCTGCCGGTGGAGGCCTACTGTTCCTTCTTCTTGTAGTAGTCATTATTGTAATTTTGGTTTTGCGTAGGAGGTGAGTTTAACTCACGTATACTGCATCCCTGACGATTTATAACCGCATATCACTTCCATGCTTCCAAACCAGCCTACCCGCCTACCCACATGATCAAAGTCTTGGGACGCTTTAACATTTTGGTGCCTACCATTTTACCCGGTTTTATTAATGTTGCTATCCGTCCATTCAACCTAGCCAGTATATGTCAACATTTTTTGAGGAGGGGGAGAGTGGGATTTCACAGGATCAAAATTCGCTCTTTCGCCGTAGTGCTAGTATTGCAATCAGTTCGACTTATAAACACTTTAAGTGATGTCCGGCACATGGAAGTCTACAACAAGAGATATCCTGCAACAAAAACTGCAAGTTGTGCACGTGTAGTCCCCTGCATTCAAACGTCTTCTTGACAGCTAGTTATATAGGAAGGTAGGAAAGTAGGATTCTAGGCAGTTAGGTAGGGAGGAAGGCATGTCCAGGTGGTAGATAGGTTGTCAGGTACGAACATACTGTATTTATAGAAGGTACAAAACTGGTACGTAAAAAGAGGATAAGGTCATACCAGCCTACCTACCTACGTCTATCTCCCCACCTTCATATACATAACTGGTATGATATCAATTTGTTTTGCAGGAAAAGGAGTGTAGAGAAAGCTTATATGCGTAGTATCGAGCAAGGTGAGCCTGGCCCCTTCCTTCGCAGACAAATTGAAAGAATATTTACCGTATTTTCTCGATTAAACGCCGGGGGCGTTTATTTAAAACTCGGCCTCGTAGACCCGGCCGGCGTTTATTCGGGGCCCGGCGTTTATTTATTAAATGCATTTTTCAGTATTGGAAGTTTTTTTAACCAAGAACCAAATTTCAACAAAAACGGTTTAAAAAAATGTGAAACAATGCCATCAACTTTGTTTCATCTAAGTGAATCTGGTAAATTATTTATCAAAAAACATCACTGACAGAAACAGTGATTGAACTCTTCTCAACGTTACGTTTCTTCGTGCATGAAACACGGAGGAAGTGTATCGGTAACTGCTCGACAGCAAACGTACTGTGAAGCAATTTTGAACAAGATGGTGGCGAGATTCCTTCTCCATCAGTTCCGAGAAAGGCAAAATTATGGAATGATTCAATTGCAAGGAACTGCTGGAGAAACGCTAGCTAGAGAACCCAAGATGATCCTTGCTTGATGTACAAGCCCGCAGAAAAGTTACCATGGTTTAAAAGAGATTGACACGATACCTTATGCGTCGTTGGTTTCATCTGTTTTAGTAAGAAGTACTTTTGTAAAAGGTATTTTGGTTTGAATATCAGTGTATAAATTCAAATATAATGGTAGAAAGAGAACTAGTATACAGTCACGACACATAATCCTGATTTAATATACCCATCTCGAATAAACGCCGGGACCTCAATTAAATGCCGGGAACCGAATAAACGCCGGGGGCGTTTATTTTAAACTCGGCCCTGTAGACGCGGCGTTTATTTGAACCCGGCGTTTATTCGGGGTCCGGCGTTTAATCGAGAAAATACGGTAATTCTATCATGGAATACCATGTTAACTGACTCACTCACTCACACAACGTATTTTTAAAATCTTTTAAACACAACCTCAACGGTCTCCCATTTTCTTGACATGCAACCTGTACTTCAGTATACGTACAAGTTGAAGTTCTTTGTTTCATCTTTAACAGGTGGGGAGCTCGATCAGCGTCGATACATCGACCCTGCAAACTACGCCGATCTCATGGAGCTGGTTTCGACCTTTACAACAGAAATGGAAAGAAGTAAAACCAAGCTGGAGGAACTCATTGGACAAGGTAAGGAAGATGGTCTTACAACCAGCTTAACTACTTTATGTTCTTTGATTATCGTTATTGGGAAATTATTGTTATCGTTTTATATTCAGGTGAATTTGCTGATGTCTACAAAGGAACGATAAAGACTGGAGGACATAAAGATATCGTTGCAGTAAAAGTATTGAGGGTAAATTGATCTTTACATTGTACCTGAGATTCTTGAAGGGGGCCCCTCCTTCGGGACTAGTGGGAGGCACCGGTGTTAAATTTAATATGTGATTTGGTAATGAGTAATGTGTTAGACATGAAAAACGATTTAAAATGCTTGTCTCTGATTTCCTCGCACAGCCTGGGTCAAGCGAGAAAAGCCAAAGAGATTTCCTATCCGAGGCGTCCATCGTGGCCCAGTTTAATCATCCAAATGTAATCAAGTTGGTTGGAGTAGTTACACAAAGTGAGTGGACTATTATGTGCACTTTAATTTATTAGATGAATGTTTTTGACACTCAGGCATCTTTTGTATATTATACTGAGTGATTTACAATGTATATGTATGATATTAACACAACTCCGTAACCTGCTGCTATTCAAATCAGTTGACAACCTGTTTTGCTGTTTCGAATACCTTCTTCCTCTAATAGGAGAGAACTGATTAGTAATGGTAATTGGACTGAGTGGAGTACAATTCAGGGAGTTATCGGGCGAGTAATTTAAATTACGAGCACGATTACCCCTGAATTGTACGACACAAAGTCCAGTTACCCATTAATCGCATCTATAACAAACTGCGAGATTAGAAAATCTACGTGCCCGTGGGGAATGTTTTTAATCAGTTTTGCAAGCAGTGGAGAAACAGCCATAAAAAGAACCCATTTCAATACACTTGATTGACGCTCGCACAGCGTAGTTGTCCGATTACAGCCACCCAGTTATAAAAAGGTCAAATTGGACAGCTGTAATTGGACACCCACGTGATCACACTCCAATTACGTATCAAATAGGCGCGGGGAGAACCAATCAAAATCGAGCATTTTGTTACAGATACGATTAATCTATACAGCATACATATTTAGTAATCAAGTAATTCGAGAGAGAGAACGGTTTCGTGCTTCGGCTTCGTGTACTAGTTCGTCAATGGTTGCAGTTAAGCCGGCCTTATTTGTAACTGGGACAAGGGGAAAAGGTAGCGCTCAAGTTTGGTTTAAATTAGGTTTAGGGTTAGTTTTTGCATGAGCAGTTAGGGAAGCATAGAAATTTCCACGCTTTTGAGGGTTTACACCCGCATTGTCAGACCTGCAAATATTCTCTTCTATTCGAAACTCAAATTTTAACTTAAACTCATGAGTGAAAGTCAAAAAAACTCCTTCCATTTTTTGCCAAATGATAAGTTAACAAAAGTGACAATTTCTCTAATGAAAAGAGCGTTTAAAGGAGTGTATCATATAAAGACACCATCAGTTAACTGTGTGTTAAGGCTCTTTGTATTAATATTGTAGGTAGGCCGATGATGATCCTTACAGAGTTCATGGAAAGTGGATCATTGGATAACTTTTTAAAGGTAGCTGTTTTAATTAAATTGTCGTCTCCGCTCGGACCAAAGCTGGAACTCAGGCCCTGGTAGCCTTGCACTTTTCACGGCCTCAACCGTTTCCTACTTTTGTATTTCTGTACATCAAAAGTACGTGAGTTGGAAGTGATCAGGCCCATATTTGCTTCTCTCTGAGTTAAACTGGTTTCCACTGTGACACTCGCATGTCAGACTTCAGTTCAGCGGGAGGTCGGTGGTTGGAAATTCTGGCCGAACCCGTTTTGAGCATATTCTTCAAATAACTAGTAAGAACATGGTGTCTGTGTCCAAGAGTTCATCGGTTGACCGAGTCAAGTCCTAGTCCGAGTCAAATCCGAGTCCGAGTCAAATTGACCGAGTCATCGGTCAGCGGTTTGTAAATGACGAAAATACTGGGAATGCTCATCGCCATTTTGGATACATGTTTGTCTGTCGGATCTGTCTGAGGATCAGGAGGCCTTACAAGTGGGAATACGGCGGTAATGCAAAGATATGTTGCTAAAATTGTTTTTAGACAACAGAAGTGTGAAAATCCATCGATCGTCCAAGAATGTGAGGCCTCAATACCAGCTGATTTACACCTGGTTTGTAGGGATTCCTACCGGCCGGGCGATTTTTGCACGAAAGCAGATTCTTTTTAATTCCTTTCTCACTGATTCCTAGCAGGCATGATTTAGCTTTTTTGCAGAATCCAACAGGTTATAAATTAGAATGACATTTTGATTTCGCAGTGTCCGACATGACGGGTGTCTAGTTCGCGCAATCACAAGTTTTAAATCGCTGTCACACGAGCTGTTATTTTTAAAATACCAAGTTTGAAAATCACATCAATTGCCTTCTGTTCTCCTCGTACTGCCAAGGAAATTAGACTTTTTTAATCTTCTTGTAACTGATCTTTTTACCTGGGCTAAATGGTCTATGTATGTTGTGTTTGATTTGTCTCTCAAACATACTACAACTCAAGGTATAATTCTGATATATATTTTTTATCTCAGGTGTGTGTGTGTGACAAATTTTGATCCCTGATCCCTCTAAAATGGTACAGCCTGATCCTCGAGAAACTATGCAATCTCAGTTTGCGTTGGTAGTTATACCCTGGGGATTATGCAAATGAGACTGGATTTGTTTCACGGCAGCCCCGAGTTATAAATCCTTCGGTTGCGCTTGTTAATAGCCAACTGGTTTGCCTCCCGCCAGTTGGGATTCTTAAAACATGTGCATGTTATGTTTCATTTGCAATATTTGTTTCAGTTGTTTGAGTGGCACGCCTGTGAAATAGCTGGTCTGTCATAAGGCAGTATCGAGGATAGCTAAGCGCGCTGACCACTATAATCATCAATTTACGATTACAATTTACAGTAAAAGAATATAAAAGTGTTCCACCGTATCACTCTCCCAGGCCGCGAAAGTGAAGAGGTTGGCGACCCAACCTCC